>OZ023320.1:44306077-44316077 GCA_964007375.1 Ophion obscuratus
CGTATCCGCTACTTCTCTTTTCACTCTGCTCCGCAACTTTTCCTTATTACCTTCCGCCATTATATATGTATCCATATGAAAATTGCGGCTACATCGCGACAACGAGTTTTCCCATTTTACACTCTGGTCAGTATCACCCATCTCCTTCATTCCCGCGATAAATCCTTGCTCTCGGTGGTACGTATTAATTAAAAATGCGTAAGCCATAGCTAGTAGGATTTGATGAGACATCGGCGGAATACAATGTACCTAATTACATTTGACCAATTCATGATTTCTCTCCGTTTCTCTCACTCTATCGCTCTCTCTCTCTCTCTCGACTTCTCTTCCTCTTTCTGCGTTCGATGTTTTCGTTACATCGAATGTCGGACCCAGATGGCACGAGAGCGACCCTCCATTGGAGGTTTCCACTTGACGATCGACTCGCGGGAACTCCTGGCACTTCCTCGCGCACCACGAATACACATCCGGGTGATGGAAACCCTCGACATCCCAAGATTCCTGAGATGAACTGCATTATGATCGGGGAGATTGAAATTCAGTGCGTCAGCCCGAAAATACACTACTGGTGAAAAGTACACTCATCAAAAAAATCCATTTAAATCAACCTGATTCGTTTATTTGATTGTTTTTTTTCATTTGGATTAGAGAAAATGTTCGTCAAATCAAACTTTTATTTATTGGATTCTACTACGACGGATATTTATTTCCAAGTACATTCCAAGTACATTTCCTTGAAATAAAAATCGGTTAAACATCGTTATAAAATAGCAACTTTCCATACAAAAAAAATATATGTATTTCAATTAAATAGAGTCGTAGTAGGCCGGGAGACAAGGAAAGAAAATATTTGACTCGCATAGATTCTAGTTCAACCAAATAGACCTTTATGTGATTGTTTAAGATAGTTTCGACAAATATCAAGCTCCCGTGCATTTTTGTCTTATTCTCTCTTACTTCTGTCACTCACTAGGTGTGAGTATCCACTGTCCACTTATTTCCGCCACGTTATCCAGCCTTTTGTGAATAACTTGCTGGGAATACTTCGGGAATAAATTCGATTCAACCAAACTTTCGTATATTGTCGAGCATTATTCTCCACTCGAGAAGGCGATCTAATCTTCACCGCGAAGGAATAATTATTACCATGAAAAAAAAAATTATACGGCGTATAATGCAAGCTCGAAAAATCGTTCGAAAGTCACTTCGTTACGGAATAATAACACAGAAAAAACGACTGTAGTATCGCCAACTTTACCTCATTGTTTTCAAAGTTGGTTCTGGCCGCAAATTGCGTTTGAAAGTTCCCCGCATCGAGCGAACTCCTGTACATACATGCCTATACACTCTAAAATGCGTAAGCGACGTTCGTAATATGGAAAAGTGCAAAGAAACTTCTGGGTTGCTCGTTTTTGTTACCCGTTTTTCTTGTTTTTTTTTCCTTCTTCGTTTCTCTTTGCAACTCGGTGGAAATTTGAGGTCCGTTGGTTTCTACGAAAGTTGAAGAACAAGGAGCAGGCTTAAGAGCCGCCTCGAAAGTGTGTCGACTTGTACGACGGAAAAACTTTTCGAAAGCTCTATGCGCTCGCGCTCGCGTTGAAACCGCGAGACGGCGGGTGTCGCGTGGATATGCAAAAGACGGGAGAAACTGAACAAGTGCATATTGACTGTGTGTACACGTGCGTCTGTGTGTGTATAACTGAGTAAGAGTTGTTTGGAATAAACTTTAAACTGACTGCAAGATGCTCTAACATAGTTATACACAAGAACTATATGGGCGTTACGTCAGGAGTCGGAGAGAGTTTCTCAAAGATATTGTACATACACACCATTAGCTGCGCCTTATGTGTTTGTCATTACCTTTCTGTGAGGAATTTATACTCAGCAAATTCTCTCTCTTTTTTCCTCCCTCTTACATCACCAAACACCCCTCGTTATCTGTACATGTTAATTAATTTGCTCATTTGGTTTTTACGCTTGTAGTTTTATGAGGGTTCTTTTTTTATTAATTGATCTTTTTATAAATTGATATTTAGTTTTTTGAAAGTGCTGATCTGTGAAGACAATTTATGTAAATGCGAAAATTTACATAACCCTTGACTATTCGTAAGCTTTTATTTATTTATCCGTTTGTTTTATCATTTCCTCATTTGCTTGTGATCGTTCGTTGCCGCCATTTGTTTGTTCAATATGACCGTTATATCTGTTCGTTTGTATGCTTGTTTATTTTAATTATAATTAACTACGTAACGTAATGCTCAATAGTCTAGATCATTTTCCACACGTTAAGCTGTGTTTCTCTACAAGATTCATCGAAATCAGTTCAGTAGCTATCGAGTTTTCGAGATAAACGAGCAAACGTACAGACAGGCATCTGCTTTTAAGTATGCATTTTTAACTTGTTCTAGTTAATACCAACAATCGATAACGAAAAATTGTAATATTAAAAATGCTATGGTCAAAACTCCGCTTACAGATTTATTATATGTATAGATATATCGAGTAAAGGAACTTCGAACCTGTCACATATATGAAATATCGTATATAAACACATCGTGGTATTTCCAGAACGATCCTTAATTTGTAGAACTTTCTACTTGTTTTAGTGAATACAAACGATCGGTATAGGAGAATTGTAAAAATAAAAATGTTACGGACCCTTACCGTTTTGTTATATCTGTACAGATATCGGGAAAAGATACTTCAAACCCGTAAGATGTATTGGATAGTAATACATGGTGCTATTTGCAGAACGGTCCTTAAGGGGTAACACCACTGTAGAATTTGAAGAAAAAAAATTATTATTTTAAGAGATACTTTGAACCAATTAGATCAAGGGGGGAAAAGTTTGGTGCCTATGAAACAAAGGTCCGCAGGCCCGTGTGGGTATGCCGTGGCAGTGAGTGGCCCGTGTACGAGACGTCGACCGGTTTTTTCGGAATACAATTTTTCAAAGCGCCAGGGCAGCATAATCCCAACAATTTTTAATCTTTTTATTTGAACATTTAACCACAACTTTGAAATAATATTTCAAAGTGAACCACGTAAGGGATTTTCGATTAGTTAATTTAAACAATATTTATTAACAAATGACTGTCCTTTTTTGGTAAAAATTGAACGACTTTATTCACACATTCGCCAATTACACAAAAATCAATATTTTAGCTCCACTCATGTAGATTACATAGATTTTTTTTCTTTTTTCGCGATTCAAATTGGCATCAAATTGGCACAGATCGCCTCAAATTCAACATGCCTCAGGGGAATTGCTGCAGTGTCGCCATTTTGTAATATTCTGCTACAACATTTTTTGTTATATACTTAAATGGTACAAAAATATATGCTCATTATTTCTCCAAGTATAATTTCTCTATCACTTTTCCTACCGCCCAAAAAAATGGTCACAAAACGCTTTTTTTAGGCCGTCACAGTGGTGTTACCCCTTAAGCTTTTTTACACGACTTCAGGGCCCAGACGGTCCTTGAAGAGACCTTCGTATGAACGTGCTTAAATACGTCGTGGCTTTCATTATAACGGCTGCATCTACATGGTACGTCAAAACATTGCATTTTCCAACAATATTTTTGATCGATAGTATCACCTTTTAGCTATATTCCTAAAACTGAATGAGATTCAGCTTCCAACAGTCGAGCGGGCGAGTGGAGCAGCATCATACTTAAGGGACAACACCACTGTGACGGCTTCAAAAAATCGATTTTTTGAAAACCATCTAGAAAAATCTAAAATACATTTAAGATTAAGATGCCGTTGGACCCAGGTCGAAAAAATAATTATTTTCGGAGATATTGAATATTTTGTGGAGCGGTGCAGCGCTCCGTGACGCTCGGGGTCCCGCGCAGCTGCGCGCCTCAGGGTCGGCAGGTATGCCGGGCCTTTCCCAGGTCCTGCAGGTCTTTCCCAGGTATTCTTTTGTCTCCCTTCACAAAAACCGGCTATTGTTATAAATATAGTTTCGAAAAAAAAGCCATAGGTGGCGATAATTGAAAAACTTTCAAGTCGTCAATCGTCAATCGTCGATATTGCAGCTGATATCGCGGTATTATTATTCAATGATGGCCTGAGAAGCCTCATGAAAGTTTTGGAGACGTTGGGGATAACTATGGGCCCAAATTGTTTCAATTTTTGCGTTGAAACCGACGCAGCGCGGATCGAGCTGGCGGAGCGCTCGCTCACAGACGCTGCAAAAGAGGCAACAAGAGCCTCTACAAGTTCGAGAAAAGATGCTAGGGACAATGATTTGCTTCTTGAAGGCCAGCTATATGGTGCCGGTATCGCTGATTAAAGGTAAACATTTTTTTTCCAATTTATCGCATAAATTAACAAACCTAAAACTTTGAACGCGTTTTTCTCAAAACCACTTTTTTGAGTGCGGCACGCAGCAGAACTCGAGCAATTTTTATCCGATCGACTTCAAATTTGGACTGCATCAATAAAACTAGATTATCTAAAGAAGTACATAGGATTTTTTCGATATCTCAATAATAAAAAAAGTTATAGCCTATTTTCGACGAGAAATTTTGCTTGAAAATCGTCCGTTAATTTCAAAAGCGTGCCTATTTTTTAAAAATCAATATTTCTTCAAATCCCTATGTACTTCTCTTCAAAATATCATATTATTAACAAAAACACTCGGTATTTTTTTTTTCAGATCGACTTTGAAGAGAGTTCTGCTGCGTGCCGCGAACCACTGCAGATGCAACAGTACCTGACGCGGGAGCTTCCCCAGCGTCACCATGGGGCGTGAAAAATTTGAATTTTTTTTTTCGAATATCTCTTTTTTTCCCACAAAAAAAAATTCTTGAAAAATGGCAAAAAACAGGGGGTCACAGTGGTGTTATCCCTTAAAACTTTAAACGCATTTTTCTCGAAACACTGTTTTTAAAGTCGGCGGACGTGATATCTCCAGGACCACTTGACGGAATGTTTCCAAATTTACAGGACATACGATGAAAAACATTTAAAGGTCATTGACAACCTCACTTTTTTTAAATCGAACTTCATTTTCAATAGTTACGTCAAAATGACTACTTTTTTCATAGATTTTGTATGATCGAGGTTCAATTCGTCACCACGCTGTTAAAAAAAATAATTTCAAAATTCGACGATCGTCAACGACTCGTATTTATTATTAACTTAAATAATCCGTTCGGTTTTTAGATTTCAGATGGACAGTTTAAGCTGGAGCATCCACGGCCAACCGTCGCGAAAAAATTACATCGTCTGCTGGCAACCATGTTTTTTGTTGTTTTTTCTTTATTTTACGGTGATTTTCTTTCAAAGCCTCTCAATATATATATATACCTTTGGGTTAAAAGAAATGCGTTTCTTTTTCACTACCGTTTCCCAGAAAACAAAATTCGAAATTTGGCAATTCTTTCGGGCTTCTGGGTAGATGTAGCCCCGTAAGTATGCAGACGACTGTTTACTGTGAGGACAACCCTCAAAGTAGAAGGTCTTCAAAAACACCTTCCACGAATATATATGAATGAGCGGATCTGTTGGGTGTTGCGCTACGAAATAATAACAGGGCGGTGCAAGGGTGAAAAAGGGCTAAATCTGCATACTTGAAACGAGCCTGTCTGGTAGATAACTATATTTATATGTGCGAGAGTTCACCAGTCCAAGTTGGCGCTTGGAATAATTGCTGGAGAGCTGGTGAGCCAGAGGGAAGATGGAAGCTCCACGATAAGGTGCAGGTTGGATCGATGAGAAGTCAGAAAATGTGTGTGTATGTGTGAGAGAGAGAGAGAGCGAGTCGTCAGTGCGACTACCTCCAGTGCACTGTTCACCTATCGCCACCCCCACACCCCCTCCTCCCCAAATCATCGAGGTATTACCGCACACACGCACGCGTACACACACACTCACGCGCGCGCGAATAGCGCCTTTCAAGCCAAAACTATCAACATCCTATATGCGACTGTTTCCATTTCGTCGCACGCCCCTTTCATTTTACGCTTTATCCACCCCCAGGAGGACCCATCGAGATTTTCATTCGAGCTGTAATTCTCCCTTTCGGTCGTAAGTGGTATAGGAATTGTCCTTTAGCACTCGGCCATTTTGGACCACGTGAAGCACTTCACCACGTTCATCCTACCGGAGCTATCAACTCACCGAGTCGTCAAGGAAATTACGAATTATTTGCAAAACTAACGCCAAACGTTGTCTTATAGAAATTCATTCTCGTACGAGTACAATTAATCATTTCGGGGTATAATTGTAATATCAGTATTAGGATTGTCAAATCCATATTTTCCTTACGTACAACACGAACTAACAATTTGGCGCTTTTCGCGAGCTGAATCGATTTAGCGTGGGACGTTCCGCGTACATCGATCGAACGTACACATTTGCAAGTGTGCATATACGCTCGGGAACTATGGGAGTTGTGAGCACACGATTTGGTGAGGGTGCTCTGCAAACAGTGTGGAAATCCTAGGGGAATGCCTAGTGGCCTCGGTGCGAATCAAGACTGTCTCAGACCTCAGCTTTCATTTAAAGTTTTACTCGACGAAATTGACTCTGATAGATATATGTATATATCAGGGTGATATAAAAAAATAATGTTTCCTTCGCTGTCACAGTAAAACATGTTAGTATACGATAAAAGAAACATTCTTTGTTTAACGTCAACCATCTAACGTCACAGCGTTCATCTCTCTGGAGAGTCGTTGGAACCAACTATCCTCTCTGGATAGTCGTTAAAAGCAACTGTCGTCTCTGGATGGCTGTTGCAGCTAACTATCCTCTCGGGATAGGTGTTCCAACCAACTATATCCTCTAGACAGTTGTGGCAACCAAGTAGCCTATCTGGGTAACTGTTGCAACCAACTAGCCTCTCTGAATGTAGCTGTTGCAACCAACTGTCCTCTCTGGATAGCTGTTGCAGCTAACTATCCTCTCTGGATGGCGGTTGCAGCCAACTATCTTCTCTGGATAGATATCACAATCAACTATCCCACCCGGATAGTCATTACAAGCAACTATCCTACCTGGATAGCTGTTGCAATAAACTATCCTACCTGAATAGCTGTTGCAATGAACTATCATCTCTGAATAGCTGTGGCAATCGACAACCCTCTCTAGATCGGTTTTGCAGCCAGTTATCTTCTCTGAATTGCTATTGCAACCAAATATCCTTTCTGGCCAGTTATTGCATCCAAATATCCTTTCTAGCTTGCTGTTAGAATCAACTATTCTCTCTGGATAGCTGTTGTAACCAACTATCCTCTCTGGATAGCTTTTGCAACCAACTATCCTCTTTCGATAGCTACGAGGGTGGGGTGAAAAGTTTCCGGCCTGACCAAGAAAAACGATGTTTTAACATTTTTTTTGCTTTATTTTTCAACACTGATACTCCATCAACACTGATACATTTCTCATAACGGTGTTCTAATTTAGTTATACCAGTTTTAAACGTAGATTCGTCAAGCTCCTCAAAATACTGATTTACAGCTTCGATAACTTCTTCGTTGCTCTTAAATCTTTTTCCGCCAAGCCATTTTTTGAGGTTAGGAAACAGGTAAGAGCTGCTGGGGGCTAAGTCTGGAGAGTAGGGAGGATGCGGCATCAATTCAAACTTCAATTCGTGGATTTTGGACATGGCAACAATCGACGAATGCGCTGGTGCGTTATCGTGATGAAACAAAACTTTTTTCTTCGCCAAATGAGGTCGTTTAATTTGCACCTCGTGCTTCAAACGTTGCAATAACTCTGCGTAGTATTGACCAGTGATAGTCTTACCCTTTTCAAGGTAATCTATGTATATAATTCCTCTCGCATCCCAAAAAACAGTAGCCATAACCTTGTTTGCCGATAAAATTGTTTTTGCCTTCTTTGGGGTTGGTTCCCCTTTTCCAACCCACTGTTTTGACTGTTCTTTATTTTCAGAGGTGTAGTGGTGGACCCATGTCTCATCAACAGTTATGAATCGACGCAAAAATTCGTTTGGATTACGCGTATACAGCGCCAAATTGTCGGTAGAAATGGTTTTTCGAAGCAGTTTTTGGTCGAGCGTTAGCAAACGCGGCACCCACCTTGCACACAGTTTTTCCATGTTCAAATGGTTGTGCAAAATATTTCGCACACGTTCAGCTGACATCCTACAGGTCTCAGCTATCTCATGCACTTTCAACCTGCGGTCTTCCAACACTATTTTATGGATTTTTTCAATCATCTCTGAAGTTGTGACTTCAACGGGCCGTCCTGAGCGAGGCTCGTCAGAGGTGCTCACACGACCCATTTTAAATTCAGAAACCCACTGCTTAATAGTTGAATATGATGGGGAGGAGTCTCCTAGTGCTGAATCCATCTCTTCTTTTATTTGTTTTGGTGTAAAACCTTTCAAATGGAAGTATTTGATGACAGCACGTTTTTCCAATTTTTACGAAAACAACGGAAGCGTCTCGCGCAATGTGCTCTCAAACGCAAACTAACGTAGCGATTGGGCTGAAACTGTACATACAAGCTCGGTAGGAATGGTACTG
Organism: Ophion obscuratus; assembly: GCA_964007375.1. NCBI lineage: Eukaryota > Metazoa > Arthropoda > Insecta > Hymenoptera > Ichneumonidae > Ophion > Ophion obscuratus. The sequence continues at coordinate 44,314,585 of OZ023320.1, forward strand.
TAGGACGCCGCTCCAAAACTAGACCTAGTGGCACCATCTCTTGGTCCGGCTGGAAACTTTTCACCCCACCCTCGTATTAGAATCAACTGTTCTCTCTAGATAACTGTGACAACCAATTATCCTTTCTGGATAGCTGTCGCGACCAGCTATCTTTTCTGGATAACTGTAGCAACCAATCATCCAGCGGAATCAATCTTCGCGAGGATTACTTTTAGCAAAACTGAGTAATGCGGGATCGAAAAGTCGAAGACCGTGTTATTTTTATCCCGTGCGTAGAAACTCTCATCAGTGGGACACCTTTGTCATGTAGGATTACGTTGCTTTGTTGCACGGAATTATTGTGTTCAGATTCCAAGCATAGAAATATGAGGAACAACCCTACACGCTCTGTGAAAAAAGAAAAACAGAATGTACTTCGTGGTTGACTGAATATGCAATTCATCTGCGAGAAAATGATGTCGCAGAAGACTCTTTTATCAACCGCGTGAACACGTCAGATGACACTTACATCGCCTTAAGAACGTCGGATGGTCCGCATACGTGCCAATTCCCTCCAATACATACGTTTACGCGCATACGATGCTTTTGTGCGAAGAAAACGTCGCTGCGGTTTATACTCTTAGGAAGAAAAACTCGTCGCGAGCTGATCGAACTAAAGTAAAGCGGGCGAGAAAGAGCGTTTATTCGTGTGTGTGTGTGTGTGTTTTTTCCATGTGCCCGCGTGTGAAGTGATGACAAAGAGATGCGCACATACATATACCGGGTGCGTCGCTAGAAATATGACACTCGAAAACTCCTATAAATATTGATTTTACACAAAAAAAAGGTCACAGACAACATTTGTTGCGTTTGTAAAGATCGACACGTCGGTTAGCTCAGTTTTTTTTTTTTGTTAATTTCACGCTCATCACACTCCACGCTTAATTCGACATTTGAAAATGGGTACCCCTACGTTCGAAATCTCTTCTTTCTTTTTTGAAAACAAAATCAATCATCTATCCATGGCCATCGGATGACCTTGACAAAAAATGAATACAACGGAAATAAGGTCCAGGCGAAAAATGTGCATGGTATTTCCCGAAGTATATGATAATTTTCAGTAAGTAACACGCCTGAAATGTCGCCTAACATGTTTTTTTTCTTCTATTTCTCAATTATTCGTGGACTCTTCGCAATATCTCGTTTTTGAAGGTTTATGGAGTGAGATGCAGTCAGAAGCGTGGAAAAACGAGAATTTTCAATATTTTTTTATAGTAGTTAAGTTCTTTTTACAAAAGTGGTTACACGGACTTTTTATGTTATATTTCAATTTGACTTGTACACATTTTCAAAGATAAAAATTGATTATTTATAAAAATATCGCCATCTTTGACTGTAAAAAAGTAAATATCAAAATTTAAAAAAAATCTTGATTCGCGCTATAGCTATAATTGTAAAGAATGTGGTTAAAATTTCATAAGGATCCGTTCAGTAGTTTCGAAGATTTTATCAAC
>OZ023320.1:44321077-44416077 GCA_964007375.1 Ophion obscuratus
ATCAACTCAGTCCTCACTAAATCCCATAGTGACATTTAATCCTTTTTTACCGGGGTTGTCCCGTGTGAGAGCTATTTTGTCGTTTTTTTGGGATTTTTTTTCATGAACCATTAAACACACACTATCTTCGAATTTCTCACCACACATTTATCAACATTTTTACAATCCCTCAGAGTTTTATCGAACGAAAATAACGAGTTGAATCGACTTTACACCGTCCGGAAGACATTCATGTACCAAAAAAACTTGGTTGACGGCTGCCATGGACCCGGAAATTTTGCTCATCTGAAGCAAAAAAATCAAACGGCATTTTATTTTGTATATTTGAGGCGATCGCCGGAACTAGAGTAAAGTGAAAAAATCAAAAATTGAATTTACTAAAAAATAAAAATGAAAAATTGAATTACTTCGATCAAAATTGCTTCGACGTTCACTTATCGGGAGATTTGAAGTTTCGAGTGTGCGTAAATTTTGTAAAAATCGAAAAAAAAACCAAAACAGCACAAACTATGTGCAAAATGTGGCGTGGCTTTGTGCAACAACAAGCAAAACTGCTTGAAAGCATTCCATACATCATAAAGGAATATTACTACACGATGTAACATGTCTATCAGACTCCCTTTATTGCTTTTTAACTAGCCCGTTGAGTAAATTTGTCAAAAAATAAACTGTACTTTTTTCTATTTATTAGCACTTGCCATAAAGTTAACTATTGTTTAATTGTCAGGTTGTTGAGTTACGAAAGGTTAAGGGGGGAAATCACAGTAGCACACAAAAAAATAGGCATATTTTCGGGAATTAATTTTGGCTGAATAAAAGTATCAATCGAAAATCTGTAAAGTAGGTTTTATAGCAATACTAAAAAAGTACAAAATGTAATTTTTTCAATAAAAAATGTTTAAAAATGGCGGCTGCGCAGCATATGCCCCAAGGCGCGTTTTTTTTGAGCTCGCCGAAGACACAACTCGAACAAATTTTTACCGATCGACTTGAAATTTTGACAGTAGCTTCGAAACATCTTTCTCCACGGAGCTACGTAGGATTTTTTCGATATATTGATTTTTCGCAAAATGGTGCATGTTTGAAAATAAAGTTAAATTTTTAACAAAAAAAACGCCATAAAATCGTCGATAAAAAAAAAAGTAAGCCATATAAAATAAAAAATCCTATGTAGCTCCGTGGAGAAAGATGTTTCGAAGCTACTGTCAAAATTTCAAGTCGATCGGTAAAAATTTGCTCGAGTTGTGTCTTCGGCAAGCTGAAAAAAACGCGCCTTGGGGCATATGCTGCGCAGCCGCCATTTTTAAATATTTTTTATTGAAAAAATTACATTTTGTACTTTTTTAGTATTGCTATAAAACCTACTTTACAGATTTTCGATTGATACTTTTATTCAGCCAAAATTAATTCCCGAAAATATGCCTATTTTTTTGTGTGCTACTGTGATTTCCCCCCTTAATAACAAATAATGAAAGGCGTTTTTTTATCGAAAGACGAAATTCTTTTCTTAAGCTTACCATTTTCGTAATTTCCGACATGATAAATAAGTATCCCGTCATACGAAAGTCTTATTATCATACTAAGACATTTTTTTTTATTTCTCATTTTGAATCACTCTAGTTGCAAGAACTACCTTCACCGATTGGCTATGCAGCGACAGCGGTACTTTGTTTAAATAATACTAATTTCATTGTTTATCAATACTTCCCGGGAAAAAACGTTCATATCTGAATATATCTGAATCATATCTGTAGAATCAGATATGATCAGACAAGAAAATTGGCAATATCTGTTCATGTAGTGTCATGACAGATCATGTATGCTTATATCTGAGCATGAGTGATCATATCAGAGCCATTTTGATAATTTTGAGAGCAGACCCGTCCATATCGTCCGTGGATTCCAGTAGACCTGGACATCTATGAACTATAGAGTTGCCCATATGATAGAATCATAGTTTATCTGAACCATCAGACCAGGTTATGACTCCGACTATATCAGAGCAAATCTTACCCTGCTGAGACAGATCAAATCTTGTTAGTGCAGTCGTGAAGATATTAAAATGTTTACATATATAGAGCAGGGCTATTAACACGTCATCACTTGACGTGTTAATAAAAAATAATATTATAGTAACTCACATGATCACGTATAATACAGTCAGGTGAGGTGCCATATCTGATCGGATATCGTCTCATATCCTCATATACCGTTTCATATATTCAGATGTTTTCATGTGTGAACAACTGAACTGCATATACGACAAGGTATGAGTGCATAAGACTTCGTATATTTTCCAGGTTTGGTATCATATCTGATGGGATAACATTTTATATGAGCGTGCCTGCTCATATATCACATCATATATGTTCAAATATTGGTTTCACGCTGCCAACTCGCCTTGGTACCTGACCAGATAAAAACATATATGAGATCTATATAGCGGAGTCTGGTACCGCATTTGATCGGATATGATCTTATACGAACAGGTACGTTCACATATCACATCATGTGTGTTCAGATACGAATTTACGGTACCAACTCGCCTTGGTACTTAGCCAGATATAAACGGATATGAGTTCATATATGGTCAGGCCAGATACTGCATTTGATCAGATATGATCTTCTATATGCGTACGTGATGTGGAATATGATCAGACCTAATCATATATGATACTGTAAAATGTCAGATATAAATATATCTGATACGTATATGACAATATCTGAAACATTCATGAACATATTCACTCAGACATGAACTTTTTTCCCCGGGTTTTTTATTTTTAAAAACTCAACTTCTGCAAGACTATGCAATAATTGTGTGTAGTCATTAGTCATCCAAATACTTTCAGCAGAAAAAAAAATTGAAAATCGATCTGTTTTTGGGCCCCAAGTCTTTGTAGACGTATTGTCTGCAACGTATAGAGATATTCGGATGGGTCGATTTAAATGGGACATCCTGTATATATATTCATACAAACACACACATATGAACACGAGACTTCTTCGGCCATCCTCACACGGCTGCCCCTCTTGTACTCTGTACCTTCCGGTACATCTCCTTGTCTCCCTTTCTTCCTCGCTTTCTCCCCCCTCCACCTCTCGCTCTCTCTCTCTCCCTTCTCTCTCTCTCTCTCTCTCTCTCTCTCTCTCTCTCTCTCTCTCTCTCTCTCTCTCTCTCTATCCTTCACTTTTCTCGCTCATCCCGCGGTTATACCTCTCGCGGATGCGACCAAGATACCGACTTCCATCTCGGATAAACGGGGTCCCCTCCGTACATACGTCTCCTCGTACACTTTCGAGGAGATGCACGAACCGAGAGAGAGTATACACCTTCGAGCATCTCATTCGTCTCGTGAAACTCATGTCACGCGGAAATACAAGAGCTTCGCTGTGCGTGAGTCCCGATCGCGAATCACAACAAAAAAAAACCGAAAAAGAAAAACGACAGAAAAGTAAAAGAAAATTCAAGACATTTTCATATTACGCTCCTAGTCCTCGTGCTCCTCTCAGTGTTCCCGCAAGCAGCCGGATTCAATTCCGAACGCTCGAGTTTCGCCGCGTTTATTATCCGCATCCGCTTTTTCCCCGAGCTGCAAATTCGTCTGCACCCGAGCTCAAAGTGGCTCTTCTTCGCTTCTTTTTTACATTTTTTTTTCTTCGCCTCCACTTTAATCACGATAAAATATAGTGTAACAGTGAAGCAAAAGCTAGTGTCCTTCGAGCAGCCCGGGTCCAAAGCTCGAGCAGAGTGTTTTATTTCTGCCCGACGAGTGCGGTGCACGATAATATCGACGCGGAAATGTGATCGAGTAAGATTGTGGTACGGTGCGCCGAAGCTCCGTGAAAAACGGACCTTAGAGGCAATAGGAACTTTATATACAGATATACGTATGTACAAGTAACAAAAGATCTAAGCCAGTTATATACCAGCAGATATATATATATATATGTGCGCACGCGCGTGTGTGGGTGTGTGTATGTGTATATAAATATATAAAGGTAATAAATCGAGAGGCCATTGCCCAGGCCTCGAACTCTTTCGATTCGTGTTTGCCCGATCGTGTGTACACATACTCCCGCGAGTAAGGTGCACGATGCCGCTAAGTAGGCCGTTGCCAAAGCCCTCGAGCTATAGGCCATTGACCCATATAACTATAAAGTACACGGACAACAGAACAACGCTCGTCAAAAGGGAATAAGCGAGAGCAGTAGCCGATTATTGGTCCGTGGAAAACAATTCTATTAATTAAACCTCTCAAATGAGGTTTTACGGAATCAAGATTAAGCCCAATCGCTTCCTCGCACTCGAAAACTGTGTACCTCCCACTTTTGTCAAAACGCTAGGCCCGTTATAGAGTTGAATAAACTTAGACGTGCAAAGATACAAACATACGACTGTAACGATACACGAGCATAGGAACGTGAAAGCATCCGAACGTACAAGCATATAGGCGCACTAGGATACACATATACAAATGTATAAACATACGAGCGTACAAACATACAAGCGTACAACCGTGCAAACGTACAAACATATGAACCTACCCCCATACAACATACAAACGTACGAACATATCAGCAGGCCAACATAGAAACGTATAAACATACCGACGTACCTACCTACAAATATAGAAACATACAATCATACAAACGCACTAGAATGCAAACATATATAAACGCAAAAGCGTTTGCTAAAGTACAAACATATAAACGCACAAGGCCATGCAAACATACAAGCCTGTGGACATACAAACAGACTTACAAAATACAACCATATGAACATGCAGACATAAACACATGAGAACATTCGAACGTAAAAATATACAAGTGCACTAAAATACATACACATGAACGTAGAAATATACGAGCATTTGACCGCAGAAACGTACATACGTAGAAACATACAACTATAGGAACATGCAGACATAAAAATAACGCAAAAAACGTCTAAATATGTAAACGTGCAATCATACAAACATAAGAGCAAGCAAACATAAAATACCACATTTATTCATCCAAACATACGAATAACTCGTACAACATGAAAAAAAACAAACATCGAAAAACACGAACGTATTAACACACCTACACGTTTGTACGTATGTTTGTATCCCAATATGCGTGTATGTTTGTATATTCATATATATCTGTTTTCATATATACCCAAGGATTTTTATCAAACAGCCGCATCTTTAAAAATTCGTATGTTTGCGCGAATATATCATCGAAATTGTTAGCTTCATTTTTATAATAAAATTTACAAAGTTAAAAAATAAAACTTTTTTACGTTAAATGGAACAGGACCTGTAAACATATATATCATACATGAGGACATACAGACATGTGAAAAAGTATTTGCACACCTTACTTTTCGAAATGAATCTACGGGGAAAAAAGAAAACTATTTTCTCCGATTATTTTATTGGACATCCCAGTTTGAATATAAATATTGTATGTTGGTATTACTATAAAGAATGAATACTCGAAATCCTGAGAAAACGTCAAGATAAAAGCAAAGTGTGCGATCACCTTTTTCCCACCGTATGTTTGTATACAAGGTGAGGAACTAACTATTGCCACCTTGAATATCTCTGTAATTATCGACGTCACACAAAAATGTTTGAAACAAAAGTTGTACTGTACGAAAGGGGTCATCAAACGCGACCATTTTCTTTTATCTCAGTGGAGGCGCTGTCACACAGTAAAAGTCACCTCCACTTTTTTAAATGGGACGGTACATTTTTTTTTCAACGATCTTGTAGAGCATCGAAAACTGCATAAAAAACATTTAGGGGTCAAAGTCGTTCAAGGTCACTTAAGATCAAAAAGTGATATGAACTTTATTTTTATGTGAAATTACCTTTATTCACAGTAGATATTCGAAGTGATTGCCATTGGAATCAATGCAGTATTGCAATCTCCTCATCACCGATTGTGTAGAATTTCTTATCACTTCGGCACTTATCGAATCACAGGCTCGAAGAATTCTCTCACGCATATCATCCGGCGTAGTTGGACGTTCTTTATAAACAAGATCTTTCAAGTATCCCCACAAGAAAAAGTCCAGAGGCGTCAAGTCTGGCGAGCGAGCCGGCCACGATACAGCTCCTCCGCGTCCAATCCAACGATTTGGAAATCTCTTATGCAATTCACTTCTAGCTATCAGCAAAAAATGTGCCGGGCACCCATCGTGTTGATACCACATTCCGTTTCTTGTTTCTAAAGGTATTTCTTCCAATAACGGACCTAATGTTTCTTGAAGGAATGTGGTGTACTTCCTACCATTAAGATTCCCTTCGATGAAATAAGGGCCTATGATTCTATACCCAATAATCCCACACCATACATTAAACGACCACAGTCTTTGGTGTGCAACTTGCCGCAGCCAATGTGGAGTTTCAGTTGACCACAAATGCATGTTATGCAAGTTAATATTTCCATGATTCGGAAATGTTGCCTCATCAGTAAATAAAATCCGATTAATAAATGAGTCATCTCTCTGAATGTGGCGTTGAGCCCATCGGCAGAATTCAGTGCGATTCATGAAATCCATACCAGTTAATTCCTGGTGGAGACTGATGTGGTAAGGATGATATTTATGACGATGTAGAATACGTAGAATACTTCTTTGGCTTACGCCAGATTCCCTCGTAATTTGACGAGAACTCGCCCAAGGGTCTCGATGAATGGCGGGAAGAACACCAATTTCCGTTTCTTCGTTAGTAACTCGCTTTTGTCGGTTACTTTCCCGACGGGTTAAGGATCCAGTTGTCCTCAATTTAGTGTACACAATTTGAAATGTACGGCGTGTAGGATGAGAACGTTCAGGAAATCTTTCAGCGTATAAGCCTCTAGCTCTCACTGCATTTTTCTGACATTCTCCGTAAATTAGAAGCATATCAGTTTGCTCTTCAAAAGAATACATCATTTAACATTCGCTCGATTCATTAATACTAGTCTCACCATTCTTACTATCGTTATCTTGGGTTTGTTTGGGCGAAACATTGTACAATGTTCCGTGTACATTGTAGTTTTGGAGCCGTTGTTTACATACAAGACAATGGCAAGACTTCGGCGATAAGTGCCGACGTGATAAGAAATTCGTGATGAGGAGATTGCAATACTGCATTGATTCCTATGGTTTGAACATCTACTGTGCATAAAGATAATTTCACATAAAAATAAAGTTCATGTCACTTTTTTATCTTTAATGACCTTGAACGACTTTGACCCCTAAATGTTTTTTATGCAGTTTTCGACGCTCTACAAAATAGTTGAATAAAATGTACCGTCCCATTTAATAAAATGGAGGTGACCTTTACTGTGCGACAACGCCTCCGCTGAGATAAAAAAAAATGGTCGCATTTGATGACCCCTTTCGTACGGTACAACTTTTGTTTCAAACATTTTTTTTGTGACGTTGATAATTACAGAGATATTCAAGGTGGCAACAGTTAGTGCCTCACCCTGTATATTTATACTCTACGATATTGAGGAAAATTTGTGGTATTTTACGTGAATTGACAGTCAGATACCTTTGTATTATCCTGTGGATTGATGCTAGCGTAAGAGCGAAAAGCTCTCGCGCGGTTGACGCGAGATCATAACATTCTCACTGGGACCACGGGAGTGCTTTTCCTGCCAGCCACAACAAAAAAAAAAGAAACCGGGCTGGCGTACAGTGAAAAGGGACTATATATACATGAAAGCGACGTAGAAAATAAAGAGAGAGAGAGAGAGAGGTGAATGAAGCAAGACAAAATATAAAAGAGAAAACGGGACAATATGTGGAAAAGCACGGGTGGATCTGCCTCGATGTGCAGTCTCAACTCCTGTGAGAGGATAAGACCCGAGAGAGCGCGAAATCCTATTCAGAGGCTCGTCTGGGGACCCGGGGCGCAGTTTCAAGTTGGGTACCCAGGCATCGTCGAGGAAGAACTTTCCTGCAACCCCCGAGTGGCACTCAGACGGTACGTACACGCAGCTACATAACATTTATATATATATATATATATATATATATATATATATATATATATATATATATATATATATATATATAAGGACCAATCTCAACAAGTATTTAAAGGTCATTGCGAACAGAAATTGAGTTGGGCACTTGATCGGGCCCGCATTAATTTTCTCATGCGAAAAAAAAAATCTCACGCGAACCCTTAGGGTGGTCACACTTTTGCATCGAGAGTCCCCAAGGGCTCGGATTCTAGCCTAATTACTAAATGATCGAGCTAATGCTGCTTAGTAAAATAGGTGAAGGTCACATTAAGAACTTTCTTATCCCTAAGATTAAAAAAATATATAAATCTATATACTGACACTGGTGGATAGGCGATCTGGGTTCGGTTCCGGCGGTACTCCGAGTTGAGGCGCCGTCCATGTATAACGCCCTCGATTTTTGCTGATTTTTACCCCCCCCCCCCTCCCCATCCCATCATCCTATCCTTCCTATCGTCATAATCCAATGATCGTTATCGCCATCCAACGGCCGGACCCCCCTCCCCCTGTCTATCTTACAATGACGTAATTTATGGACGGCCCCTAAGCAGCATTGTGCATGGCCTATACTTGGAGCGGCGACCGCTTAGCCGTACACCGGCTGGCTCATCAACCAGTGAGCGGCAGGCCATTACTTATGATACCTTCGTGTATATACTTGAGGAAGTCTGTGCACCTCAGAATCAGAAGAATATAGGGCCGCTTATAGCGGTGCGGGTTTTACACAGTTTCCCCGTACCCTCGGGAAATGCGGTATAGTGCAGCTTAAAACGACTGTGGACGCCACGGAAGTTAGGTTAGATTAGCGAAGTGCGGATAGAAAGTGATAGGAATGGCTTTAATTGGAAAGGGTAATACGAAAAAACCCGCAAGGGTATACGTTGGCACTTAGTAATTAATTGACACCTCAATAAATAAATAAATATATATGTAAATCTATAAATATATATAAAGTAAATAAAAAGTAGATATATATATATATATAAATCTCATACGAACCCTTAGGGCAGTCACACTTTTGCACCGAGAGTCCTCGAAGGCCCGGATAGTAGCCCAATTACGAAATTATCTAACCAGAGTTGCTTGTGTAAAGCAGGTGTAACATTAAAAACTTTCTTATCCTTAAAATAAAAATAATCGTAAATGAAAATAAAAATAAATCAAAGTAAAACTAAGAACAAAATCCTTACAAACTTACACATAAGTGCCACGAATTTGGACTTTGAACAAAAAAACCAAATTCTTCGCGATCTGCATGGTAATAGCTAGACATATACGTAGATTTTTCATGGTTGCCTATAATAGAAACAGCAAGTATTTGAAAAAAAAGGAAATATTTCTCGTTGGGAACAAAAGTTTCGTGAAAAATTCTTCATAGGAAGAGAAACCTCGATAAAACAATTCCTATTCCGGCGTACTAATAATGCATATAGGTAGCATTTTGAAAGTATCGAAACACAGTCCGCACTCATTTATTTTGCCGCCAGCACATTGCACTGCCGACTATTTTGTGAAAGAGCGACGAATTATTTGTCCGTCGCGTTCTGCCCATGGTTTTACATACGGGCCTGGAAACTCTACTAGTTCACACGGTTCCTTTGCCGAATGTCAACGCTAGAGGCGCTGCAATTGAGGAGTGTTGTGTGCGATAGGGGGAACAATACCCACGCATTCGCGTTATAGCCTAACCCGTGATCAAACAATATCCCTCGATAGTAGTGCCACCACAAATTCGGCTTCGGAAATTTCGGTGGTGACAGTCGAGTCACCACCACCGAAATTTCATAGAGTTTCCAGACCTGTATGCAAGACCGTGGTTCTTTTCCTAATTACTACCTTATAGGTGGGGGTTAGGGGAAGTAGATGTGCATGTAGCTCGGCTCGTAGATATAACCTCACTTACCATGCTAACCCTTCCTTATGGTAGCCTTTACCAAAATAATAGATACTGATTGTATGACGATTTATGCAGGTGATTTGGTTAATTTGTCACTGTAGCTCCTGACAAATGAATAATCAATTGATAAATAAAAAGTCAAAGGTTTTTTAAATTGATAAAATAAGATTCGTTCATTATCACAAGACTTTTGCTAAACTTTTTTTGTTCATTGATTCGCTCATTAACCCTCCATTGATTTTCCCAAAGAATCAATGAACTTTTTTTGTTCATTGATTCGCCCATTAACCCTCCCATTAACTGTGCCCTTGAAGGCACAGTTGAAATTGCAATTTTGAATTTCTCCAGTCACACGGCGTTAGTTTTTTCATAGGTAAGTACACATTTTTTTCCATTTGTTTCGTAATTTTTATATACTTTCGTGACTGAAATAAGTTTTTCGTGTAATAATTTTTCCCTTTTTTATCGGTTTTCTGTTTTTTTTTCACGACCAATTTCTCATTTTTCTCGTTAATTTGTTGTGTTTCAATTCTAAGCGTTATCTTTGCTACAGAATTTCTAAAAATGGCGGAAAGTCCAACATATCCTACAACATAGCATCCGAGAACGGAGACGATGGGTCGGAAATTGAAACCGAGGTATCAGACGAGCACAGTGCGGATGAGGATCCGGACTATGCTCCTCCAAGAGGACAACCATATCATGATTCATTTATATTCTTACTGAATTCTTTATTTTTGATAATAAAAACTCTTTGCCTTTTAATATTTCAGTTTCTGTATTTTTATTGCATACATAAATCCTATGAAATATTCTCCACTTTCGGGTCTTAAGGGGTTACCCCCACTTGCGATTTTGAAAAAATCGATTTTTTTTAATTGCATTTTTTGAAGTATAAGTATCTGAGAATATGTCCTGAAAATTTCAAGTCGATCCGAACAAAATTGACTGAGATATGAGCGTTAAAAGAGAAGAATCCGTTGTGCAAACGACCGGAAATTGAAACTTTAAACGCGTTTTTCTCAAAATGGCATTTCTGATGTCGGTGACCAAGATTACTCGAACACTAATGAACCGATCTTCTTGAAATTTTGCAGGCTTATTTAATACATAAAAATGTAGACTTTAATCGTTCGATTTTTTTTCGAAAACAATGGCCGTTTTATAGCCAAAAAACGGCCGTTATTTTTCGTTAAAATCGAACCATTAACTTTGACTGTCCGCCATTTTATGAAAAATGAATATTTTTAAAAATCCTTCGATCAAAGACTAGTTTGTACTTATATTTGACTAAATCCATCCGCATTTTTTTTTTCAGATGATCCACTTCGCCGCAATGTTGGTCACCGCAAACCGTGTATATAAAAACATGATTTCATTGACGGCCATTTTCCACTAAACAATGTAATATTTTTCAATAAAAAAATTACTGAAAGTTCTTCAGGATATGTTCTTTAAGATGGTATATTGATCGATTAAAAAAGTTTTGTAGTTTTCTTTAAAAAAATTCATGAAAAAGGCCTTTTTTTGCGCTACTTAAACCGCCTTAAAATAATTCAACTTTTTTGAGCGAACCTCAATAACTGATTTTTTCTTTAAAGTACATTATCTTAGGTGTAAAATCGTAAAAGTACTTTTTCGATATCTCTATTTATTCCAAAGTTATGAATTTGTAACCAAACTCCTGTTTTTCCCACATTTTTAGACAAATTTCAATTTTTATTGAAAAATCTGTTTGACATTTCGCTTGACTGACTTTTAGATAATGTTCTAGATACTCTTAGGAGTGAACATGATTTTTTCCCGATTTTTGTGAAGCCCGAAACGATTTGAGAAATTGGAATGCTCCTTAAAGCCCCAGTGTTCACACCGAAGGTCTCAAAAACAATTATGCACACGGAAGGTTAAAAATCGTCTGTGCGTTAAAAATTTTTTTGTTAAGACGCTCACTACATTTCAACTTTTTTTTTAAACATTTAAACTCTAAAATTTAGTTACATTGTGGGTTTTGTGAAAATACGATGAGATTGATTTAGTATCACGTACAAAAAGAAACGACGATTGTCGGTCCCGCCTCGACGAAATAAACGAGAGTTAAGTGTACACTTAACTCTCAACTATTTTACAGAACCGGGACCGACGACCGTCGTTTATGTTCCGGCGTGAGGTGCGCCCCACTTTAGGGTCGATAGTAGTGAGTGTATACTCAACTCTCATCTATTCTACCGAGCGGACGATCGTCTTTTATTTTGTACCGTGAAGGGCGTATTTCGTACGTGATACTAAACCAATCTAATCGTATTATCACAAAACTCACAAAATATCTAAATTTCAACGATTTGGATAATAAATATTTATAATGATGATTAAAACGGCCGATTGAACTTGAAGTGAATATTAGATATCCGAATTGCTTTTCGATGGGGTTTTCGTAATCGTACATACTATCGTTTCTTCTCGTACATAGTGGACAATCGTCGTCGACCCGTAATATTAACCGCAGCTGAAGACTGGCGAAAAATCTCATTTTCCCCGTCCCAGTCGCATTTAATGGCATTGAGAGACAGCGACAGAAAGAGAGATAAAAAATCAGCACCACCGTTTAATCCTTCTATATATATATATATATATATATATATATATATATATATATATATATATATATATATGCCAATATATATATATATATATATATATATATATATATATATATATATATATATATATATACTATATCCATAGTCTCAATCGCAGGATCTTCTTGACTCTCTTTGCTCGAGTCCTTAATCAAATTATCATCGCGACCGGCACCGTCGTTTTCGTCGCGCTAATGGTTTTTTTTTCTCGCGCCATTTTATTCTTCCCCATGGCGGTTCACCAGCGGGAATTTTCATTTAGCAATTCAGCAGCGAAACGTTCCGCATTTGTGGCGTTGCATTCGCGTTGCTAGAGTCCAACGCTTTTTGTGCAGCGCGAAACCCTCCTATATATGTGCGTATAAATCGAGATAAATTATTATCTCCTTTCATTGCGACGTCCTGCCTAAAATGTTACTCTCTCTCGACTCTCGCAGTTCCCTGTGAATGTACAAGTTCTTTTCAAACCTTACCGCTCTCGATCTAATTTTCTTTTGAATATATATTTAATAACTTTTCAACGTTAAGTTACTTTTCTTACTTTCTTGCAAAATAGGGTATTTTGCAAGATAACCTAGTTAGACAGTTTTGTTAGACAGTTAGACTTAGTTTAGACAGTTTTGATTGGATAAATTCAGGTAATTTATGTGTTGGGCTATCGATTGATGATACTATTGGACGAAGTGGAAAGTTTTTTTTGTAAATTTTTGAAAGGCAGTAGAGACGAGCTAAGTTGCAACTTTCTGCTTTTAGGTATTTAAATTTTGTTTCATCGATGATTTTTAGACTTTTCCATCTGGAGAGAATATTGTTTATGCCTTTTTGTAGGATACTGATAGGATTTTTATTTGTTACTTTGTAAGTTGAGGCGTCTGCGAGTAAATTGTATGTTTTTGTAATGTAATCTGATTTGTTTAAAATGAATGTCGAATTTCCTTTATCTGCTCGTGTAATTAAAAGTTGTGGATTGTTTTCGACAACTTTTTGTGAAACAAGTTGTGATGTGTGTGTAATTAAAAGTTGTGTAATTCTTACCATGATAATTCGAAATCCTTAGATTTTTAATTTGGGCTGAATTTAACGAAACAAAATCTGTTATTCAAAATCACATTTTTGTTGTCGAATAATTCCATTGCATGAAGTCTAAAAATTGACGTATCCGACGCTTATAAAATTCCAATCCATTCAAACGAACTTCACCTTTCGATTTCCATTCCCTAAAACATTTTGAATATTTACCAAAATACTTTGTTAATACCTTGTAATGATTTATTGGGCACTTGTTTGGTCGAAAGATATCTTAAAAAATTGAAGTCAAGAGAAAAGTAGTTTCAGACAAACGTGATCGGTTTCGTTTCACAGCAAATTATTTCGAAATCATAAATATTGCTTGCCATTGGAAAAACTAGGGTTGACCTTGAAGTGACCTTGAAAACCGTCTCGTATCAAAAAAATCACCAATAGCATAATTTTTTGTTCGTCGAAATTATGAAACTTTTGTTTGTAAGATTTGTGCCTAAAATGAATGGCCCTCGAGTGATTGCGCTGTGGGAACTTGGTTAGTGCACCCTGTATAGGTGGAATCGTTGATTAAAGATTGCTGAGATTGTACGAAGGCCGGCAGTACCGCGAGGCCGCGAGTTTTCTCCTGAGGCTACCGAGATACACGCTGAGGGCTTCGCTGCCGGATATCCCGATCGATCTGATAGTGGAGAGTCTGCCCCACAGTCTGTCGCTTCTCGAGGCCGTTTATTCGCGTCTCCTCGATCTCGTGGAATCCGAGGAATCAGTGATCAACGACGAGTCCTCATCGTCTTGGTCGTCGATCCTCGGCAGGATCGAGCACCAGGTACTCTGGAGGGTCGTACACCACATCTCGATCACGGAGAACGCGAGAGACGCGAGGATATGGAGCAAACTCCTCGTGACCCTCTCGAGATTGTCGCCCGGCTCGAAGAAGCTGCTAGCCTCGAGGCGAAGATCCTTGGAGAGGGCGGTCGAGGGCTTGGGAAAGCACGGCCTCGTGCCTGCGAATACCGAAGTCGAGGATCACCGCTGGAGATCGACGAACCGTCGAACCTTATTCGCCTCTGATCCTCTCGCTTCGTATCGTCACGATGCTCCTCGGGACGATAACCTTCGCCGTCGTGATCCTACGATCATCGGGAATCCAATGATCATCCGGAACAGCAACTCCGTCAACGTCTCACCCGCCGAGCCACCCACGACTCTCTTGCCACTCACTGCCAAACTCCGAGATGAACTCGAGACTCGCTTGGAGGCGTACAAGCTCGCGTTGCACAAGATCGAGAGTTGGGGAAAACAGAGCGGCGTTGGAGTCGGTGTGAGTGTCACAGTTGGGGTTACCGGCACGCGATCCAAAGGTTCGTCCATATTCGTTCATACAAACCTTTCGGTACACTTTATTATATTTAATAGATGATTTTCGTCCCGCAGAGGGAAAAAAAACACTTGAATCAAATGACATTGAAGTTGGCACGAAATCACTATTTTTTTCGCATTTCCAATTTTTTTTTTTTTTTTTGCGGATTCAGGTCACGGAATATGACTCAAAGATTTTTTTAGTATTCCTATTCTCTCCGTGCAGGGTATAGGGTGCGGATAATAAGATCGATCGCAACGCTCGCGATGGACAAAACTTGCAACAAAGTGCAATTTAAAATTCTCTTTGGTATCTGTATACGTAAAAATGTCTGTGTGAGCGATGTGACTTTACGGCGGGGTAAAGTTAATTCGGCGAAAAAAAGGCATGTTTTTAAGATTTTTTTTTGGCGTAACGAATAGTGTTCGTTTATTGAAAAATTTACATATAATAAAGTAACATTTGAACAACATTCTCCTAAATTTGCATTGCGAAATATTCAAAATTGAGCGAGTGAAAATTAAACCCCTGAGGCGCCTCGAAAAAAAGTTGGTTTGCGGTGTGCACCATAACTCGCAACAGAATCATTTGAAACAAAAAAATCAAAATGCATTTGTTAAAGGAGATATTTCTCGAGGTAATGACGGGAGGGTTTTTTTTTCCGATTTTTCGATTTTTCGTAGCACTTGGGAAACAAAAACCCGATTTTCGCTAAAAAAAATCGTCTAATTTGTTGTTGAAAAAATTAGTAATTATTAAAAAAACAAAAAAGCTCTCGACAATACCTGGTGAATTATGTGAAGAAGTACTGTGCAAAATTTCAAAGCGATTGGTCAAGTAGATTTTGAGTTATCGTGCACACGGACTTCAAATATGACAAGTCTCAGAAAAACGGTTTGAAAAACGCAGAAGAGAAGAGAACGGCATGGACCAATAGATGCTCAAATACTCATAACTTCGTCAATTTTACTCCGATCGACTTGAAATGTTAACACAATATTCTTGATATATTATGCATTCATTTAAAAAATTTTAAAAAAATGAAATAAAAATTTAAATACTTTACCCCGCCCTTTAGCAAATAAATGAAAAATGAGCCACCATGGATGTTTGCCCTACGAGCCGAGCTGGAATTATTGAACTGTGGTCACGTTTTATCTTTGATTCTTCCACATCCCCGAGGTGTTGAACACGTACCAATGTGATTTCCGTTACATTGAGTTTGAGGTTGAAAGGTAATGATGTGAGTAAAATTTACAAAGCCGGTTCAAACCATTATTCTCGGTTTGGTTCAGAAAAGAAATTTTATTCATTATTAGCGGTACAGCAACCGTTCGTCGAGGTAAAAAAAGCATTCGTTTTAGCTTTATTTTTCTTATTTTCTAAGCTATAACATATGATTCAAGTGAATTTTACTTACCTTTTTCATTTTACTAAAAATAAACGCTTGTTTCAGTCTTTGACTACACAAATTGACACAATTCAATTGAATTTAATGCAATTTACGCTCAATTTCGATTTTTTTAGTCCAGCACAATGTTTTGACAGGAATATCAGAGCCCTTAAAGGTGCGAGCGCTCGGCGGCGCTGATATTGCGCTGAGGTCTAGAACGTGAATCAGCGGTTTTTTTTTAAATGTGAAACATCAAGAAAGAAGACAATTTGCCAAGAATTGTCATTCCAACGATGCAAACTTCAACATCATAATTTTCTTCGGCACATTTGGGCTGGGGAAAACCCCAAACGTTTTTCAAAATTCTTATTAGAGAATGAGCAAAAAAAGATTTTAGGTAATGAAAATTAAAAGATTAAAAATATTTCAGGTTCCATTCCAACGATATAAACGTCAACATCTTTAGATCAACTATCGCGGAATGAATAGTGTAAAAAATGACCTAATATTCCGTTTTTTTTGAATGAATGATTCGTTGGCACTCTCAATAACGGATCTGCGCAGCCTATGGAAGTTTCAAGAGTTTCAACATTTTCAATGAATCGACGAATTATTCGAAGAATTTTTTGTTTATTAAAAAGTGATATTACGTCAATTTTGAGATTTTGTCTAGACAATGTTGTACGTTCTACATCATTTACAGTCAACTGTTTAGACTTTCGCTGGCATGATCTTGACGAACCTTGTAATTTCGGAACATTAAAATTAGGAATTTAAACCTTCGGCGCATTCAAAGTGCGGAATTTCAACCCGACCCCCATGACAAGATGGTAAATGACGTAGAACGTATAATATTGTCTGGACAAATTTCAAAATTGACCCAAAATCACTTCCTAATCAAAAAAAATAGTTCTTGAAATAATTCGTCGATTCATTGAAAATTTTGAAACTTTTGAAACTTCCATAGCCGAATTATTTTGACTGTGTTCAGATTTTCGGAGTTCTGGTCTTTCGTGTAAAATTCTTTCGAAGTTTAGATCTTTCAGGGTAGTTTTCTTTTGGAGTATTGAGTGTTCTGAACATTCATAGTTCGGAACTTCAAGCCGGCCCCTTAAGAGACTCGTCATGATCTACATTTTGGCTGCCTCAATTCCGAATAAATACATAAGTACTTTTTGAATAATTATTTATCGACTTTTGTTCAGCTCTGAGACTTGAAAATTACAATACGGCGGTATTATAACATTCTAGTCCAACAACTGAAAAAGTACTTGACAAATGAAATAAATTCTGAAAAGCTCTCTAAATAAGCTATAAGAATAAAAAATTAATAATAAAGGTTCCAATTGAAAGCTTCGACGTTGATCTTCGTATGACCTCGACGGGTGTACCCCAGATAAAACTGATATTCCCATTTTCTTGCCCTCTTGATACGAAACAACTGTTATTTGAAACATTTTTCATTACAATCCGTGATATGTAAGCACGTAAAATGTTATCCAAGACACCCTGTATATGCAAAGAGCTGTATCACATCTGTGTAGGATGTACGTACGTTTTTCATATATAAATGTATATGCACACACCTATTTCACACCTCATTGTTCTCATTGTCACGAGAAAATGCGATTTTCATTCGTCCCTTCTTCCCGTTCGCACCTCTCTTGACTATTTTCTTTTTACGTCCTGTTTTTTTGTTCTCTTCGCTTTTCTCTCCGTCGGCTACGCCGCTCTTGTGGCTTTTGTGTAGAGCTTAGCGTGCGAGCGTAAACGCAGATCGGACAGTGTTTTCTCGTACGTTCGCGAAGACGCCGACGATAGAATGAAAATTGAGGTTGTAAGAGGACGAAGACG
This sequence comes from Ophion obscuratus, assembly GCA_964007375.1. NCBI lineage: Eukaryota > Metazoa > Arthropoda > Insecta > Hymenoptera > Ichneumonidae > Ophion > Ophion obscuratus. The sequence goes on from OZ023320.1 coordinate 44,339,257, forward strand.
AAATTAGATAAAGCGTGCGGTATCTCGAGGTATTGAAAATATGCTTCATTCTCTTGTCATCCTAAAAGAATATAGTGTTTAGAAAGTATTTTCTATCATTTTATCGAAAAAATATGCATTATTTTCGTTAATTTCAATCTTTAAATTAGCTAAATGTGAGAACGTTTTTTCACGCGAACGAAAACACTCTAGGATTGGTCGGATCCCTAGCGACGTCACATGCCAGCAAACATATTTCCATTGCGAGTCCTGTGATGAGTAATGAGAGATTTTCTAGTTTATTTCAGTGTATTTTCGTGCTTCTTCTGTTCATTCCTGGTGATTTGTAGTGATAGTTACTATATTATCGACTGTGAAATAAGAATGGAGAGTAAGGTTTTCTGTGCGACAACTCAGCGGCATGTGACGTCACAGGCGTCACGTGACTACAGATCCGACAACGGGAGCTATTTGGCGGTCTGGTGAATATTTAAATTTTATTGCCGATTTGTATAGTAAATACTGACATTCAGGAAGATAACGAAATGTTGCGAGAATAATGTGAAATAATTGACCATTTAAGATGATTTCCGTACAACAGTCAAATACCCTATTGGCCGGAAAAAATACATTTATATATATATATATATATAAGGGTGTGCGGAAAAACATCGAACTCTGCAATCTCCAGAAAAATCCAAAAATCCTTCCGAGTGAGTAATTGTTTAAAAAAATGATTGGGAAATGGTGCTGAAAAAAGACATAAGCGATTTCATTACTCAAGAGTCCTTATTTCTTTTCCAGCAATTCAATTTACCTCATGATTTTTTGAGAGTAAATATTGAATTATGGCCGGAAAATGCCACTTATTTGAGTTGCTTAGATTCTTTTTAAATCCAAAAGTCGTTAATAACGTAGCCGAACGAGACGTCACTTTGATAGAAGCATATAACGGTTCATTAACAAAAAACGAAGAGCAGCTACACTATTTATTGGGCGTAGTGCAAAATCATCGACGGAAATACCCTAATTGCAACAAACAGACTCTTAAAAAAAGGAACGATGATTATCAAGCATTATAATGTAAAAACAAATTATTTTATCTTATTAAACCATATTAATTGAATAAAACTTTTCGAAACACGATCAATGATGGACGTCGTTTCTTTTATATTTATTGTTGTACTTGATTTTTTTTTTGTATCAGAGAAATATTTTGAGAACGATTCCATGCAAATTGTACGTTAAAGCAGAACATTCTCTACAAAAAAAAAACGCAAAAAGTTTTTTCGTAAAGCGACAAATTCGATTTTTACAGCCTTTTGAATTATTTTTTTTTCTTTCAATTCAATTTCAGACAGCGATTACACTTGAACGGTTGTTCTGAGCTAATTTTTCGTAAAAACTGTTTTGTTGGAAATTCGATTCTCCATGAGAATATGTTAATGACATCTTTGTGTGATTTTTTCCTGACGAGTTGCACTACCACATTCAGAAATTCCAATATTTTCCTGGGTTATTCTTATGGAAAATATTCAAATGCAATCCGCCATTCGAAATATTTTTTTTTAAGCTCTTCTTCGAGGATTCTTCATTTTTTACCTTAATTCACCCTTTTTTGGTGGATGTAACCAAAAAACAAAGTATCGATTTTTTTTCCGCACACCCTAATATATATATATATATATATGTATGTATGTATGTATGTATGTATGTATGTATGTATGTATGTATGTATGTATGTATGTATGTATGTATGTTTTTTTTTTTTTTTTTTTTTTTTTTTTTTTTTTTTTTAATGAGGGGGAAAATCTTTTAAAGACACCGAAAGATGGTGGTCGGTAGTGTGGGATTTCCACCCACTAAAAAACCCCCTCCTCTTATGTATGTATGTATGTATGTATGTATGTATGTATGTATGTATGTATGTATGTATGTATGTATGTATGTATGTATGTATGTATGTATGTATGTATGTATGTATGTATGTATGTATGTATGTATGTATGTATGTATGTATGTATGTATGTATGTATGTATGTATGTATGTATGTATGTATGTATGTATGTATGTATGTATGTATGTATGTATGTATGTATGTATGTATGTATGTATGTATGTATGTATGTATGTATGTATGTATGTATGTATGTATGTATGTATGTATGTATGTATGTATGTATGTATGTATGTATGTATGTATGTATGTATGTATGTATGTATGTATGTATGTATGTATGTATGTATGTATGTATGTATGTATGTATGTATGTATGTATGTATGTATGTATGTATGTATGTATGTATGTATGTATGTATGTATGTATGTATGTATGTATGTATGTATGTATGTATGTATGTATGTATGTATGTATGTATGTATGTATGTATGTATGTATGTATGTATGTATGTATGTATGTATGTATGTATGTATGTATGTATGTATGTATGTATGTATGTATGTATGTATGTATGTATGTATGTATGTATGTATGTATGTATGTATGTATGTATGTATGTATGTATGTATGTATGTATGTATGTATGTATGTATGTATGTATGTATGTATGTATGTATGTATGTATGTATGTATGTATGTATGTATGTATGTATGTATGTATGTATGTATGTATGTATGTATGTATGTATGTATGTATGTATGTATGTATGTATGTATGTATGTATGTATGTATGTATGTATGTATGTATGTATGTATGTATGTATGTATGTATGTATGTATGTATGTATGTATGTATGTATGTATGTATGTATGTATGTATGTATGTATGTATGTATGTATGTATGTATGTATGTATGTATGTATGTATGTATGTATGTATGTATGTATGTATGTATGTATGTATGTATGTATGTATGTATGTATGTATGTATGTATGTATGTATGTATGTATGTATGTATGTATGTATGTATGTATGTATGTATGTATGTATGTATGTATGTATGTATGTATGTATGTATGTATGTATGTATGTATGTATGTATGTATGTATGTATGTATGTATGTATGTATGTATGTATGTATGTATGTATGTATGTATGTATGTATGTATGTATGTATGTATGTATGTATGTATGTATGTATGTATGTATGTATGTATGTATGTATGTATGTATGTATGTATGTATGTATGTATGTATGTATGTATGTATGTATGTATGTATGTATGTATGTATGTATGTATGTATGTATGTATGTATGTATGTATGTATGTATGTATGTATGTATGTATGTATGTATGTATGTATGTATGTATGTATGTATGTATGTATGTATGTATGTATGTATGTATGTATGTATGTATGTATGTATGTATGTATGTATGTATGTATGTATGTATGTATGTATGTATGTATGTATGTATGTATGTATGTATGTATGTATGTATGTATGTATGTATGTATGTATGTATGTATGTATGTATGTATGTATGTATGTATGTATGTATGTATGTATGTATGTATGTATGTATGTATGTATGTATGTATGTATGTATGTATGTATGTATGTATGTATGTATGTATGTATGTATGTATGTATGTATGTATGTATGTATGTATGTATGTATGTATGTATGTATGTATGTATGTATGTATGTATGTATGTATGTATGTATGTATGTATGTATGTATGTATGTATGTATGTATGTATGTATGTATGTATGTATGTATGTATGTATGTATGTATGTATGTATGTATGTATGTATGTATGTATGTATGTATGTATGTATGTATGTATGTATGTATGTATGTATGTATGTATGTATGTATGTATGTATGTATGTATGTATGTATGTATGTATGTATGTATGTATGTATGTATGTATGTATGTATGTATGTATGTATGTATGTATGTATGTATGTATGTATGTATGTATGTATGTATGTATGTATGTATGTATGTATGTATGTATGTATGTATGTATGTATGTATGTATGTATGTATGTATGTATGTATGTATGTATGTATGTATGTATGTATGTATGTATGTATGTATGTATGTATGTATGTATGTATGTATGTATGTATGTATGTATGTATGTATGTATGTATGTATGTATGTATGTATGTATGTATGTATGTATGTATGTATGTATGTATGTATGTATGTATGTATGTATGTATGTATGTATGTATGTATGTATGTATGTATGTATGTATGTATGTATGTATGTATGTATGTATGTATGTATGTATGTATGTATGTATGTATGTATGTATGTATGTATGTATGTATGTATGTATGTATGTATGTATGTATGTATGTATGTATGTATGTATGTATGTATGTATGTATGTATGTATGTATGTATGTATGTATGTATGTATGTATGTATGTATGTATGTATGTATGTATGTATGTATGTATGTATGTTTTTTTTTTTTTTTTTTTTTTTTTATGAGGGGGGAAAATCTTTTAAAGACACCGAAAGATGGTGGTCGGTAGTGTGGGATTTCCACCCACTAAAAAACCCCCTCCTCTTATTCCCCGCGCGTGAGTGCAAGGAAGACTGGGTCGGAACCGCGTTAGCATTACTTCGACCCAGTCCGTTTTACGTCATACGACGTTTCTCTGCTGCCTTACTGGTCCCTCTCTAAGATCTTTTCTTTAAGGAGGCGCTGCGCATAGGCTGCGATTTCTGTCCAGTTTTCTTCTCGCTGTAGCATATAGTTCACTAGGCTCGTAGGGTTGAGCGTTTTGCCTATGATTTCTTCGGTGTTGGCTCTGTAGTTCCTCCAGCGTTCGCACTCGAAGAACGTATGCTCGGCATCGTCGTTTTTATCCGGGCAGTACTTGCACCTGGGGGTGCGAGATAGGCCCATTTTAAAGAGGTATGCGTTGAACGAGCCATGGCCCGTCAGCAATTGGGTCAGGAAGAAGTCCGTCTCGCCGTGATTTCGGGTGAGCCAGACTTTGATGTTCGGGATCAGGCGTGCTGTCCACCTACCCTTATCACACGTCTTCCATCTATCTTCCCACTCTTTTTGCGTTTCCGCCTTCACTCTTGCTCTGCCCTCATTTGTGTTGTTGCCTGTAGTTTTGAGGTCGTAGAGTTTTGACCTCTCCGCTGCTAATAGATCGATAGGTGGAGCCCCTGCTATGACCAGTACGGCTGCTTCGGAGACCGTGCGGTAAGCAGAGGTCACCCTGAGGGCCCCTCGCCGTTGGACTGCTGCTATCTTGCGCCGGTAGGTCTTTTGTTTCAGGATGTCTGCCCATATTTCTGCTCCATAGAGCAGGGTTGAGTGGACTACTTCCAAAAGAACTCTTCTCTTCTTACTTCGTGGGCCCATTGTGTTGGTCATGATCCTCGATAGACTGGATACCGTCTTGCTGGCTTTTATGCATGCCCTTTCTAGGTGTTCGCGAAAGGACAGCTTTTCGTCTATCATCACTCCCAGATAGCGCAGTGCCCTTGTTGACGTCAATGTTGTCTCGCCGATGTCTACGTTGAAGGGTTTCGGAAACCATCTCTGACGCGTCAGCACCACCATCTCCGTTTTATGTTTGGCTAGTTTTAGCTGGCGTTCTTCAAGCCAGGTTTCGACAGCGTCAATGGTCGTTCGGACCAGGAGTTTGGCCTCCTCAACGCTGTCCGCCACTACTGTGGCCGCAACGTCATCAGCAAAGCCCGTTAGCTGTACTTGTTTCGGTAGATTGATCTCTAGCAGCTCGTCGTAATTTGCGTTCCATAGGTCAGGACCCATGACTGAGCCCTGTGGTACGCCTGCTGTCATCTGGTACTCCTGTGTGCCTTCTGTGGTTTTCACTATTAGCGTTCTTCCGTCGAGATAATCGTCGACTATGGCCAAGTTTTCCTTTCTTATCTTGAATCGGTGCTCCAGTGCGTCCAGGATATCGTCCCATTTCGCGCTATTGAAGGCGTTCTTTACATCTAACGTGAGGAGGATGCAAACTTTGCGAGATCGGAGGTTACCAGACCACGCTTCGGCTGTAATCCCTATAATTTTTTTAATCGCGCCGATCGTCGATCGTCCTTTCCGGAAGCCGTGTTGACTTTCGGCGAAGCCACCGACGTGATCGATGTCGCTTCGAAGCCTCGTTTGTATTAGCTTTTCAAGCAGTTTACCGGCGATGTCTAGCATGCAAAGTGGCCTAAAGGACGAGGGGGTTAGGGGGGTTCCCTTCCCTTTATCCAGGAGGACCAGTCTCTGGCGCTTCCAGACGGTAGCAAACGTGCCGGTTTCAAGGCACGCGTTGTATATATTCAGCAGTAGATCCGGGAATTCCTGGGCTATGGTCTTAATCACCGACGTTGGGATGCCGTCGGGGCCGGGTGCCTTCCCTGGTTTGAGGGTCCTGGCTGCATCCTGCAGCTCCTTGACTGTGAAAGGTGGAACTTCACCCCTATTTGCGTAGTGCCTTTTTTCTCGCGGCGGGTGTTTGGGAAACAGCTCCGCAACAATGTTGTTCATTATGGCCGGGGGTTTTGGCGCTTCAGGTGAAGCCTTTCCAAGTTTTTTTACGACAATTTGATAGGCTTTGCCCCAGATATCCTGGTCGAGGTCGTTGCAGATCTCTTTCCACAGTGTCGCTTTGCTTGCCTTGATGGTGCGATTCAGTTCCTTTTTGGCCTTTTTGTACTCGCTTGAGTATATGGCTAGGTCAGGGGTGAGTTTTGCGGCTCTCGTTGCTCTACGTCGAAGTTTATGACATCTCTTCCGGAGTGCCAAGATTTCTGATGTCCACCAATATACCGGCCTGTGCAAGGCACGGTTTTTCAGGCGCGGCATGGATGCGTCACAAGAGGTGGTGATGGCCTTCATCGTTATCAGAACCATTTTGTCCGTCTCGCTACTGGTATTGGGAGTCGGGTGGGATTTGCGGGTTGACCAGCTTCGCGAAAGGGACGCTCGTAGAGCTTCTGGGTCGAGCTTTTTAGCGTTCCACCTCCGTTCTTCCGGGCCTTTTTGCGTTGCTGGAGTGGCAGGCACTTCGACACTGAATGTGATGTGTTGATGGTCGCTACCACTGTATTCTTCCGAAACTCTCCAGTTCTTGATCCTGCTCGCAGTTCTTGGGGTCCCCAGTGTGATGTCGAGGATAGACTCGTGGTATCCCGGTCTTCTGAAGGTCGAGGTGTTTCCAGTATTCAGAACTGTGAGGTCAAGCCTTGCTGCAAAATCTGCGACTTCGTTTCCTCTGGTGTCTGAGTAGTCTGCTCCCCATTCAGCCGATTTGGCGTTGAAATCGCCAGCTACGATGACTTCGCCCTGGAATTCGCTAATAGCGTTTTCAATACTGGCCAGCTTTTGGCGAAACACACTAATCCCTTCATTAGGTGATAGGTAGACGCTCATGAAGTAAGTCGTGTGGGTTTTGATCCAGACATATCCTGCTCCGCTCCCGCTGTTGCTGGTGCTTTCTTTGCTCGGATTCACGACCCAGATCGCCGCGGTGCCAGATTTATCCGTGAACCATGTTCTGGCAGTGGGGTTTGAGTGTTGCTCGCATATGATGCAGACGTCGATCTTGTCTACAAAGACTCGTTGACGTAGCAGGTTCTGCGCTAGCACACACCTGTTCAGGTTCCCTTGAAGTACGCGCGTCATTTCTGTGCTCTTGTAGCTTCTGTTAGTACCGCGCGGAATGCCTTACAAGCCCCCGAGCCGGAGATGTGGCGTAGGCCATCCTTGGTATCTTTATCTGGTGTGCATAAGAAGCATTTCGGCTGCTCAGTGCAGTCTACAGATTTGTGGTTTTCTCCGCCACATTTGTAGCAGCACTTGCTTCTATCCGGCCCTTTGCAGAAGCGTGTCATGTGCCCATATCCGAGGCATCTGGCGCAGCGAGTTACTCTCGCCACCGGCCGGATGCGACAGTTGACCCATCCGATTTTTATGCGTGCCTTCTCGAGGGCTTGAGTTGCGCTCGCCTCGTCGATCTCGCAAAAAGCTGCCCGTTGACCTCGCGGGGTAGTTTTTGTTAGGTTGACGCGTTTAATCTCCAGGCCGGTAGTAAAGTCGCGTTTGAGTGCTTCCCTTACATCGTCTTCGGTAGAAACTCCGTCCAGATCGAGAATTTCAATCGTCGTCGTGGGCGTCAGCGTTTTGACTGTACCAATGCTCGTAGTGGCTGCCCTGACCGCATCGGTGAAGGCGGTGCTGTCTTCGGTCTTGTGGCCCATTTCTAGTAGCACACCCCCGTTCTTTGTTTGTCTGATGGACTTGATGTCTACTCCAGTCTCCGTGGGGTTCACTTTCGTTTTGATCTCCTTAAGGAGATCCGCGTATGTTCGCCCTTCGACTGGTTGAACGAGAACAGCCTTTGTTCGTGGCTTCTTCCTCTTTGTTTTCCGGTGGCTGTTTTTGGGATTGGAGCCATCGCTTGCCTGTGGCTTATGAGCCTCGCCTAGTGCAGCCACTGTGTTGTCGGGTGTAAGCTTTTTATTACGCCTCCGCGTCACTTCCGTCCAAGGAGCATCCTTGGCTGGTTTTTTCGATGCCGGTGGGTCAGTAGCTGAAGTAGGGCTAGGTGTAGATAGTTGCCTTTTCCTCGGGTTGTTCATCTCCTGTGGTGTTGTTTTGGTGGGTCTGGGAGTGAACTGTGCCTCGGGTTGTGAAGTCAACCAGGGGGACGTTTGTGTGGTTGATACTGTCCTCCTTGGTGCCTCCTTCGGAGCAGCGTTGAAGCCTTTGAGTGCCAGGTTATAGGCTGTTTCGATGGACCTCGCTAATTTTTTTATCTCGCCATGTACATTGGTTCTGCCCTTGATGTAGTTGGCTAACTCGTCAATCTTTGTACCGAGTCTCTCCATTGGTGTTTGGTGACCAGTATCGGTGGGCACGGAGTTGATTCGTCCTCGGTTGTTGGAGAGAGGAGCGATTTGGCTTCCAGCTTTTGGGGAGGCATTGCTCGGCGGCTGCTCTACGTCCATGTGGACCTCAATTTGAACGTTTTCTTTGTTCGCTTGGTTACGACGGTCGTTTGATAACGACGTCCCGGGGCCCGCGTAATCGCCCCCGACAGACGCCGGTACTGGGGATCCGACCCCCTGCACCGTAAATGGTTTTCCATTTGATGTACTTTCCATGTTTGGTTTATTTTCGGGGTTCCTTCCCCTAGGTTTGTTGTAGGGGTGTCCTTCCTCTTCGCACCACGTTTGGTCCGCGAGGGCTGTTTTATTTCGCCCCAGTCCGCCAGTCTCTCCGACAGCGTCAGAGTTTCTGGTGAGGACCTCCCCCATCCGCCACCCGGGGACGCGCGCCAGTCGGAGTTGGGTTTCTCCGTGAGGGAGACATCCTGTGAGGGACATCACCCCCCCTGGGGTATGTATGTATGTATGTATGTATGTATGTATGTATGTATGTATGTATGTATGTATGTATGTATGTATGTATGTATGTATGTATGTATGCATGCATGCATGCATGCATGCATGCATGCATGCATGCATGCATGCATGCATGCATGTATGTATGTATGTATGTATGTATGTATGTATGTATGTATGTATGTATGTATGTATGTATGTATGTATGTATGTATGTATGTATGTATGTATGTATGTATGTATGTATGTATGTATGTATGTTTTTTTTTTTTTTTTTTTTTTTTTCTAGAGGGGGGAAATTGGCGCGTACCCGTGTGTCGGACTCTGCACTAGGTGCCCTACCGACTAAAACCCTAAACCTCTTTCGTCCTTGGCCATGTTTTCCTTCGCGGAACCGCCGTTAGGCACTACTTCGCGAAGGTGGTCTCGTCCGGGGCTTTACCTCGGACGTTTCATCTACCCTTCATGGTTCTGTTCTTCTCTGCTTATCTTCTCGCCGCAGTTTCTTTAGGGCCTCTGCTGCGAACATGCTCACCGCCTCCCAGCCTGCTTCTTGGGCCAGCATTCCGTCCACTACATTTTCCGGCGTAATCTCTTTGCCTATTACCTCTTCCATCTCAGCGCGGGGCGCGTCGAAGCGCGGGCACTGGCAGAGAATGTGTTCTGCGTCCTCCACTATTCCTTTGCAGGCTGGGCACTCCGGCGACTCGTCAAGTTTGTACTTGTGCAGGTACGCTCGGAAGCATCCATGCCCCGATAGGATTTGCGTCAGATAATAGTTCACCTCGCCGTGATTGCGATTCACCCACCTATCGACCTGGGGAATGAGCCGGTTAGTCCATCGTCCTTTGGATGATGTATCCCAGCTAGTCTGCCAGCGCTCCATGCTAAACCGTCGTTCTTCCGCTTGCAGCTCGCGCGCGGCTAGAGGCGTTGTCTTCTTCCTCATATACAGCGATCGTCGTTCTTTCGCAAGTATTTCGATGGGTACCATTGCTGCAATGACACATGCTGCGTCTTCCGATACAGTGCGGTATGCGCATGCTACCCTTAGCGCGCTACGGCGGCAGACTGCCGATGCCTTCTTCCTGTACGCTTTGATTCTCAGTGCGTCCGCCCAGATAGCAATGCCATACGTCAGGACTGATGTGCTCACTGACGATAAGAGTGTTCTTCTGATTTGCCTGGGGCCACCGACATTCGGCATTAGCCGTGAGAGTGCTGCTCCTACGGTTGCCGCTTTACAACTGGCTTGCTCCACATGATGGTGGAAGTTTAGTCGCGCATCGATCATCATACCTAGATACCGAATGTACGGTTGTGATACGATGTCGTGTTCGCCTACGGTGATTGTCATGGTCTCAGTTACTTTCCTACTAGTGATGAGGACGGCCTCTGTCTTGTGTTCCGCTAGTTCAAGACCAACTGAACCCATCCATTGTTTGATCATGGCAAGGGTCTCATCAAAGATCCTGTTGATCTCCTCGAGGTACTTGGCCTCAATGACCACCGCAACGTCGTCTGCAAAGGCCACTAGCTTTGCCTCATCGGGCGGTGCAAGTTTCAGCAATCCATCGTACATAATGTTCCATAATAAGGGGCCCAGTACGGAGCCTTGGGGGACTCCTCCTGTGACTTTATACTCTTGGGGACCGTCCTCCGTATCGTACTTGAGGAATCGGTTGCTGAGATAGTTCATCAGAATTCTTGTCAGGTACTGCGGCACGTTCAGCTTGTTTAGAGCATCCCAGATGCAGTCCCATCTTGCCGAGTTAAAGGCATTTTTTATGTCGAGGGTGGCCACCAGGCAATACTTTTTGGCCCCTCTTTTCCAGCGTGATCCGGAAATAGCACCTTCAGCGGTTTCCACAACTGTATTTATCGCATCGAGCGTTGAGCGAGCCTTCCGAAATCCGAACTGGTTGTTCGCGAGGGAGTCCCCAACAGCATTCTCCAATCTATTGTATATAATTCGCTCGAGAATTTTTCCGGCTGTGTCCAGCATGCAGATTGGACGGTACGAAGAGGGTTCTTCTGGAGGCTTTTTCCCTTTGGGCAGCAGCACCAGCCTCTGCCGTTTCCATGGGTCCGGGAAGACTCCTTCCTGGAGGCATGTGTCATACATATTCCTGAACATCTCTTGAGCACCATTAATGGCTGCCTTGATGGCTGTGTTGGGAATACCATCCATTCCCGGTGCCTTATTTGGTCCCACTTTGCCGCAGGCCTTCACCAGTTCTTCCACTGTGACAGGGGGAATGACCTCATCCACCCTCCGCTCAATATGGTACTCATACTCCGGCTGTCGCGGGAATAGGGCCGTTACGATTTTCCGCAGTAGTTCGGGACAGGACGGTGTTGGCAACGTCTGTGCTTTGAGCCGCGTCATGACCACCCTGTACGGTCTACCCCATGGATTACCTTCAACCTCACCGAGCAGTTCAGCCCAACACTGTCTTTTGCTGCTCTTGATGGCTTGATTCAGCTTAGTACGTGCTTCTTTGTGCTTCTCTTCCAATACGTGGAACGTTGCTTTTTGTCGGGCTCGTTGAGCTAATCTTCTCGCCTTGTTACACTTCGCTCGTAGCCTGGCTATGGTGTCATTCCACCAATACACCGGTGCATGGACGTTCGTGTCTCGCTTCCTCGGCATCGTGGCGTCGCATGCGTTGACGACTCTTCCCATAACCGTTTTCATCTTACTGGTAGCATCCCCGTAGGTGACAACTTCCTTGTGCAGGGCTAACCGGAAGAGGTTCTCCTCGAACATGCTCACTTTCCAGCCAATGGCGTTCATTCTTTTCGGTAGTTGCCCGCTTCGCTTTTGGAGGTGGGCTTCCCACGTGATTGCCTGATGGTCACTGAGCGTGTACAGGCCGGTCACTTTCCAGCTGTCATTGTCCCTCGCGAGGCAGTTGCTGACGAACGTCAGGTCTACAATTGAGCTCGCATTGCCCCTGCAGAAGGTGGGCGAGTTGCCGCTATTTAGTAGGACTAGGTCTAGTGATGCTATAGCCTCGAGTAGGGCTTGCCCTTTCCTGTCTGTCCTTTTGCTCCCCCATTCCACTGCCCAGGCATTAAAATCCCCGGCGATGGCGACGGGGCTACGACCGCGGATGTCTCTGCACAGTTTGTCTAGAAATTCTTCGAATTCGCCATGAGTCATGCTCGGCGGGGCATAGCAACTGTAGAATTGGATGCCTCCTAGCTTTATCCTCACGAAGCCTACCTCTGTCCTTTTAATAAACTCCTGGATGGGCCTTTTGTTGCACGACCAGACTACAGCCTTGCCTGTCGTATCTGCCTGCCAGGCTTGGACGTCCAGTTGCCTGTACGGTTCGGAGAGTATTGCTACGTCCGGTTGCAGTTCTCGCAATGTCTGCATCAGTAGGTCCTGCGCAGCCTCGCAATGGTTCAGGTTGAGTTGCAGGACTCTCATCTGCGTTTTTGGACTAGTGCCGCATGTGCAAGCACATAGATTGGGCACCTGCTGCTTCCAGCCACATGCCCACAGGCTACGTTGCCCTTCTCCTCGCAGAGCACGCAGTGCGCTTCCGCTGTGCACTTGTTGATTTTGTGCCCTACTCCGCCACATTTGATGCAGGTTTCAGTCCTATCGTTCTTGCTTTTACAGTTGCGTGACGTGTGCCCGTACTGCCAGCACTTGAAGCACTTCATTGGCCGTAGCTGTACTCGGACCCGGCACACAACCCAGCCAATACGTATTTTGGCTGCGCTGATTGCCTTCTTCGCGGCATCCACCGCGAGTCTCACGACCGCAGTTTGCGTGTCTCCGAACGCCTTGCGGATTGACATGATCGCAGCAGGTGCTATCTGTCCTCCGACGCAGAGCTGTTCTGTGAGCGCTTCGCAGATCTCCTCTTTGGTGGCTATTTCGTCGATGTCTCTTATCTCGATGTTCATCTCGTGCACTCTACTGTTCACAGTGGCCTCTTCGCCGAGCGCATTTTCGATTTTTGAGCGTAGGTGAGCCGTCTCATCGGTGCTCACTTCATCAAGGATAAGAATAAGATCGCCTGCTGCTGTTCTGCGTATCTTATTGACGCTTTTGCCAACCTCTCCCAATGAGGGGTCTTTCTTGACTTTGCTCAGGATTTCGGCGTAGGTCAGCTCTCCCTTCTTTTTAATTATCAGCGCATTCGGTAGCGTCGGGTTGCCCCGCGACTTGCGAGGTTTCCTGGCACGTACGGTCTGCCACTCTTGGTTCTGGTTGCTCGTTCCCGAGCCCTGCTTCGTTTGTGTGGGAGGAGGGTGTGCTAGTTCCTTCCTTCTCTTTATCACTTGCTAGTTCCTTCCTTCTCTTTATCACTTTTACCTCTCTTGACGGCGGAGTACGCTTCTTTCTCGCATCGCTGCTGTGCGCGTTTCGTGCCGGTGTACGCGTGCTTCCGTCTTGCGTGTTTTCGTCCTGTAGCGTACCTGCTGTCGGTGAGGTCTGGGTTGACGTTGCACTGACTTTCGGTAACGTTATTGTTCTCTGTCGCACAGGAGTGATCGCTCCCTCAGTTCTCCGCACGATGTTGTAGGAGCCGCTTATAGCGCTGGCCAGCCTCCGTATATCACCGTGCACGTTGTTCTTGCTCTTGATGAATTCGAGCAGCTCGGTGATCTGCCCTCCCAGCCTGTCGAAGGCCATCGCCTTTCTGCTTTCCTCAGCTTGGTCTCGAGCCTCTCTTGGTACATTAGATGTTACAGTGGCCAAGTGAGGCACCTCTGCAGTATTGCGGTCGTTTGATGACGACGTCTCGGGGCCCGCTTGCCCACCCCCGCCAGACGCCGGTACTGGGGTTCCGTGCCCCTGCACCCTAATCGATATATCCTTCGATGTACTTCCCATGTTGATTTGTTGTCGGGGTTTCTTCCCCGTGTCTGTTGGTCCACGGGAGGTATTTCCATCGCCTCCTACCCTGTATATCTATATGGACATCTCCATATCCACATCTACATACAGATAGATATCTCTATATGCATATAGATATTTCTACATCCATGTCCATATTTATATAGGCGGGCCTCCCCCTATCCGCCGCCTGGGGACGCGCCACGTAGGGGTTTCAGACTCCCCCTGTGGTGTATGTATGTATGTATGTATGTATGTATGTATGTATGTATGTATGTATGTATGTATGTATGTATGTATGTATGTATGTATGTATGTATGTATGTATGTATGTATGTATGTATGTATGTATGTATGTATGTATGTATGTATGTATGTATGTATGTATGTATGTATGTATGTATGTATGTATGTATGTATGTATGTATGTATGTATGTATGTATGTATGTATGTATGTATGTATGTATATATATATACCCATCACGTAATATATTTATATATATTCGTGTGTGCAGCGCGCACGCGTACAGATGAGGAGCGTTAACGAAATGTTGCGCTTGGGTTGGTGAAAAGAGCCGGAAAAGCGCGTGACATTGATTTTCGATTCGCGATGAATGAATTAAACCCGTGCGAATAAAATTGGCACCGCCGTCCCTTTATTCATATTTGGGTATAATGAAATTCGCACGCGATATATTTGTGGCTTCTGGAAAAGCTCGGAGTCTTTATCAGCCTTCATAAGCTTCCATTATTTTGCTTCCTGACGGAGAAAAATTTATGTCGGTGTAGAGCTTCGCTTTTTTCGAGATTTTCAATAGAAATGCGTTCCGAATGGGAGATTGCCGAACCAACACGTCCACAACCAGCAGTTTTTGTTTTAATATGTAGATTTGCCATATGCGTTGATTGATGTATTTTTAATCAAGATATTTGATGATCGACAGCGGGAAATCGTCAGGTTCGGGCAGCCTCCCATCAGAGACAATTGTCTCTGAAGTACAGCGACGTCCAGCAGCGTCTGATCGACAATCAGAGCCTGTTGAACGTACTGGGAAAGCCGAGCGATCGAAATCTCGAAGATCTGATCGGCGAGCTGCGTCGTCGCGTCGAGCGAGACAAGGAAGCCCTCAGACAATGGAACGCGGTAAGAAAGTCATCGGGACTGAGCACCGGTACCGGAAGTTTGGCCACGACGAAGAATCCGGCGCTCGCAGCGAGCCTCTTGCAATTCTCGCGCGCCTGCAGTCTCGCTCTTCGTCTTATCAACGAATCGACCAACGGTTTGCCGGGCTATCAGGTTCGTAAATACTTACGATTTAGAGGATCGACCTCGACCTTTGCCCGTCGCGTGACAAACTTCCATGTTGGACGGATTAACCAAAGGTGCTGCTTCCAAGTGGATTCGATGCTGATTATTGATATCGAAAGAACCGTTTACGTTGAGACCCTAATGGATAAGATTGAAGTTTACATCGTGGGAATGCGATCAACATTTTTTTCATTGCTCAACTTTTTTTTTGGCAGAATTGAGCTGCGAAAATGAGCAAAACAATGAAACATTGATCATTAAAAAATCAATGCAATTTCGTTGCGTTCCAATGACACAAACTTTAACGTTATCCAATTTGTCCCGTGGGGGAAGTATCAATGACGCCTGCGGTCGATCCACAGGAGATAGGACGCGGGACAAAGGAACTCGAGAACATACGAGAGGACTGTAGGTTCGAGGAATCGAGTAGCAGCGCAGGCTATCACACGGACGACAGTTGCAGTCCGACACCCGAACCCGTCGCAATTGTCACGACGACAACAACGAGCAAGACTGCGAGCAATGAAAACAACAACAACAACAACAACGGTGCCATTATAATTGAGGAGACCACCGAGGGTTGCTCGTGGACGACCGAGCAACTCACTGATAGATATGTCGCTTTGTACGCCCACGCTCACTTGCACACACTCGATGCCCTCGATGCCCTTGAGCCTCTTAAGGACGCCACGGATCTCAAAGCGAAAATCCTATTCTCCGTTGTTGTCGTGAGTATCGAACTATCCCCCCCCCCCCCCATTATTCTCATCCTCCGGCATCCTTTCTCTTTCCCCGACCACCCGCACACACACACATACACTTATCCCCTTCCGTCGGTAATACCACTTTTTCTTCCTGTGCAATTCCAACATCTTATTTTTCTTGCTTCGTTCCATCGATTTCTTTGCCGCCATCGTCGTTTGGAGAGGATTTTCCTTGTCTCGACGCGACTTCGAAGCTTTTTTCACGACTCTCGCACTTTTTTCCAATTATTGATTGTATTTTGTTGTTTTTTTTCCGAGTCATCGCTATTTACATTGGATGGAAAATAGTGGTCGCAGTTGTTAATAATAATGGGTGGATGATCAACTATGGAAATGTTAACGGGGTAGCAGAAGTCCCTTTTATCAAACCCCTGTAGGTGTCTCTCATAAAGACTGCAGCACAAAAGTCCCAACTTCGTATCTTGATCCTGCGGTAGACATATGAAAATCAACCCGTGCATACATTGAAGTCGAGAAAAGGTATTGCCCCTCTGCCTTCCGTACATATCGAGAAATGGTCAGGCCTTTAACGTAGATCAGGTCCATCATGTAACAAGTCTTAGAAAGTGATTGTCTACTGGCGAGCTTTGACTCCCGATCATGAAATAATAAGTATTGGGTGGTACTGGCACTGATTTATTCACAAGTTTCAGAAAATAATTAGCATAAGGGCACACTGTAAACATACCACTTCTATACATGCTACAACGGGGGTTAAAGTCTCTTATAGTTGCACGAGGATACCTCCATTACGCGAGTGCGCTCCGCATGCAGCCTCTTGGCGGGTTGTTGACGAAATACTTGCAGGCAATGTTTTTCCGGTCGCAACGTTGATATTTCCTGACAAGGGGACTTTGATTTGTAAAACCACGAAAGACCTGCTTTACTTTGGGACCTCACTTAATAATTCAATTTTCAGTATCTTCAAACTTCGCTTATTGTAATGCCGTTATTGCCGATAAGCTTTTTGTTTTATCAAGTTTATCAAGGACGAAAAAGATACTTATAATTGGGAATAGAATTACAACAAATGTATTACTTTCATCCTAATCAACTATTCATATATTTGTTGTGGCGAAAAGCAGAGCGGCTATTTACAGTTCTCGAAGTGAGGATCTACATTTCAGAAAATGACAATGTTCTGGCCGGAAATACATTACGTGAAAGTGTAGTTTCTCGCGACGTAGTCCCGGCAAGACTTTGTTATTTCCAAACATAACGAGTAAGCTGTAAAAAACGCTTGTGACATTATTAAATCTCACAATTTCGCGTGTCCTTTTTCTGGAACGTTTGTTAAAGAGTTTGGACTCTTGTACTCCAGTTTCCCTAGAGCGTATTCTGAACGCGTGAGAAAGCGTGACATTATTTTTGCAGCTCTCATGGCGAGTGGCCGAGATAGTTCAGACCTCGAGACGCCTGGAGGCGGTGAAGGTGTTGACCGGTGGCGCCATCGACTCGAGCGCCGCGCTTCACACCTCGTCAATGATGAATTTGTCGAGAACCAATAACTCGTCGAGCCGCGATTCGACGATTCGCAACGGGGCCAACAACGAGCTGCTGGAAAAGTGTTCCAGCGAGTTCGCGAAATGTATGAGCCGCCAAATCGCCAGATTCGGACACGAGAGCGGCACACAACAAGTGGCTGAGCGCGTTTTGTCGCAGCTGGAACGAACACTGTACGATTTTCCATGCCTGACAGAATCCGCGGAACTCAAGCATTACGCACTTGCGTGCTCGTCTCTCGCGTGGATCTGCTTGGCTCGAGAGAGCCCTCTCATACTCGACGTCGCACAGGGATTTGCTCAATTCGACAACAAGATACACGCCCGCCATCACGCCTCACCCGATCCGCATGGATTGCAGATCGTCTCCGTACTGTGGCCGGGACTTTTCCTACGGGAACCGGCCCGAACGGCTTGTCTCTACAGAGCGGTCGTACTCACGTCAGCGACGCTCTCACCTCGTTGCGTCGTCAATAAACAAGAATACAAATGACGAAGTGTGCAATTTTACTTCTATTCACTCGCTGTACTTACTAAATAGAAAATACAAGAAAAAAAAACAAGTTTCGAGTCTTTGTGTCTATAAATGATCGACTGGCGTCAATAAAAAATTGTGAAATGGTCACGTGACGTTACAAGGCTCTTTATTCTTTCGTTTTTATTCAACTAAAGCTGAATGAACGGTGTAAACAGCCCAGGGGTCCATGTTTACACCAGTATTGCCAGTTTAGTCAAATTGTACTAAATTTGGTACGTTTTCATAGTATTCAGTACGTCGGTACGACTTTCGTAAATGTATTACGTTATTCATTATTCCGGTACACTAAAAAAAACTCAGAGATCGATGAAAACCCCAGTTCATCCTCAATGGGAAACTCCTGCGCCCTCTGCAGATTGTTGCATTCGAATGATGGCAGCACTCGTTAACAAGCCACTGTACGTGTGTTTACAGCGCACCTTTTCACCATAAACTTGCAGAAATGATTATTATTCAATATTATAGGTTTTTGATAGTCAAACCGCGAACAACCAATGGCAATAAACCGAGGCTTGAAGTTCAAGAATCTCAATGCGAACCATCGATGGCGAAAAGTAATTCTTCTAGTGCAAAAGAAACGAAAAATACAGAAAATAGCAGCAGGTAAGTCCAATCAGTTCAAAAGACAGTCGATCGTCGGATACATCTGAAATTTAGCATAAGCATAACGGTCAGAAGTGTATTTTCGTTGTTCCGTAATCTTGTTGCATGTTTTATAAAAAATGAATTACAGATGTTTTAATTCATTATGAAAATTTCGCGATATTTTTAATCGAAGGTAATGATGTTATGATTTACTTTAAATCTTCATTTTTCATGTGAGATATTGGAGAGGGCGGCAAGACGGGGGGGGGGGGGGGCAAATACGAGATCTGAATGATCCCATCACGTTCGTTTTGACATCGTACTCTAGAGTGTACGCGTATTGAGTGATTGAGAGAAAGCTGAGTGTCGTATACTTGTTGTCGTTTTAAAATTTGTTTTCCCATGTGACTGTGTTTTGTCGATTAACGCTAGACGATGACGTGCTGCTGTTATATGTACTATATTTAATGTAGAATCAGGTAAGGACTTGCTATTTGATGCGTGTCTTTATTTTATTATAAATAACTTATTTGATTCGCAAAATATACGGTGGGGCAAAATGGGGATCGACCACCCTATCTTGTCACACAGTACATGGGGCACAAGATTATTCAGTTTTTTGTGATTTTCATCTTATTTTTCAGGCAGCATGTGCATTGTTACATTTAAAAAATATTATTTTTATAAAATTATGTGCTATACATATTTTCCTTCTCTTATAGGATGGTGCGGAAGTGAGCCCCTTCGTGACAAGGCCAACTTTGAATTAGTCAGTCCGAAACAGTTAGCACGGCCACCAGTAACCAGAAAAAAAATACAAGCAGTCAAAAACGCGGAAAAACAGCGATTATCACATCCTCACCGTATAAAAATACCAACACACAACTCAAAGATATTTCAAAGGATTTCGTTTATTACATTTTTCTATGTATTCGTCGTAGTCTTCTGCCGAATAGGAATACGGAGATAGCGATTACACAATCGGCAGATCAGTCGTCATCTGTCATACTTAAGGGGAAAGGCCACTGTAACGGCCCAAAAAAAAAGGTTTTTTCACTAATTTTTTGCTCCCGAAATTGAAGGTATTTGAAAAAAAACTTTTAATGGTGTTATCGGGCATACATTAAACTTTATTATAAAATTTGTTTACAGTAAAAAAAAACAAAATCGCGGTTCCACAGCTATCTTCCCGGGACATGTTTTGCTTCCAGGGCTCCGCGGCACGCAGCACCACTGGTGCACTTTTGAATCTAGAACAAAAAAAAAACCATTAATCTAGAGGGCTATAGCTAGAGAATGTCGATCGGATTTTAAAAAGTATCAATTTTTGTGGATTTGGCGTGCGTTTGAAAAAAAAATTGATTTTTGACGAAAAAAACGGCAAGTTTTTTGTTAATAAAAAATCAATAAATAAAGTTCTTGAAAATTCCGATCGACATTCTCAAGATAATGTAAATGTTCACATCTGGTTAAAATTTCAAGTAAAAAAAATTAAAATTGTTCGAGTTATGCTGCGTGCCATTTTGAAAAACCATGTTTCGAGAAAAACGCGTTTAAAGTTTGTTTGGGTTTTGACACGCTTGGCGGCGACCTTCATTTCCTAAGGACAACAAATTTTTTTTCGCTCAGGACCTTTTTTCTCTTATTCTAGAGGGTTTAAACTATTTTTTAAGCCAATAAAAAAAATCGATTTTTCAAAAAAATTACAGTGGCCTTGACCCTTAAACGCAAGACAACGGATGAAAATTCAGATAAAACCAACGACCAACCCAAAAAAACATAAAGATAAAGGTGAGATTATGTCTCACGTCGAACCTTCGATCGACACTTCCGATTCCGACTCTGCTGACGACGCAATCCAGGAAAAAGGTCGAGGGAAGCAACAAAAAAAATTTATGAGCAGAAATTCACGGAAAATTGGAAATTGATGTTCCCTTGGCTAGAACAAAAATTATATCAAGCATTCTGAAAATCGTGCCGCAAATTTATTAGCGGAGGCCTAACGCATATTCAACGCCACGCAGAAACAAAATTCTCGTAAATAAAAAGCTGAATCATTCCAGAGCACATGCGAAATTCAAGACTACTTAAATAATCATGAATAGAAAGACCAAAAGCTCGATGCTGCTAAGCTCAAAATGGCGATATTTCTACATGACTATAATTTACCTTTGCTTCGGATAAACCATTTTATTTTAACCCAACAACAACAACAAAATGGGGATCATTTTAAAGAGGGGATAAAATTAAAGTTGAAGTGTTATTGCTTGCACATTCGCCGGACAGCAAGCCTAAGGGGGTAAACCACCCCTTGCATGAATTTCATCATCGCGTTCATATTTTCTGTATTCGAAATGTCCCCACTGATTGAAAATACTCCTAAAACCTATAATTCAATGTGTTCTCATGTTTCGCATTTATTACACTTCTCTTGAGGGTAAACTACCCCCTCGAAATTCCATTTCATTCGCGGTTTCAGCAAATTTTCAACCCATTTCGTTGAAACTGCTATAATTCCATCGGTAATATGGATTTTATGTTCGGGTATACATGTATGTTTGAATTGAACTTCAGAAGAGGTGTGCAGTGAAGGAGAGAGGGGGGTAGCTACCCCTTACTCATAAGGCTCATATATTTGAGTCGAGACGCTTTTGACTACGATTCGGAAGCATTCATACAGAAACAAACATACATTTCTACTGTAACTTGTTATATATTTCATTATAATACTGTACAGAATAAATCGTAAAGGGGTCACGTCCGAGTGAAAAAAAAATTTGTACAATCGTTTTTTGCTCGCCTCGAAGTTTCGACTCTTAAGAATATCGTTCGTAAATTTGATCTCGATATGCGAAAAATTTTAAATGTCGTGGGCGATTTTATGAACCGAGCCGCTAGGCGCGTCATTTTTTTCCCATAATTCAACCGCGATTTTCTCGAAACATACTTTTCAAAGACGGTCACCATATATTTGGAAAACGGCTCGACCAATTCCCTCCAAATTGTGCCACAATAATTTCGGACAGGTTGTCTGCTTCGGAACGTAAGATTTTTTTTACTCAGTTATTTTTTACCAAGCCAGAAAGTTTAGAAACTCATATTGACAAGTGAATGTAAATTTGAATCAGGTGCCATTTGATTATTTTTTTAGTCATACGATGCGAAGGGCTTATATTTTAAGAAACTTTTCGAAATTCTTGTTTCGGCTCAACCGACTTTGCGATAATAATTCCCAAAATTCATTATTTTTTTCCGTCGTCTACATAGGTGTTCCCTCTTAAAAAACGAGTCCTCAGAATACATCAACAAAAATGTAATAATAATACCATTAATTGCATATAGATAGTATATATAAATAAGTTTGTTGTGTTCAGTTTTTTTATTGCGCATTATAAATTGTCATATACAGATGTCTACGCTTCAATTCTTTAACGAGCTATGATGATAAATGCACGCTTCTGAAATTATTTACCCGCGCATATGCGAAATAATAACGTACAAATTATGCATTGATTTTTTTCGTCGCCTACATAGGCGTGTCCCTTAACCCTTTGAAGCATGCATGTTTCTTTACGTGCACGTTTTTTTGCACTTTCGTTATTGATGACACCAGCTGAGTGAAAAATAAAAATTGAATAGGTATGTTTTAGTTGTTATTGAAGTCCTAGGAACCTTGAAACCCATTTACAACCGCCATATTTAATTAAAAAACCCTTTCGAGTCGTCAAAATCTGAATTGAATTATCGTGTTCTCAATTACTGATAGTAATACTGATAGTAATAAAACTGATGTTTTCATAATAGATGAACAAACGTTGAAAAAAGCGTATTGTAACATTTTATTTGGTAGTCATTTAGAATCACCTTATTAATGTTACTTATAAAAAAGATTACAGCCATATGTTATCAAATCATTTCCTTTTTACCTATTCTTTTGTATGTAATAGCTATTAACCATTAGGGTTCATAGGTCCTGTAATAACGGTGGTCATAAAAAAATGCTTTAAACACAACGACTTTTTACACCATGCACATCTGATAATGGCTATATGATTACAACAGGGTATTAAGGAGGGAGGTCTAGTTAGAATTTTCAAAAAATCGATTTTTTTTATTTTCTAAAACTATAATATCTTACGAGTATTTTCCGACTAACTGAATGTAAATCAGACCATTATTCGCCGAAATACATAACTTTGAAGGACGCCGTGGACGCTGCATGCAAATCGTACTCAAAACTTTAAACTCGTTTTTCTCAAAACCATGTTTTCGAAGTCGGTGATCAATGTAACTCGAGAAAGACTTTGCCGATCGGGTTGAAATTTATATCACTTCTTCTATACATAGTTTTCTTCCGGATGAACGAAGGATTTCTTTTGGACAATTATTTTTTTTTTATAGTCAATTTTTGTAAGTGACATTTTGGTCAAAACAACATTTTTGACTTTCAACGTCCGCCATTTTGTGAAAAATGGAAATTTTTCAAAACCCATCGTTCAACCGGAGCATTATATCATTAACTAAAGATTCCCCCCTGTTTTGTTGGTTTCAGATAATCCGTCACAGCGTGAGAGTAATCACCGCAAAACCGGTTTTTTTTTGCAGCGTCCTCGGCCATTGATACGTATCGGCTTATTTTGAAACATATTTCTTTTAAAAAATTATAATGTTTACATTAAATATATATCTTTTAAACGGAAGAACTTTTGTTGTAAATTATTTTATCGTTTGGCCGAAAAAAAATCGGAAAAAAGGCTTTTTTTAACGTCCCAACTAGACCTCACTCATTAAACAACGTGTTTTAGATTCAGCAACACCAAAAGTAACAGGATTTTCAAAGTGCTCCGGTTTTTTCGATACATAATTACTCTTGCACCAAGAATATTTTAAAAGATTAGAATATCGCGGTGATGATTGTGTATTACAGATTGTAGTTTAATTATATTATTCCTCAAGTGTAAAATTATATCAGAATATAATAATATTACACTGTCTGAAAAATGTCGGATAAAAATTTTCCATACTGTAAATTCAAATACATCAAGCGGTTGAATTTTTCCAGTTGTACCTTTTGGAATATTCATTGGGATTATATTCTTGATGAGAGGGGTCGTTTCATGAACGAATTTAGAGCAGTGTCCACTCCAAGAGTCTATCAACAGTACGATGTTACTCCCGACATTGGGAAAGAATGTCGGGAATGCCTTTTCCAACCGGGTTTTAAAATGCTCTGTTAAAATAAAACGCATTTAATATTTAAAGGAATATATGTTGATAAAAAATACATTTTATATCAATAAAAAAACGATGGGCCATTAATTATTATTTGTGCGAATACATACCAGAAGTAAGTTTCCCCGATTTGGATGCCGGTACGAAGAAAGTAATTTCCCATCAGTGCTTATAGGAGGCTGGATCTGTGAGTAGTTAAATAGACTGGCTGTACAACGCATGCAACTTTCTTTATTCCTTCCGTTGCTGGCATTCGCCCGAATGGATCTTCAGTTGATTCGAATTTTGCCCATTTTCCGCTTTATACTTTTCGAGAAGTGGTACTACATCAGCTACAAATTTGTCTGGATGTTTGCCGTAGAAGTTCTTCTCCTTCCACCGTTTTGAACGTTACAAATTCATTAATTTTTCTAGATACAATGGGGTGCTGTTTTTCCAAGTTCTATAGCCAATTGTGAGAGGCTTTCTTACTTACTAGGCAAATCGTACATTCTCAAAGCTTGACTCCTTTTGAGCTTAAAGTGCCCACTTCTGAAGATCAATATCATGTATAATAACACCAGAATCTATAGCAGTTTTCACATCCTTCCATGTATTTTCGGGAATTTTAGCCAACTTTTTTTAATCAGTGCCACCTTTATTTAACTAATGTGCCCAACGCTGCAATTGTCGTTTTGACTTGACAGATTTGGATTTTTGACGGACGGTTTCTACGCCATTATTTTTGGTCTGGCCAGATCTCCAGAATTCAACTGCTTTGTTTCGTACTCATAGCTCACCTGATCATCAGTGGAACAGCGGTCAGAATCACCATCACCGGTGTCTTTTTGCCACATAGTATCTTAAACAGCATTGGCATCGTACTGTTTGAATGGTTCTTGAAAATCGAATGTTTCTTCGTCTATCATTTCAACTCCATTATAGTCTTGCATAATATTCATCAAAATTGTTTCGAACTTGTCAGCAACTTCAATTTCCGCCTTATTAACCGAAGTTTGTGCAATATTCTTCCCTTCAAATGTAGCTAGTGGGGTTTTAATAACGTTGATTGGATTTACTTCCATGTTTGATAAAAATATTACCAACACACGCAGAACACTGATTGGGGCTGACTTTAACGTGAACTGGAAGAAGTCGAAAGGCCGTCTTATAAAGTGAGCCACCAAAGTATTGTAATCTTCAAGTGCAATACAATACACAATTATTTATCGATTCAGTGCGAAAAGTCGCAATAAGACAGGGACCCTATCGCGTATAGACGCTATAGGAATATTTCCGTTGATGGACTTAATTAGCGGGGTTTTCTGAGAAAGCAGGACGTATAAATAAATAAAGAGAGATCTGTATGTTATAATTTCTCATATGCGCCGGTAAACAATTTCATTTAGCATGATAGATCATTAAAGTATTGAAGCGTAGACTATCCGTATATGACAATTTATAATGCGCAATCAAGAAAAACTGAACACAACAAACTTATTTTTTCTATATATACTATCTACATGCAATTAATGGTATTGTTATATTTTTGTTTTTGTATTTGGAGGGCTCGTTTTTAAAGAGGGAACACCTATGTAGACGACGGAAAAAATTAATGAATTTTGGGAATTATGGTCGCAAAGTCGGTGGATCCGAAACAAGAATTCCGAAAAGGTTCTTAAAATATAATGTACAAAGGCCTTCGCATAGTATGACTAAAAAATAACCAAATGGCATCTGATTGAAATTTAAATACACTTTTCAATTTGAATTTCTAAACTTTCTGGCTTTCTGGAAGCAGGCAACCTATCCGAAAATATTGTGGCAAAATTTGGAGGGAATTGGTCGAGCCGAATTCCGAATATTTAGGGACCGTCTTTGAAAACTATGTTTCGAGAAAATCGCGGTTAAAGTTTGGAAAAGAAATGACGCGCTTGACGGCTCGGTTCATAAAAATGAACCGAGCCGCCAGGAGCGTCATTTTGCCCGCGACAGTTCCAATTTTTCGCATATCGAGATCAAATTTACGAACAATATGCTTAAGAATCGAAACTTTGAGGCGAGCAAAAAAAATGTACAAAAACATTTTTTTACCCGAAGGTAACCCTTCAAGACTCATTCTGTAAAGGCTTATATATTCGATTCGAGATGCTTTCGACACCGATTCGGGAGCATTCATATAGAAATAAACATACACTTTTATTATAACTCGTTATATATTTTATAATAATAATAATATGTACAAAATTTTACTATGATAAACATTTTATACTAATAAAAATAAAAAATATAACAAGTTATAATAAAACTGTATGTTTATTTCTGTATGAATGCTTCCGAATCGGTGTCGAAAGCGTCTCGACTCGAATATATGAGCTTTATGAGTAAGGGGTAGCTACCCCCCCCCCCCCCCCCCCCCCGCTGCACACCTCTCCTGAAGTTCAATTCAAACATACATGTATACTCAAACATAACATTCATATTACCGATGGAATTATAGCAGTTTCAACGAACCGGGTCGAACATTTGTTGAAACCGTGAATGAAATGGAATTTCGAGGGAGTAGTTTTCAATCATTGTGGACATTTTAAATACAGAAAATACGACCGCGATGATTAAATTCATGTAAGGGGTGGTTTACCCGCTTAAGCTTGCTGACCGGCGAATGCGCAAAAACATGTCAACTTCAATTTTGTCCCCTCTTTAAAATGATCCCCATTTCGTTCATTTCCACGCAACCCTTCGGCGTGTGGGGTGAAAACAAGGAAAATATCGCGGTCGTTCAACCCTTAATTTTTTTGCGATAACTCTCTAGTGGATTTTTCATTGCTTCGGATTAGAGGAATTTTCATTTTTATTTCATTGTGATCGGTCGACTGTTTGTGGGTGAAACTGCAATATTACCCATTGGCACGCCTTTCTTCAAGGGGTGTTTTAACCACTTAAAACCGTTTTTCCGCCGATAAAAAATACATGTCGCTTAGTTTTCAATGCTTTATAACATATATAAGTTCCAACAAAATCGAAGAACGACACCTGAGGGATTTTCCTTGTAAGTCACCAAAAATTATTCTGCCGGCCTATATGCAGACGCAATCGAGTCACCAAATATCTACGGACCTTTGCATAATTAGTTAAAACAGTTTTGACGCATGTGACGATTAGTGGAACATTAACATTGCGATTACTAGACCAACCATCATAGCAGCATGACGATGACCCGTACAATAGCGTCTTATAACCTTTATGAAATATTTCCTCGCAAAGGCACCAGGCACGAGAATTTCACAACGACGTTCTTCTTCGTAATATAAAAGTGATTAAGAATAACTTAAAATGACTTCTACTCACTTTCTGAGTTGATTATATAAATTTGCAAAGTCAAGCAATCTGCTTAAAGTGGCGATTACTGGACCAACGACCTTATATTGTTAACGATTTGCGACCAAATATTGAACCAATTTTAAAAACATCTTATTGACAAAGGGATTAGGGTTTGATGATTTCGTCTTTCCCAAAAATATTTGAGTTTGATCGGGATCAAAGGTGGTCAAGAGAACCTTTTGTTCCGTAATTTAATTCACTTTTTCGCCACAAACGATAATTCCATGCGTCAGTGTATTCCACGACACGGCGATAAAAAACCGAACCAGAGATAAGGATACCCTAATCTCAGTGGAAAATGTATAGCAACGTTTGTACATATAACATCAATAATGGTTCCATTAGTCTAGTGTACAAAAAAAACAGTGCAATTACTATGTCGTTAGAATCTCGTTAAAGCTACATGTCCGTTGATGCACCGTTCTTCAAAATGTTTTTTTTTCCAACGTTCGACGATGTCAATCTCATGTTCACTCTCATAATAACCGTTCGCTTCTTATCAAATAAATCAGTTTTCATCATTGCACCCGACCGAGATACCGGAAGTATCATCCAATTTTCATTCCTTCGTTATTCCTCCAACCTGGGTGCAACATGATGTTTTTTTTCAACCTTTACCATTTTTCCAGCTTTCCTTCTGGGACACGTTTAACTTCAACGTATACAGACTGCAACAAGTGGCTATAGGCGGCGCTCGTAAACGTCATATAAAGTGCCGCCTCAAAATGGCGAGCATGTAGCACTTCCGAAGCCTGACCCACGGTCTTACAGATAGGTCTGGAAACGGCTACGATATGGTTGGCTTACGAAGTCGATCCACATATATTTACATTTGTCGCCACTACCACGGTTTTACATACAGGTCTGGAAACTCCGTTAGTTCACATGGTTCCGTTGCTGAAGTTCGCCGCGAGAGGCGCCGCAATCGAGGAGTCAGTGTGCGAGAGAGACAACAATACTCACTCTCACTCACCAATGCTTGCAAGTAGTACTTATCGGAGGTACTACTTGCAAATATTTCTACGTATACGCGTTCATCATCTGTTGTTTTTCCTAACACTATATATGGAGATAGCATTTTATATTACAGCGCAAATATAATTTCGCGTTTATCAAACATATAATAGCAATTATTTGTCCCTTAGAATTTAAATAATGGCGTCGTATAATGGCAATAAGAAAGATTTTTAGTCATTATCGTTCTGCAGGGAGTGGGGGGGGGGGGGGTAAATGTACACAATAACGAAAAATCAAAACTTTATTTACTTTTTGTTGATTGTTCGTTCATTGGTTTGTCAATTCAGACATATTTGTTTTACATTTTTTTTTAATTTCATATTTTCTTGAAAGGCGTTTTACCTCATGCGCAACCTCATGTAATAAATTATCGCGTATAATAAGATATCCAAACCATGTTTTTCATATGGAAAGGAAAACTTATATCCCGTTAATACATCTTCGAGTGTTAAATCAAACACGTTAACCTTTGAGGAATGCTCCGCAAAACACGTTTCGACGTAGTATATTAGATTAAAGAATTTTGAATTGGCATGGATTAAACCGCCACGAGATTTCATATCCACCAATTTAGAAAGAGCAGGTGAGCTATCAGAACTCAAGCAGACCCCTTCGCGACAGATGACACACGCATCATATCTCTTCAGAACTTGCTTGCATAAATACACTGAAAGTATGCACATTATGGTTTTATTAATTTATTGACAAACACAGAACATAAACACTTCGAAGTGAAAAAATTGCATTCAAATCTAAGATTCTATTTAAATTTAACCTACGTCCCAGTAAAAAAGAACGCATCAAACGTGATAGACATAAAACCGATAATGTTAGATAGATATATGTTATTTAAATTATCACCTGTAATTAATAGTAGCGAAAGAATTAAAAACGATTCTTTATACTAGGATGATGATTTCGACGATTCTACCATCGTGCTATGAGAGTTGTTAGTTTATTCTACGGCTACCTACGTTGAGTTAATAAGAAGCCTGCTTCATGAAAAACTAGTTAAAATTTAAAAAAAAACCTGTCGCGTAATACACTATACAGTCTATCGCCAGAGGAAGGGTATAATCGTGATCAACAGGGTACTTGCTGACATCGTCGGTCTCCCATTCTCCTTTATCTGAAACGGCGTCTAATTTTCTTCGAAC
This sequence comes from Ophion obscuratus, assembly GCA_964007375.1. Classification (NCBI taxonomy): domain Eukaryota; kingdom Metazoa; phylum Arthropoda; class Insecta; order Hymenoptera; family Ichneumonidae; genus Ophion; species Ophion obscuratus. The sequence continues at coordinate 44,368,888 of OZ023320.1, forward strand.
TTCGTCACGATACTTGACTATTTTGGGTTCCGATTTTTTGCCACTCAAAGCCTTCAGATCGCTTAGCGATAACAAAATATGCGACTCACGTCGTTCTGTAATGGTACAATCACCATATTTTGGAGGCTTAATCACGCTATATACTGACAGCAGTTTATATAGCTGCAAAACAATGATAGTTCCACTTTTAGGCTTCTGTAAGCCTTATTGTACTCCGGCACTACGCATGACTTCGGCATTACTTCGCGGTTACTCGACGATCATACTCAGGTAATGTGTTCGCTGTCAAAACTGACTCCTCGATACTAGCGACACCGCGATTTCTGTTTCAATAGTGGAACCACCTCCACCGCCCGAATTTCATCGAGTTTTCAGACCTGTATGTAAGACCGTGACCACTACGTAGCACTGCTGTTAGTGGATGTGCAATAAGGACAGAATAGCTTCCATCTGTCCCTCCTACTCTCCTGAACGAGGCGCATGCGCCGTCGACCTTAGCTCCTAGTTTATCGTATATTTGATAGAGATACGAATTAAAAAGGCAAATCAATAGATTATAAGCTTATTGAAGGCCAAAATTATTAACAGTCACTATCGGAATTGCGGTCACCTGCGTATCATATAAGAATTCCGTGGAACCCAAGCAGCTGTGATAAACATGAAAGGTCTTTTATTCTAAATAATACGATTATACACAGACTGGTTATGTTTCACATCTCCAGGCGGGCAATAATAAGAGGAGTGGGAGGAAGGATGATAGATATACTTCGACAGCTATGATGCATGTTGTGGCGAGCGGAATGAATAGAGAAGCTCTAGCCTAATGAGGCTAGAGGTACCTCTAGCTACCCTATGGAGGCCAGACACAGGAGACCAAGCTCTGGCCACCTTGGCCGTTCGAAAAATGGGTATATTAAAAAAAATAATAAACTTGAAAGTATGGGCCGGAATATTTAATTTTTTTACACGACGTCAGAAAGGGCTTTAAGAATAAAGTTAATAAATTTCCGTTCAAAATATTAAAAAATGGCGCCGTTATGCACATTGCCGCGGAGGCCCTCCGCACGATAGAGGCCCTCCGCGCGGTCGTTGTCCCAGCTGTTACCCGATCATGTCACATCTGAAAAAAAAATCAGCTCATTCGTGAGTAGTGTCGCTACAATGTAGCGTAGCGGTTTTTGTTTCAACCATTAAAAAAATTATGGTGACCCACTATTTCGTTGAAAAATACAATTTTTTTCTTCGGCTCATCATAATTTTGTGTGTGTGTGCGTGCGTGCGTGCGTGCGTGAGTGCGTGCGTGCGTGCGTGCGTGCGTGCGTGCGTGCGTGCGTGCGTGCGTGCGTGCGTGCGTGCGTGTGCGTGCGTGTGCGGGGGAGAGAGAGAGAGAGAGAGAGAGAGAGAGAGAGAGAGAGAGAGAGAGAGAGAGAGAGAGAGAGAGAGAGAGAGAGAGAGAGAGAGAGAGAGATAGAGAGAGAGAAGGAGAGAGATGTAGCACAGAGAGGTTACATCCGAGAGTACAACGACATAGCTGAAATGCTTCCCACAATCGAGGTTGTAACCTCACACGCACCGGTCGTGAGAGTATGCTATTTCGAGCGACTTTATTCGTTGTTATCAAATGTCCACATGAAAATTTTAAAGTAGAACGAGCGCGCGCCCTTGATTTCAATCAACTTTGTTCAAATTTTAACCAGACATTGTTCATATCATTATACCTGTTTTAGTGCAATTTCAGAATAGTCGACTATGTAGATTGGGAGATAATGGGTTGTAAAATTTCAACTTTCAACACTGCAGGGTCTGCATTGACCGAAATTCAGATCACATAATTCGTCGTACCATTTTATTGTGTTTATAAATTTTGAAAACAAATTATGTTCAAATAGCGAACTAGTTAGGGAAATAGTTTAAAAAAAGTTTGGATTCCCTTTAAAATTTAGTTTTGCTGAAAACGTTCAGTAAAGACAGAATATATCTCCGTAAAAAATATTTGTCCCCCATAATAAGAAGCAACACCGCAGAACAGTATCGTTCAATATTTCGAGAAAAAAATTATGATCGTGTTCCCAAAGTTAAAAACTTGTATCATAAAAAAAATATTCGCGTTATAAATATGAATACTTTATATTGTCTATGTTATCTTAATTAACAAATAAAAGTGTTGGTTAATTTATACCTAATTAAAAACTTTGTCCGATTCAAAATTACTTCCAAATAAAAATTTGTGTTACAGTATTATTTTAAATATGCCGCGCAAACTTACGTCATTGAATACGTGGAACGATGCAGTGTTGCCAAATGTCTTCTCATTAAATCTACGTTCTCAGATACTATACTCGTACCATTAATTTTAAAATGTATGGTAACACTCAATTAAGGTTAGACAGGTTAGTTATCTTTCTACAATCGGATCCGATATCCTATGTACATACATACGAAATGTATTTAGCATATTATCCTCGACAGACCGCAGCGCCACTCTTAATATTCGCAGTTTTGTGGACTTCTGTATCTCGCCTCCATGCCTAACCTCCTCAATGGACTTCCTCCCGTTTTTCACTTTACTCTCATATCGAGAACTCTTCCCATCACTAATTTGCGATCTTCACGTGCTATAAATAGCACAGCGATATTTTAATATGGCCGGTCAAAGTATAGCCTCAACCGTAAATAATTACTTCGTTCTAAATTTCCTCCGAGTTGGCTATTGGATTTACCTCCATGGTAATTGTGAAGATGCTACTGCAGAGAATAATTTATTTTACGCTTTTTTTAGCTGTCAGATGTCTATTAAAATTTTTGAAGGTTATGATAGTCACTCGCAGCCTTCGAGGCAAGGAGACTATAGGGAAGGAGTCCAATCTCCGTATTCTAGCGCGTCCGTAAAAATGGGACAAAATTGGGTTCCGCATAAGCGGCGCTGGAAATGTTAGTCATTGGTCGTGTTCGTTGGGTCTCATCATTTTGATACGAACAAGTGCGCAATGAAACGCGTCATGCGCAAAACGAATTACTCGTTTCATTGCGCAGTTGCGCCTTGCGCATCATTATACGCATGCGCACTTGTTCGTATCAAAATGATGAGACCCAACGAACACGACCATTGTGTGCTATATGTACATGTATGTTTTGCGCATGCGTTGTTATCATCCGTCTGTGTTGTTATTAGCTGTGGTCGTGTTCGTTGGGTTTCATCATTTTGATACGAACAAGTGCGAATGCGCATAATGATGCGCAACGCGCAACCGCGCAATAAAACGAGTCATTCGTTTTGCGCATGACTCGTTTCATTGCGCGGTTGCGCATTGCGCATCATTATGCGCCTGCGCACTTATTCGTATCAAAATGATGAGACCCAACGAACACGACCTGTCGCAGGAACTGAAAATTTAAATTTTCTTCACTTTAATTCATTTTATAAATAAATTTCGTATAGTAGTGCCTTAAGATGTTTCTACATTTTAGACGTAAAGCAATTACCTACCTAATTACGAAAAAAAAACCTAAAAAATGCGATAACAATTTATATTCGACGTAAATATAAATTCCATTCAAATGTGATTAGGTGGCCGAGATTATAGTGTTTAAAGTACGTAGAAAATGTCAGCGACTGGGACATGCGAGTGTAAATAGCAACCTCACATTGTTGTGTCAAGTGTAGTGCTTCACACGAAAACGGAAAACGCACTTTAAATGACTTTCCAGATAAACAAAATCACCCAGTGAACTATAAGTGATGCCTATACTACAAGGTCATATACAAATACATATACGCTCATAAAGTGACAGACATTAGACAACAATTCATCGAAAGAATTGAAGCGATAAAACCAAAAGTCACATCGGAAATATCCTTTGCACAAGCTATGGCACCACCCACAGCGACAGTAGCAACACAGAGACTCGCTACGCAGTAACGAGCATCATCTACAGCATCAGCAAGCTCACCGCTACCATGAGCCATCATTTTACATTTTACATTTATTTAAATAATATAAATACTTAAAGATGCTTATAACAACAGTCCAAAGTCTACAATCTAACTACTACTCAAATGCGTTTGTTTGTTAAGTTTAGTTTTACGCGCAATATCAAAGAACTGTATGGCACTGCGCGAGGTACTGTTTTCGATTCTCTCCTCGTAAAGTTTTATTATAAATAAATTATTTTTTTTTTAATTGAAATTATTTGTTACGCCTTTCATCGATAAATTAGTTTGATTATTGATTATATTTATTATAAAAATCATAACAACGCGAATAAAAATAGTAATAATTCCTAAAAGCTATTAATGTTAATGTGTTTATTGATGGTTGATGGTTTCTTGTAACTATCCAAAAATGCATTATAAAAATTATTTAGAAAATCATAATACATTTTTCGTAATTAAACAAAAATGTAAGAACTTTGTAAAAATTGTCATACCAATTATTGCATTAAACCAAACAGACGAACTGGCTCGCAAACAAAAATCTTAATGCACGATAGGTGTTTTTTTGACAACCGTCAACAATAAGCCGCCAAGACAGTCAATTTCACCCTGTGCACTAGCTGTATTACTATATATTTGATACAATAAGCACACGGACGACGCCTATAGGACATATTTAACACCACGCTCTTGGGTCAAATTTACGGACGTTTCTTATAACGTCTCACCATACGAAGATTGGATTCCTTCCCTATAGTCTCCTTGCTTCGAGGAGTGATTGTATTTTTCAGAGCATACCTCTTGCAAGGGACGTCTGAAATTATATTTATACATTGTATTTAACAAAAATAACTTAATATTGCTCGATTTATTATTTATAAAGATAGAAACTTGGAAAGAAAAAATGTGTAGGGTGATTACAAACTCGCCTTGATGGCCTAAAGAGAGTAATTTCCATCGCCAACAACCACTTTTTTAAAAAGACTTTATCTTTAGATAACTTATGGAACGACAATTCATCTTTATTATCCGCCTTGCACCCTGGAACGCAGCAGAACCTCGAATAATTTTTCGTTTTTTTTTTTTTTTTTTCATTTTTGTCCATTGTTATCATTTTTGACCAAGTTTACGATACTAGTAAGCTTCTGCCTTAGGCCGCAAGAGACACCAAGCCTTTTGGGGATCGCCGATAGAACTCTATGTAAGACCCTGTTTCAACATTTATTCGCAACGACATCGCGAGCGGCAGCCTTAGGATAACGATGCATCCTTCCGCCTAGGAAAAACACGTATGATGGATATACGAGACACATGATAGACACGTTATACCAGCTAAAACTACGGCCATGGTCGTAACTCCCTCTCAACCTGTCCAAAAATGGCGACCCTACCGTAATATATATATACGTTCGTAAAATTTTCCGGTGGCGGATGCGACCATAAATTTGCCCTCCATTCCTACACCGCGTAGTCTTCGCACTTTCGCGTTATTACGCAGCTATAGGAAAAAAAGCCCCTGGCTGTCTTCACCCACTGGCCCCGAAACTTTTCAATTTTTTACACCCACGGTGTTTCTTATGAAAATATAAAAAAAGCTCACCTTTCAATAAAGAACGTCTCGTCTTGAAGTTTGCAATTTAATTTAGGTACACGGGTGACGTAAAAAGAAAAAACAAGCCCCTAATATCGCGTGTCTGAATCACTTACGAATGTCATACGCTTGGTGAAAAAAGAATCAGAAAAAAGTACGCTGGCGCGCAGTGATAGTCGGGAAGTATCCCGCGGCAGATGAGTTTACAGGAGATAATTTCGCGGTCGAGACGGCGGAAACGGCGATGATTAATTGTTAGATATTTTAAAAATAATTTTGTCATCCTGCTGTTTACAATTTATCGTACGACTTTGTCAACCGTGAGCGGAACGTTTCGAAAGAAAAACGGAATGATGGTTACGGACAGTGGCGCTGAGTGTCGTTACCGGGAACTACACGAACGACGGTCGGTACGAAAGATTAGAAGATAAGGAGAGTGCAATGGCGAACTTAGAATTTGGAAAAAGACTTTGTTATAGTTACGAAACATGTGGCTCCGCTTCCCAGCTAACCATGTACCGTAAATGTATCCCCCATGTGGAGTGCGCCGTACCGGTACTGTTACCACCTCGTACGTGCGTACGGTACTGGTACATAACTGATATGCCGTACGGTACGCTGTACCGCCAATGTACTAGCACAGTACCGGTACAGTATCGCCACCGTGGAGCCACCGTAGACTGCAGTACGGTGTAACTCCACGGTACCGATACCTTGGTGGTACGAGTACGCTGGTATTCCGTAGCCGTACATTATCGGTACTGTAGGGTACGGCGTACTTCACATTTGCGGTACGCTGTACTAATGGTACGCTTGGTTAACTGGGTTGACGTTTCCAGAATCAACGAGAAACCAAAGTCGGTATTTTACCAGCAGTAGATGATACGCCGAGTTCACACTCCTATCTCGCATTTTTCTCGTTTTGGGCGACCAGCAAGCTTCTACGAGGCCTTGATCTTCATTCACCGTATGAGCCTGAGTGTCTCTTTGACACCCGAGTTCCCAAATTAGGAAGAAATTTCGGCAACTAAGAGAAAAGTAGCGCTAGACGTCGTTTGCGGGAAGTACATAAACGACGGTCGGTAAAGTAGGTCGAAAGACAAGAAAATATCAAGAGAGCGCGATCGCGATCTCAGAACATAGAAAAGGAATCTGTTATAGTTACGAGACAAATCGCGGTGTGTCGTTTCCGAAACCTTCAGAAAACTACGGCCAGTAAGGCCGCATCTTACCAGCAGTAGATAATCCGTCTAGTTCGTACCCCTCTGCCGCACTTTTCTAGTTTTGAGCGGGCTGCACGCCTCTACGGGGCCTCGATCTTCGTTCACCGTGCGTTCCTATGAGACCCGAGTGTTCGTTGACACACGAGCACCCGAATAAACACCATAAAACTCAAGCGGCGCATTTTCGCTGGAACAAACACTCCAAATGCCCATGTAATTGATCAGCGCGGTGCGCGTCGAAAATGTGAGCCAAAGAGAGGAAGAGAGAGACGGAAAGATCGCACTATATATAAACATATATTCGTAATATCGAGAGGACCTGCAGCAAGAGTTGTTTTGTTGGCCTTCACGTGTGACACAGTGACACTCTGAGGGATGGCCGGCGTCGTGCCACTGTCCGGAAGAACAGCGCGGAAACAATGGATACTTCACGGTAATTATAAACACCGCACATATACATTGATTCGTGCAACTTCCCTGAATTTGCCTCGCGATAAATCTTACGCCCTGTCCTTCTACCCGTTATTTTTTCGATTTTTGTAGTCGTTTGACAGCTGTCAATGGCCAGCGTCATTCGGTTCGCCTACCTGGGCTATTAGTGGTATTATGTCTCATGTTGACGGGAACTATCGTTGCTTCGTTGTTTGTATAGACGGACCGAGGGGATCGCTCCGAAGACTTCGCTCTCAATTGGCCGAGGACGGATGCCCCGAGTCCCAAGTCGTTCTGGCCAAGCAATTGCTGGAGGAGAGATGCGGTGAGGGAGAAATCATTTTTCACTGAACATTGGAAGTCTAAAGATGTTCTGTATACGGGATGTTCTGTTTCGAGAGTTACAGGCTGCTGGTGCAGAAATTAAAAAAGAAATGATGAATATATGTAGAAGGGACATTTTTAGGGAGAACATTTTGCCGTGTGTTGGAATGACAGGGATGGAATTTTTGTCATAAATAATAATCTTGTCAGGCTTGGGTTTATTTTGTTGGAAGATATTGATGCGTAGGTTAGTTTGTGTTATTTAACAAAAGTGCCACCGTCGCTGCATACCTCATTGATGAAGGTGGTTTTGGCAACTAGGCTCAATTGTAATAAAAAATGAAAAAAAAAAAAAAAAAATTTGAAATTTTAAGAATTATTAAATGGCAAGCTGTTGAAAAAAAGTTTGATTTTCGACTAAAAATAATAACTAAACATTTGTTATTAACAAATGGATAAACATGAAAAAATCATCCAGTTATACGATAGAAAATGTTATGAACTATGCTTCCATCCGAATTGAATGTCAATCGGACGAATAGATATTGAGCAGAGATTTACACCGTTTCATAAAACATAAGTTTGAGGTAAATGCAAAAAAAAAAAGGGTAAATCGCAGTGAGATGGTTCAGAGCAGTGCCCCGTAGTGTGCACTGCGTTATGACAAACTCTTTGCAAGAACGATGTTGACCTCTGCATCGTTGGAATACAATGAAAATAATTTTGTTTACACAGTACACATTATTTTCGGCATATTAAAACTCCTGAAACGACTCAAACGTTTTTTAAGATCCTCGTTACAAATATGTAGCATGAATCTGCAAAAGAAAAGATTTCAAACAGTAATAAAAATCAGGAGAATGGAGTAAATCGTTACATTCCAATGGTACAAAAATTCAGCATCATTCACACAAATCAGCATAACTCGGTTAATTTTTGGAATTTTTACAAAATCGTTGCAAATCAAAGTTAAAACCCTAGGCTATTAAACTGCAATGAAAAAATCATATTTTGAAATCAAAATGAAAATTTCACCTCGAAAATGTTCAGATACGCTTATTACAATATTAAAAAAATCGAAAAGAGACCTTAAAGTAATGTGCAATGTGTCAGCCGCCTCTCATTGTTGAATGGTTGATTCGAAAAATCTCAAACCTCATCACGACTCATCATTTTCTTGTGTATACGTTTTCGTCTTATGTGCAGAGCTGGATGTGGATAAGGAGGAGAACGCGAAGCTCGGGGTGTACTGGCTGACGAAAGCATCGGAGCAGGGAAACCTCGAGGCGACTGATATACTGAGAAAATGTTTGGCAACTGGGCGCGGAATAACGGAGCACAATTATTACGACGTTAAAAGTTGTTTAGACATGTCGCAAGACGAGAAGTTGGCTAGACGCGCAGCGCGGGAGATGTTCACCAGGTAACGCTTCCTCGATCCCGAGTTACCTCTACTCTCGAGGCCTGATTCGTAACTATTAATTTTTGAATTTTTTTGAACTATGAATTTTTTTAAAGAAAACTACAAAACTTTTTTAATCGATCAATATACCATCTTAAAGAATACATCTTGAAGAACTTTCAGTAATTTTTTTATTGAAAAATATTACATTCTTTAGTGGGAAATGGCCGTCAATGAAATAATGTTTTTATATACACGGTTTGCGGTGACCAACATTGCGGCGAAGTGGATCATCTGAAAAAAAATGCCGATGGATTTAGTCAAATATAAGTATAAACTAGTCTTTAATCGAAGGATTTTAAAAAATATTCATTTTTCACAAAATGGCGGACAGTCAAAGTTAATGGTTCGATTTTAACGAAAAAAAACAGCTGTTTTTTGGCTATAAAACGGCCATTTTTTTCGAAAAAAAAAATCAAACGATTAAAGACTACATTTTTATGTATTAAATAACCCTGCAAAATTTCAAGAAGATCGGTTCATTAGTGTTCGAGTAATCTTGGTCACCGACTTCAGAAATGCCATTTTGAGAAAAACGCGTTTAAAGTTTCAATTTCCGGTCGTTTACACAACGGATTCTTCTCTTTCAACGCTCATATCTCAGTCAATTTTGTTCGGATCGACTTGAAATTTTCAGGACATATTCTCAGATACTTATACTTCAAAAAAATGCAATAAAAAAAATCGATTTTTTTTAAAGCAATGATCTCTTCCCCATTTTTGATACTCAGGGTATATTTAATCACAACTTTTGGCTGTTGGACGGGATTTTTTTCCTTTTATCAATCTTTTATAATGCCAGAGGTATGGCACAGTTTTCTAACCTGCATTTTTAAAACTGGCGTGACGTACAGCTTAAAAACGAGTCAAGCGATTCTGATAAAATTTGGTATAAATCTTTCTAACCTTATAGTCTAAAAAATGAACCGCAATGTTTTTGAAAATGTATTAAAAAGTATTTTTTGATTGCAAAATGTAGCCATTTTTTTGGAAAATTCAAGTTTTTCTTTTCAAAGTAGCATTTCATCGATTTTCAACATTTCTCACTTTTTCTCAGTTCATATTCTGTGTATGAGAGTTAATGAAATAAAAGTTTTCGTTGGTTTTTTTTCGGCCTCATTCCGCCGTCTGACAATATCCGCCGCAACCTGTTTAGAAGACCGTGCCATACCTCCGCCATTTTAAAAGATGAATAAAAATATACCACGTGACAGCCAAAAGTAGTAACAAAACGTACTCTCAATCTCAAAAATGGTGAAGATATCTGTCCTTTTAAGAAAAAATCATGAGAATGTTTTCCCTCGCCTGAAGGTATCTCCCTCCTTAATCCTAGAACGTCACAGATGCTACTCTGGCGGATGCCGGACCCATTAATCCAACTATTTCTAGACGACCGATATTTTCTCACAAGCTTTGACCGCCATCTTCGATTCCTTGCAAAAGTTTCCGTAGTCTGGCAAAAAAAGGGCAAGGTGTAAAAATGAATTTTCAACGAATTCCACTGTAGTTTGTCGAACGGCGAAGATTTCGTGACGACCGAGCAGCTCGGCAGGCGAATGAGAGCGATCGCCAGTTACCGTGCCGCAGGCACGAGCTTCGTCGTCGAGAGATCTACGCCGCCGGCGTCGTCCGACGATTACGATAGATCGGGCATGGCCGAGACGCAGAAGTGTCTGGACAGCAAGAGCACGGCCGACGATGAGACGCCAACGGAAAATGGAAGCGGATGCCAGCTCGACCAGAGAGACGTCGACGGCCGTGTGGTCGATGGTGGAGTCTCGGGTACTCGTAGGATCATCGAGTACGCCGATGTGTACGAGAGTCATCAAGGTGAAAAGATCACGGAAGCGGCGCTGGTCTCGGCCGCGACGAGTTACGCTCGTGGCCTCTTGCCGATAGTCTCCCATGCTATTTGCACGCTCGACCGAATGGAAATGCGGCTGGACGCGATACCGTTGCTCCAGAGACCCTTCGTTCATCCCTTCGAGTCCTTGAAGCGACTCTACGCTTGGATCATCGAGGTCCTGGGAAAACGTAACTTCCCCATGGGAAAATTGATTTTCGCCTCGAACGTACCAACGTTGATCCTCTTGCTGATCTACTCAATGCTCGGCACCGAGAGTCTCGTGCTCTTCGTACCGATGGGACTCTACTACGTGTCCTTCCTCGTGATGGTGATCTCGACCTTCCAGATGCTCCAGGGTAAACGCGAGCTGAGCGAGTTTCGCGCCTGGTCCGGCCTCTTTCTCAGCTATTCCGGTGGCAATTTGAACGCCCAGGAGGCCGAGTACCAATTTTGCCGTAACAACCTACGGCCCTACGGACACTTCTTCCTCGCGTTGCTCGCCAATCTCATGATCTATCCGATCATAGCTCATCAATGGACACCCCAGTCGGAATTGGCGATCGTCGCTTTCGCCCTCACCCTCTCCAGCCTCGGGCACTTCGCGTGGAAAGAAACTTCGCGGTTTCCCGATTTCTTGGCGCTCTTGAGTTTTGGCGTACACGTGCTCGCCAAGTATCCCTACGAGACCGACATCGTGGTCGCGCAGACCTGGCGATTCTTGGACATTCGAGTACCCACTTTCGCCTCCTACGTCGTCGGCAATGGCATTGAATTCTGTCTGAATTTTCGCGCTGTTTTTTATCTCCTGATACCGGCGGTCTTTGCGAAAATGGCCGCTCGCGACAATTGGCGGGGCACTTACAAAACGCTCATACCGCACTGCGTGACCCTGAGCTGGTGGCAAATCGCCATTTTGAGCTCTCAAGGTGCCACCTGGTACGGCCTCATCCGAGGCGCTCTCGCCCTCGTCGGCATGGTACTCTTCATTCCCATTGCCAGCTTGGCGTCCATTGTTCTGCCCATTGTCGCCGCCACCAAGTATCTCGCCGAGAGCGAGCTCATCGTCAGGATCGCCATCACCGCCGTACTCGGCGGAATACCGTTTTTCGCCACTTGGTACCTCAAGAAAGCGAGAACCCTGAAATTCAATTGGATCATCACGTCTATCCAGGTACGAATGGCCGCTATCGTGTGGGAATTTTCTTTGAAATCGCAAGACACTTTTTTTAATGGAACCCTAAAAATGGTATCCCAAAAATGGTGCCCAAAATGACGAATTCCGATTTTTGGGATATTACTTTAAGTCTTCATTAGCTCGGCGTAAGTGTCCCGTTTGACCGATTCGACTTGTCTCTTCGCAGCTCGGTCTGGGTCTAATGGCTGGAACCTTCCTGTCGTGGCCGATGATTCACGAGTACCGGAAGGACGAGGATGGCTCGAAGAGCGGAATCCTGCCGAGCCTCTCGTGGGAGCAGTACCAAAATTATTGCCACCAGTCCGCGTGGGAGGAGACCTCGTCGAAGGCTCAAGTACAGGTGCAGTGCGCCCAGTTGGAAGGTGCCACGGTGTCCTGGGAGGGTTACGTGACCAACGTACGACTGAAGTCGATCGACAACAAGCTCGCCACATTGTTGAGCCGATTGCCGACCGTCGCGAGTCAACCGCTGAGCTGTCTGTGGGGCGAGCCGGTCGCTGACAATTGCCATAAGCTCGACGGGGTCAGACGGAAAGCCTGCGAGACCATATCCAAGACGAATCTACGCGGAACTCGCGGAGAAAAGTGTCACATGCACGATTGGAATCGTTACGAGTTCGAGATATTCGTGAAAATGAAGAATCATCTTTGGGGCGGCAACGCCGAGATCGTACTCCTCGGCGATCATTCCTTCACGAATTTTAGCCTCAACATTTATCCCGGCGACAAGATACGTTTCGCTGGTACGTTGACGAACGAGGGCCTACGGAGCGAGTCTCTGCTGGGTGGTACGCGACCCCACGTCGATCTCGAGGACCTCGGTTGTATAGCGTGCCACGCGACCGACTTGCGATCCGCCAAACGTCACAGATACGAGCTCAGCGTTGGCTCCGTCACTCAGGCCCTCTATCTCGGCACTAAACTCATCCTGAATTTCTTGTTCAATCCACTCGTCATTTTCAAGTGAAAGCCTCTCCATCGACATTCACTCGGATCTTCATCTTGAGCTGACAGTTCTTTGTCATTTGAATCGGGACTTTGTTTTGGGACTAGACCAGTCGAGAATTAAACATTTCACGTGCCATCGGTTCACATAACGTGTACCAATCTGGCTCTGAAAATTCATTGAGCTGATTTTAGTTCACTTTGTCGCCGCGAGCAACGCTACTATCCGCCAGTGTGAGCCGTCAGACGAGGATGAAAATACGATATTGGTAGACGAGAAGGCCATTTTGACTTTCCAGACCTGTATGTAAGATAATATGGACGTAACCTTCCCTGGTCAACATGAAAAAAAAATAGCATCTCTGATAGCCTAGAGCCGATAATGCACATGTAAACTATTCGTTCGTTAACACAACCGAGTTACCACACCACAATAACCAAATTTTGTCATCACACAGGCCGCAAAGAGCATGCGTGTAGGTGTTTAAGCATTACGAGGGTTGTTCCTAAGTTAAGGGCCCTTCGCATGCAAGGCCAAAGTTCGATTTCGTCAGAGTTGGAGTACGTCGTACAAAAAACGGAAAAAAATCAGACATCGAATTTGTCAACGTTGATTTCGAATAATAATGGTAAAAAGTTATTTACAAATAGTTAACACGAATAAGTTTTTAATTTTTGGCTTCAACGTTGCCATACTGTTCAATGGATTAACAGAAAAAAATTTGTTCTTTTTACGTCATCATTCAGTTGATTTTTTTGAGGATTTTTATGAAAGTATTCGATGTTTTTTTTAATTTTTAATTTTTTAGATTGTTTTTTTTTTAATAGGGGAATCGACTATTCCATTGCGTAGCGAAAATATTATTTTCCTGATTAATTTTTGAACATTTTTTCAGATCATTGATAACTTTTTGCATTACTGTTATTATACGAAATCAATGTGCGATGATTTTTTTCATATTTTTTTGTCGAATCGCGAAGCACTAAAATTCTGATCGAGTTGAACTTTTCGCTGAGAACGTGTGGGTTTGGACCCTTGAATCCCGTGGCGAGGTACGATTAGTCAGAATTGCAAGCCCCTCGGGTCCACAGATTCGACAACGCGATATATTTTCCTGTAGCATATGCCAATATATTTTACGTTACGCAATTACTGCAGTATATCGTCTTACTGCCAGTCCGAGAAAGATACACAGTCACATATTTTTCTATTCTCATTATTTTTTTATCGTCACCCACCTGTTCTACGTCGCGTTATTATTGTAGACCAGCGATCCTTCGTTTTCACGATTCGTTTTGCGCGCGCGACTCTCGGAGAGTACGAAAAATTAGGGTGTAACGCCACCGTGTTCGGCCGCTAACTTAGATGAGAATCGCGTAGTCACTCTTTTAAAAAGTCACGAATTTTATTGATAATTTACTATGGGTTCCGGCAAATATACGCAAAAAAGGGAACACTTTTTTTAAAGGTGTTTTTCGGCAGAAAATGGAATTGAACCTGGAGCAAAATACGGAAGTTCCTTAATATGGATATAAAAGACTAGCGGAGTATTGAGGATTTTCAAGAAATATTAGCTCTTTAAAAAGTTGAGAAAATTTGCATTTTCGTAGAAAACAAAATTAATAAACATCTTAATTACAAAATATTTTTCAATATTTCGCTGAAATCTTTGGCCCTCTTCTGGGGCTTTATAGCCACGTCGAGAAATGCTTTGGTATTTATTCTTAATTTAAAAAAAATCGTCAAATGGTAATTTTCAAGACTCATTTACAAACTGGTGCATTTTTTTTACCTATTTTGAGAAACAAATTCCACCTTGTAAAAATAATTAATTTGCTGAAAATCAACTTCAAACTCACCGTATCGATTTCCGACCCAACATGGCTTCAAGCATAAATCGAAAATTCTCTTTCCACGAGTTCAATGTACCCCAAACGCTTTGACGCTCCGTTCTGTGAGTTTTTCTCCTCGATTTGCGAGTATCCCGCCAAATGAGACGAAAACATACACAAGCAAATAAGGACCACCTTTAGGTAGCTTCTACATTAATCGGTGTGTAGATCTGTACATAGGGAGCGAGCAGTATCGCGAACAGTTGTCTAAATTATCGATGTTCAACAGCGCGAATTGTTCCACGAATAGATATTAAGAATCTCGTGAATGTTGCCAAGAGAGTAACAAGAAATAAAGAATGTTTATATATAAATATACACACATATAGTTATATATATATACACACACACACAGATGTATCAAGCCTTAACGTTACTCTGTTTGGGTTTTGTTTTTTCGGAACCTGCTGCCTCTTCCGTTTTATTCCTCACGACAGAAAGACAGAGCAATGGAAAATTGTATAAAAAAAACGTCTACGTACTATTTTTCAGTTATTTCCATGGCTCGATAAAAAAAAAGGAAAGTAAACCCCGAAAATCGTGAGAAATCTTTTGCTCGTAATTATGGGATTCGTGTGATATGATAATAATAACGATAATGATAAAATATATGGTAATATTTATTTTTCGCTAAGACATAGCATCTATCCTCTTTAGCCTGTTCTCCCTCTCGGCCTTTCTCGCCAGCCGTCTCTGTAGCGGCGGTATAAAAAACAACATCACGCCGCTTATGGCGATCATGCCACCGGCCACGAAGAAGCCAGGATTGTAAGAATTCAGCGCGTCGTAGAGCCAACCTGCCGAACAATAAAAACGACATAAGTTTATAACGAAAATTTCGTACATCGAAGTTTGAAAAAAAACCATCGATTTTCGCTACGGAAGAAAATCATAGGAAAACAATGGGCTAACGACGAGTGATCGACGTACCGGCGATCGGTGGCCCTAGAAGGGACGCGAATCCTTGAAAGAGTAGAAGGAGACCGAAGGCGTTGGTGAGCCTGTCCAGGCCTAGTAAATCGACTAGAATCACGGAAGTTAGCCCGACGTAAGCACCGGCCGTGAAACCGAAAACTGTCCCGTAAAGCGCGAACATCACGAACGTATCGCAAAATGCGCTTAATACTGTTGCTACGAGGGAAAAAAGCAAGAAAACGAAAAATCAAACAAAATGCGTGCATTGAGCTATCACCGAGAGAATTTACAGGGTGGACCGTTTAACGCGACTTCCCCGAATATTTCCGTTGCCTTTCGTGACGAAAAACATGTCAGGATGCAATTTGATTGATTTCGAAGGGATACAGTAATTTAGTACAGTAAGAAGGGGACTGATACAGTAGTGAAAAATTAATTTTTATCAAGGTCATAGATTTTGCGTTCTCAAAGTCATCAATGGATTTTCGAATGGGAACATGTTTTTCTTTTTTTTTATTAAGACGTAGCTGATGGTCAGACGAATCCAACGACCTATGATATCATGACCTTGAAATGATTTTCTCACCAACATACACGTGTAAAAACGGGAAATCGTAATGCTATTGACAATAAGAATATCCGGATAATGTAATTGAATTTTATCTGCAGAAAATGTATTGTAGTAAATGGTCGTGTTCGTTGGGTCCTATCATTTTGATTGCGCATGCGCATAATGATGCGCATTTGATGATGCGCACGTTTCATTGCGCAGTTGCGCGTTGCGCATCATTATGCACATGCGCACTTGTTCGTATCAAAATGATGAGACCCAACGAACACGACCAATGTAATCTATGCTTCTTCGTTTGTTTTGCGTCTTGCGACGCTGCCTTTTGAGTGGCCGTTTCACGAAATATAAATGAATAATTCGATCCAAACATCGACGGGAAGGATGATTTCTGTCAGGATAACGTTGTGCATAAAGTTCCTGCGCTTGCACAGAGTTTCTGCCGATCTCATCGTAAATCAAAATCATTTGCACTTTCTCTGCTTGACTGTACAATACCATTTTTGATACGGTTATCTCATGTTGCTTTAAATGGATACACTTGTCTACTGATTCTAATATTGGTAGGTGGTAAACATTCTTCACTCTACTACAATTTTACTACGTTACAATGCCAGTATTTACAAACATCAGACACATCTCCGACTATTGACATTATTGTATCCGTTGGATAACCTGCGCCGCTATCACACCAGAAACTATTCAAAGGTCAAGAGAATCATTCATCCAACGTCTTAAGAAATGTGTCGAGGTTAATGGCCGTCACTTCGAACATTTGTTACATTTTCTGCATAAAAATTCAAGTACACTATTCGGATATTCTTGAAATCGTGATTGTCGATGGCATTACGATTTCCCGTTTTCACACGCGTATTTTGGTGAAAAATCATTTCAAGGTCATGATATCATAGGTCGTTGGATTCGTCTGAATATCAGCTACGATGTCTTAAGTAAAAAAAAAGCATGTTCCCATTTGAAAAACCACTGATGACTTTGCCAACGCAAAAACTATGACCTTGACAAAAATGATTTTTTTACCACTGTATCAGCCCTTCGAAATCTATCAAATTACCTTCTGATATTTTTTCGTCACTCTAAAGGCAACGGACATATTTGGCGTGGTTCCGTTAAATGGTTCAACCTGTATATTAGGGTGATTAAAAGAAATTGACAATTTTTTTCACATTCCCTTATTCAGCAGTTGCAGCAAAGTTAAACAACACGCCCGTTAAAATATGAGCCCTCAATATAAATATTCAGATGTTCCTTATCACGATTTATCATTTCCCGTGCGAATGACACGGAGAAAACCTTGCTGGCGAGTTTTGAATTTTATAACTCGTCAACGGGTAAACCTACAATAATGCCCACGACATATTTTTTGTAGGTATTTGAACGCTCTATAAAGAAGATCTCTTATTGCTTTATGATAAACCTACTCTTTTAAAAGTTATTCAAGGTTAAGGAGAGATATACACCTAGATGGTCGAGGTGGAGGATTTAGAAGCTATGAACAATCTGGCGACCGTAGAAGACCTACACTATGGGCCTGGTATCGATGATGCCATGGAAGTTGACAAATTTCATGATTCATTCATTCCCAAATTTTCAAACGCGTTTTTCTCAAAACCACGTCTTTCAAATCGGTACCCAAAATTTCTCGAAAACCAATGAACCGATTGCCTTGAGGTTTTTTGTGGTTATTCTATACACCATTATCTAATGCTTGTCATAAGTTTTTTTTCTTTCCGTTACTTAGTTTTTGTTTTATAGGCAAAATAATAACTAATTTTTGGCCGAAAAATCACTATTTGTGTTCAAACGTCCGCCATTTTGTCATAAATCGATATTTTCAAAATCGGCTATGACAAGTACCAGATTATAGTATCTAATTTAATAATCTTTTTGGTTTTGTTTTTCAGATGATTTTTTAAGAAACGCCAGTGGGTACCGTATACGCAGATTTTTTTACGCCGCTCTCAGGATCGTACAATATCCTTGTATATTTTTGATATTTTTAAATAAATAAAATTAAAAATATTTTTGAATGTATATACTTTTAGATGATTAAAACCCCAATCCGAAATTTAAAATAGTTTTCCTTGAAAAATCTCACCAAAATGACCTTTTTCCGGCTCCTAGGTGTATATCTCCCCTTAATGCTGAATTTATAGTGAATTTCAACATTTTTTTCACTTCTCCGGCGAAATTATCCAAGTTATCACAAAATATCATAGGACCTTTTTGTAGATCATTTAATTTTTTATAAAATCATGTTATTAAACCATTTTAAAAATTCGGTAGGTTAATAGTTACCGGCTTTACAAATTCATTTTTTGGAGCAAAGGTGCTACTTCCATGAAATTAATTGTTATATTAATCAAAAATATAAACAAAAAGACGCCAATTTTATGAAGTTACTTTTTCATGTTTGCTGTTAATGAAAATTGTAAAATGCGTGAATATTTTCTTCATTGTATTTATAATTTTTTTGAAAACAATAAATATTTTAATTTTAACCCGGTCAGTGTAGCGTGCGAGATAATCAAGGGTTTGAGGGGGGGGGGGGGAGGGAATTCCCCCCTACACTGATCGGGTTGCACATAAAAGTTTTGCAAAAAAATTCTTAATAATGTTTTCATAATGTAAATAAATGATTAAAAGTAACTTTATAAAAAATGGCGTCTATTTATCCAAACTTTTGGGTAATATAACAATCAATTTCACGGAAATAGCACATTTACTCCAAAAAATGAATTTGTAAAGCCGTTAGCTATTAAACGATATATTTTTTTCATTGTTTAACGACATGATATTAGAGAAAATGATCTACAAAAAAGATTTTACGATATTTTGTTAAAAGTTTGATATTTTCGCTGGAAAAATGGAATATTTTTTTAAATTTATCATAACTTCAACTTTGACCTGAAACAATTGACGAAAGACTACATTTATCATAAAACGATGATATTTTTTACAGCGCTTTCAATTTCCTATAAAAATATTTCCCGGGCATTGTTGTACGTTTAACCGTTGGCGAGTTATACAAGTCAAAAATAGCAAGCAAAGTTTTCTCCATGTTAGTATGGGAAACAGAAAATCGCAACCAGGATTAAACGCTTATATTTTAACAGACGTCTTATTTCACCCTTCTGCAGCTACTGAATAGGGGAATTTGAAAATAAATGTCGATTTTTCAAAATCACCTTAATATAGTTATATATATACATATATTTGTCTTACAGAGCCCGCACAAGGTCAAGCAGAGATTGTAGACTAGAAGACGGTTGATCCACGGCTTGTCCGACACGTAACCGAGAGCTATACGGCCAACGGTATTGGCTATGCCGATGACAGCCAACAGATAACTTGACACGTCTTTGTTTATTCCGCGTTCTTCCGCTTGGGCCTAGAATGGAAAAAAAACTATTGATGGCTTTGTCACCAACACTGGTGGATAGGCGATCCGAGTTTCGGAATGGTGACCGCTTAGCCGGGGACCGGCTGGCGCAGCAGCCAGTCAGCGGGGAAAGCAAACACTTCATCGACATAACCGAATACCAAACCAAACCCAAGCAAACCCAAACCAAATGTCACAAAACTCGAGCAAACCCAACACAAAGAAAGTCAGGGTGAGCTTGTTTTGGTTAGCTTGGATTTTGTGGAATTTAGTTGTGTTTGGATTTGTTTGGGCTTGATTGTGTTTGGGTTTTGTAGCGTTTGTTTGGACTTGGCTGTGTTTGTTTGGCTTTGGTTGGGCTTGGTTGTATTTGGCTTTTGTAGGGTTTGTTTGGGCTTATTTGGGCTTGGCTATGTTCGTTTGGCTTTTGCCGGGTTTGGTTGGGCTTAGTTGTATTTGTTTGGCTTTTGTTTCGGACTGTTCAGGCGCGGTTGTGTTTGTTTGGGCTGAGTTGTGTTGGGGTTTGTTTGGGTTTAATTGAATTTACTTCAGTTTTGTCGGCTTTCCCAGGGCGTGTTTGGGATTGTTTGGAATGTTTGAGCTTGGTTATGTTTGTTTAGATTTCGTGGGCTTTGTTTGACATTGTTTACGCTTAGTTGTGTTTATTCGGATTTGATTAGACGTGTCGGGGTCGGATTTGATTAGACGTGTTTGGGTTTTGAGGTTTGGGATTGTTTGTGTTTGTTTGGATCTTGTGGATCTTGTTTGGGTTTGTTTGGTATCCGATCATGTCGATAAAGTAGGAATAGCAGATATACACGCGCGTTGCTTTATCAACATTCAAAATTCGACATTTCGAAGACTATTACGACGCGTCGAAAATCCTTTCGTCCAAAGATTTATATTGTCGAAATGAAGGCCTGTGCAAAATTTCAGCTTAATCGGAAGTAACAGTTGTTCGGAAGTTCATTCGATTATAGTGCCGTCTATGCCGTTACGGGTTTTCCACAGTTTCCCCGTACCCTCGGAAAATGCGGTATACTGGAGCTTAAGGGGTCTTCTCACTTTAGACACTAAAAAGACTATTTTCGTGTATTCTTTTGATAGATTTATATTATAGATATTGATATAAAAGTTGTTACACTTAATAAATACACTTTCGAAATACATTTTTTTTTAATGATTTGTTTAAGTCACTATTTATAGACGAAAATAGTGGTTGAAAAATTGTCCTACGAAAATTGTAAGTCTGCACTGTTGATGAAATCTCGGAGATGGATCATCGGAAACAAAAAATCAAACGGTTTTCGACTCAGTATGTTAATGGCTATAGCTCATACGATTTTTGATACATGCAAAAATAACAAAATTGCGGACATGTTTCGTAGACACAAAAAAAACGTGTTTTTTCACCGTTTTTGGCAACAAAAAAAAGTAAATATCAAAATTTAAAAAATCCTTGATATGCGCTATAGCTATATTCGTAAAAAATATATGGCTAAAATTTCATAAGGATTGGTTCAGTAGTTTCGAAGATTTTATCAACAAGCCGTCGAAAAACGTTGTTTCGAGAAAAACGCGTTTAAAGTTGGTTTGCGTTACATAAATGCATTTAAAATTTTTGACGTGACAACGTCTTATAATTCGATGGAGCCGGCTGCACGCACGAAAAAGCATGACTCATCGCCGTTACCTCGCTCTGAGGCGTTCCATCTAAGGCTTGAAGTGTAAGCGAGAGCGCGGAACGAGCGACAAAGAGGCACAATCGGCCTCCGCGTTCGGCAGCGTTCGGCAGCGTTCGGCAGCGTTCGACATCTGTCTCTCTCCTACTTGAGTGATGGCCTCTGCACACTGCGAGCGACGAGCGACGAGCGATGAGCGATATCCAATGGCAACGTCACTCTCATAGAGCATTTCCGTCATACTCGAGCTCTCATTGGATATCGCTCATCGCTTGTCGCCCATCGCGCGCAGTGTGCAGAGGCCATGAGCGATGCGTCCGCGTGGACAGCTGCTATACAATAATACATGTACATGTTTTCGTCAAGTATGAAGTGCAGTGAAAAGTGAATGTGGTGTCAATTGTTTATAGCAACGATAATTGCGGCGATAAAGGTAATGATTCTTTCGATATTAAATATATGTTCAGTGATATATTGTCGAATATTCGTGCTTTCATCATTAAAATAAATAGCATCGGTCCGCTAGTGCAGCGATTGTAGGTTATGCTATAATTGACAAAACTATAACAATAAGTTAACAGAACTATTTCACGATGAGTAAAAATCAATTGCTTTACTATTCAATCGAAATAATTATCGAGCGTAGCTATGATTTCAAAAAATTAAAACATAAATGTTAAATTTTCCACATATCATAACAACGTGTCTGAAATGACAGGTTGGACCAGCCAGCCGTCAAAGGGAACAATTTTCTCCTATATCAAACACATTGAGGCGGGCTTTTTAAAAGCTAGAGTTACAAAAATTTTAATGATGTTTCCAAATTTTAAATTTTAAATTTAAGATTTATGAACAATAATTTAATCACAGTTTATTCTTATAATAAATTATTCAAAATTATTACTTTTTTACAACAAATTACAATTAAATTTGCAAAAATAATTAAGTAACTAATTGAACAACAACTTTTATTCAGTTTACTTGCTGAAAGAAATAATGTCAATACAAAGTTTATTATTATAAAATAATAAAATCAAAAATTAAATTTTAACAGTCGAGTAGAAATTTAAACAATAAATTTTATTCAAGTATTTTGTAAATTTAAAATGATTTTCTGAACGAAGAATTTTATGAAAAAATAAAAGTTGTAAAACAATTGCTCAAAGCACATTCATACTTGTAAAAAATATGTACATTGTAAAAAAAATAAATAAAAATTGACATAATTGTATTTATGCGTACAAATAAATGTAACTTGATCAATTCAATTGTGATTTCCATTTTTTAAATGTATTTCGAAAGTGTATTTATTAAGTGTAACAACTTTTATATCGATATCTATAATATAAACCTATAAAAAAATCATGAAAATAGCCTTTTTTAGCATCCGAAGTGAGAAGACCCCTTAAGACGTCTGTGAACGCAACGGTAGTTTGTATAGATTGGTGAAGTACGAATAGGGAGTGATAGGATAGGCTTCAAATGGGAAGGGTAATACGTAAAAACCCGCAAGGATATACGTTGGAGAAAATAAAATAAATAAATATTCTGATCTTTGTCTCATCGGTAAATAAAAATCTCATTCGAAATATCGTCATCAACGAAAAGTCAGCGGAAAGAGCCTTGATCGACGCGGGTTTTCCCACAGTTTCCTTCTGCCCTCGTGCGAGTGCAATATCACAGCGCAACGGGAAAGAGACCAAACTGCACGGCGAATGGAAAATTGCAAAATAACGATGATGCAAGCTCGTTAGCATCTCTTACCACTAAATAAACGTACGGCACGTTGAATCCAATGCTCGTGCAAAAGTTGGAGAACGTGAATAACAAAAAGACCGGATCCTTCAGCAAGGACAATTCCAGCATCTGATGAAAAATTCCCACTGTCTCGTCTGTGCACGGATGACACTCGCCAGTGTCGTTTTGCTTGTGAGACGTGCCGTTCGGCAAACTTCTCAGCGAGGCTCTTCGTCTCGTTACGTGCTCGTCACTGCACGCAAACGATTCCCTAGAATGACAATTGATCGATTGCTCATCGAGCGTCTTGTGGTTGTCGATAATTGCTTCGAGAGCTAGTCGTATAATTCTTCGAGGGGCGAGATACCTTGAGGCGAGGAAAAAAATTTCTGATTTTCATGACCTTTTTTTTAAAGGAAATATTTCTTCGCCATTTTTTAAACTTGGTGTATGTTTTATTACTACTTTTGGGTGTTACGTGATATTTTCATTTATTAATCTTTCAAAATGGCGGAGGTACGGCATGGTCTTTTAAACTGCATTTTCGAAATTGGCGTGACGTATAGCTAAAAAAAAAGAATCGATCTATTCGGATAGAATTTGGTATAAATCTTTCTAACCTTATTGTCTAAAACATGACTCTAAACGATTTTGAAAAAAAATGGATGGCAAAATATAGAATTTTTTTGGCAAATTCAATCTTTTTGTTTCAAAGCGTACCATTACTTCGATTTTCAACATTCCTCATTTTTTCTTGGTTCATATTCCGCGTACGAGTGTTAATGAAATGAAAATCTCCGTAGCTTTTTTTTCAGATTAATCCCGCCGATGCTACGTGTCACGCCGTTTGACAACATCCGCCGCAACCCGTTCAGAAGCCCGTGCCATATTCCCGCCATTTTTAACGGACAATAAAAATAAATACCGTGTAACAACTAAAAATAAGAATAAAACATACCCTAAATCTTAAAAATGGCGAAGAAATCTACACTTGAAAAAAATCATGAAAATCAGTCATTTTTTCCGCGCCAAAAGCGCAATTGCGAGCAAGACTCTTTTGTGAACGTCGTGCAAGAAAAATTGGCCGATATATTTTCTCAATAGAAGCAACAAAGTTTGAAAACGTTAACGCGCCGGGAATATTCATCGGAGCCGTCGCAAGTGGCTCGACAAACGACGTGCATGCACTTACGATCGCTTGCGAATGCTTTCGAAGCTGCCTTGATAAAAAACGTCCCTGCGATTCATGACCCCGCTGCCGAACGACGCGACGCCGGAATCGGGATGAGCTTGATGATGGCCGAGCTCTTTCGCCATAAGAATCGGTTGGCTCAGTGCCACCCTCATGATGTTCGCTGTGTCATCGCAATTGCGGTATGGAGGATGCTTCTTGGCGTTGTTGACGTTGGTGACGCTGCACGGCCGACCGAACCCGTTGTGAAGCTTCGAATCGCTCGGCTGTCTCGAGGCAGGCTTACCGTTCCTCGAGAGATCCTGCGGTCGACCAAAGAATGTCAGTGCGCTTTGATATTGGCGTCGCGGAAAAAAAAATCATAGACGCAACGAAGAGAGCATTGTGCACGTCTTTAAAGCATTCCTTGCGCGAAGGGCCGTATTTTGTGGGGGCATGAGCAGGGCACTTCGAAATCATTGGTAAATTACAGTGGCGCTTAATAAAAGATAAGTTGCTATTAATTATTATTATATTCGACGATAAAATGGAAAAAAAAATTCGCGATTACGAAAATTCTTCTGCTCGTCACATTTTTCCAAGTTTTATCATTAATATTTCCTTTAAGGGGGGAGATACCTTGAGGCGAGGAAAAAAATTCTTGATTTTCCTGATTAATTTTTAACAGGAAAGATTTCTTATCCATTTTTTAGACTTGGGGTACGTTTTATTACTACTTTTGACTGATATATGGTACTTTTTAAAATTAATCTCTGAAAATGGCGGCTGAAAATGCATTTTCAAAATTTTAGGATCTAAATATGACACTAAACGGTTTTGAATATAAAAAAATAATATTTTTATCGCAAACGTGGCCATTCTTTTTTCGAAAAATTTAATCTTTTTGTTCCAAAGCGTACCATTTCAACGATTTTCAAAATTTATCATTTTTCCTTGGTTCACATTCTGCGTACGAGTGTTAATGAGAGAAAAATCTTTTCATCTTTCGTAACAGCCAAAAGTTGTAATAAAACATACCCTAAGTTAAAAAAATGGTGAAGAATTATTTCCTTGAAAAAAAAACCAATTCTTTCTCACCTGAAGGTATCTCCCCCTTTAACATTCGGTAGCCCTTTGTTTTTATTGTCGTTACGGATTCTTTAGAATTGTTCACACGCGTAGGGCAGTTTATGTACGGCATCCAGAGTCATTTAGTCCATAACTCATTAGATATAAATGTGACCAGCGTGTCATCTCGATAAAGTTCCCTATGAATGTGACGATTTTTAGGTTCGTAATTTTTCGTTTAAGGGACAACACCACTGTGACGGCTTCAAAAAATCGAATTTTTTGAAAACCATCTAGAAAAATCTAAAATACATTTAGCATTAAGATGCCGTTGGACCCAGGTCGAAAAAATAATTATTTTCGGAGATATTGAATATTTTGTGGAGCGGTGCAGCGCTCCGTGACGCTCGGGGTCCCGCGCAGCTGCGCGCCTCAGGGTCGGCAGGTATACCGGGCCTTTCCCAGGTCCTGCGGGTCTTTTCCAGCTATTCTTTTGTCTCCCTTCACAAAAACCGGCTATTGTTATAAATATAGTTTCGAAAAAAAGCCATAGGTGGCGATAATTGAAAAATTTTCAAGTCATCAATCGTCAGTCGTCGATATTGCAGCTGATATCGCGGTATTATTATTCAATGATGGCCTGAGAAGCCTCATGAAAGTTTTGGAGACGTTGGGGATAACTATCGGCCCAAATTGTTTCAATTTTTGCGTTGAAACCGACGCAGCGCGGATCGAGCTGGCGGAGCGCTCGCTCACAGACGCCGCAAAAGAAGCAAGAAGAGCCTCTACAAGTTTGAGAAAAGATGCTAGGGACAATTATTTGCTTCTTGAAGACCAGCTATATGGTGCCGGCATCGCTGATTAAAGGTAAACATTTTTTTTTCCAATTTATCGCATAAATTAACAAACCTAAAACTTTGAACGCGTTTTTCTCAAAACCACTTTTTTGAGTGCGGCACGCAGCAGAACTCGAGCAATTTTTATCCGATCGACTTCAAATTTGGACTGCGTCAATAAAACTAGATTATCTAAAGAAGTACATAGGATTTTTTCGATATCTCAATAATAATAAAAGTTATAGCCTATTTTCGACGAGAAAATTTGCTCGAAAATCGTCCTTTAATTTCAAAAGCGTGCCTATTTTTTAAAAATCAACATTTTTTCAAATCCCTGTGTACTTCTCTTCAAAATATCATATTATTAACGAAAACACTCGGTATTTTTTTTCAGATCGACTTTGAAGAGAGTTCTGCCGCGTGCCGCGAACCACTGCGGAGGCAATACTACCTGACGCGGGAGCTTCCCCAGCGTCACCATGGGGCGTGAAAAATTTGAAATTTTTTTTTTATGTATCTTCAATAAACAACGAACAAATTTTTTTTTTCGAATATCTCTTTTTTTCCCACAAAAAAAAATTATTGAAAAATGGCAAAAAAAACAAGGGGTCACAGTGGTGTTGTCCCTTGAAGTTCGGTAACCTAGCTTAAAAATGTAACAGTATACTGAGATGTATTTTTATTTAATTATGGACACAAGTCAGCTGGTTGTGAAATATTCGGGTTCGTGAAAGAAATACCTTAACTTCCGGAGTTTTACTCTCATCGTAATGACGGGAAAAAAAAAATGGTCACGAAAATCTGACGATAGCGAAAAAAATTGTCACGTGAAAATTAAGCACCTGCATGGGAACGGAAACCACCTGCTTGGCAGGTTCGAGGGGCCTGAACATTGCACCGAATATAATGCAATTGAGTACGATCCCCGACGTGATCATCATGGCCCCCCGCCAGCCAAAGGCGCCGATGAGATACTCGATGAACGGCGCGAACAGGAGAGTACCCAGTCCCGAGCCACATACCGCGATACCGGTCGCCAGCGACCGATACTTCTCGAAGTAACACGTCACGCTCACGATCGCCGGCAAATATATCAGCCCGAATCCGAGACCTAAACAAAACGCAACAATGTGTATCGCTGTATCGACAATTCACTCGTGATTATTGATAAGCGAGAAAAAAAATGTTCATAGTTGAAAAGAGCGAGAAAAAAAAAGCCCCGTCTGGTCTTTCTCCAACGCATCCATAGGGAGACGACAAGACTCTGACTCTTACCTTGCACATGTTGAGAATTCATTCCTCGCTTCAGTTTGCAGTTTTGAAACGAATCGAATTGAGAAAGATTGAAGCTTGTACGCGGTCGACGAATTAACGTTCGACAAGACGCGATAATTGTCTCGAAGTTTGCATCGTTGGGACGCAACGAAATTTTTATTTTTCTTATCGAACACTTTTTTCTTAATTGATGATATGGAGAACTCGAAAAAATCGGTAAAAGAAATGTTTGAATGAAGCTCTTAGCCGTAAACTGCCGGAAAATTTTAGAAAAGTTCATGATTGAGGAAAATTATTTTTTATCTCTTTAATTTCTTTATTTCTATTTACCAAATTTGTTGGAACGCGACGAAAATTGTAATTTGCGAAAAATGATTATTCCTCTTTTGCATTTCTTTATTTCCATTAACGAAATTCGTTGGAACGCGACGAAAATTAGTTGTATTTTTGTTAACACAATTTTTTTTTTTTGACGTTGGCGGAGTGGTAAATTGTCATTGTGATGATAATTGAAATGATAATTGAAAGATGATGAGTGAAAACTTGACGATTCAGAGAAAATCATTGTAACGCGAGGAAAATTCTGCTTTTTGTTATCGCTCAAATTTGTTTACACGATTGAGGGTGTAGAGAACGGAAAAAAAGTTTGGAAAAAAAGTTTGAGTGATTCTCGTATTCTAAAACGACCGGATAAACTTTAGTAAGGGGCCGTCCATATATTACGTCATTCTAAATTTGGGGGGGGGAGGTTCGTCTGCGGATGACGGTAAATGATGGATGAGGGGGGGGGGGGGGGGCGTTTCGAAATTGACATCATTCTTGTGATACCAGTTAATTCAAAATGTACAATAGTATATTGTACAACTAGAGTGGTTTCCCCGCATGAGTGATGAAAAATATTTTGCAAGTACCTAATGGTATTAATTATTGAACTCATTATTTATTTATTTATTACATAAGGTTTGTCTACATTATATTCGAGAACTTCAAATAACAGCGTACCTATGAAAATAGTTCGATCGAGCCAAAATGAATATGGGGAGGATACGGAGATGTTACCCGTGATCCAGGATTTGCAAGAATGGGTAAAAACTCCGTGGGAGCTATCCAAAGAAAACTAAAGAATAGGGAAGAATAATATTATTATATTAATGAAAGTTGCCAAAGTACAAAATAATAAAAGATGATTCTATAACAAAATGTGGGAGCTATCCAAAGAAAACTAAAGAATAGGGAAGAATAATATCATTATATTAATAAACATTGCCAAAGTACAAAATTATAAAAGATGATTCTATAACCAAATGTTTTAATGTTACCCAATTTTTCTCAAATCCGCAAATGTTTTAATTTTGCCAAACTGGTAATGACGTCAGTTTTGCGAGAGGGGGGGTCATTAGGAAATGACGATAGGATGATTGTAGGGGGGGGGGGGGGGGGGCGTCGAAAATCAGCAAAAATCGATGACGTAATATATGGACGTCCCTATGTCAATTATTTTTAAAAAAAATTATGAATTAACTAAATGGAATATTATTTAATTTTTTTAATTACTCCATTTCCACCAACCAAATTGTTTTCTCGTAGTTGTAGGTTCTAGATATCTGAGAATCCTTAAAAGTGTTTGGATTTTATTCCGTGGCTTTGACAGGCCAGAAACAATTAGGGGACGTCAAGAAAAAATGTAGTGCATTCCAACGTTGCAAACTTGAGCATCGTTGATAAACGAGTGATAGGAGGTAGAATGAATGTTCACCTGTGCCAAGACCGACGGTGAGGTACAAAACGATGACGCTCGGTGCCCAGACACTCAGCAGGAGACACAAACTCGCCAGTATCGAGCCAGCGATCGTAACCGGTCGGCAACCGTACTTGTTCACGAAAATGCTCGATATCGGACCTGCAAAAAAATACGTTTTTTTTTTCATCTCTCATATTTGATCGACAATTTTTTTTTTGAAGATTGTTGGGATGAAAAAAGATTTTTCTACGTCGCAAAAATCTTGACTTATTGTCCCCACAGGAATTATACTTTTTATAGAACTTCTTCGCGAGAACTACTTTTGTCCTCGCTGCCTTGAGGAAGCAGGAAATTCCAATTTTCTCGGCTCGCAAGAATCGGAGGCCCTTGGGGGAAATTCCCCACGACTCGCGCCTTCGAAGCGGAGAGAAAAATGTCTTACCAGAGCATAATGTGACGCCTACGAGAATCGATGCGATCCATGCTGTGGCTCCTTTACCCTCGTGGAAGTAATACAAGAGCTCGAGGTAAAAAACTCCGAACGAATACGTCACCCCGTCAGCTGCAAGAAAAAGGGTATGACAATGAAAATGCATGAAAATTTCCGCATTTTTTTTCATTACAATAATATTTTATTTCATTTCCTCGGTTTCTTGAATTACCGTATTATTTTAATTTCGTCATTTCTTAAAATTTCCTCGTTTGCTCTATTTTTCTCATTTTTTCACATACTCTTCAATATCGTCATTTTTTTATTTTCGAAAATTTTCCCATTTTCTTGAAATTCCTCGTTTTCTTTATTGCTCCTTTTCCTTCAATTTCATCGTTTTCTTCGATTTCCTCTAATTTTCTTCAATTTCCTCGTATTCTTTAAATACCTCATTGTTTTTAATTTCCGCATTATTCCTCATTTTCCTCATTACTCTGCCATTTTATAATAATCAACGGAGCAATTTACTCGAGAAAAAAAAATTGTTTCGCGCTCGGTCAATTCATCGCACGATACAATCTTACGACACTCATTGCCTTTCTCGACGATGAGACGAGACTACAGAAAAATTCGTGAGATAGATAAAGGACAGAAGTATGCGAAGTTACGGAGCAAATAAAGGGGCCGCACGGAATAGACGCGAAACGGAATCAAACCTGTCATTATCTCGTAGAAGTAAACGCACACTCAATTTACAATTTTTTAAAATAATACTTGAGCAAAATTAACAATAAGTCATTCGTTCATTTTCTAAAACATTGGCACGAAATTCGCCGACTGGAATTGGTTTGTGTCTTTTTATTTACGTTAAATTTCGCATGTAAGTCGTAAATAAATAAATACGGAATTCTCCTACGTGAATTAATTTTCATATTGAGGTCTCAATTGATTCCTGAGTTCCAACGTATACCCTTGCGGGTTTTTACGTATAATCCATTCTAATCGCGAACCCTCTCCTATCACTCCCTACCTGCACTTTACTAATCAAACCTAACGTTCCGTTGCGTCCACAGCCGTCTTAAGGGGTCTTATTACTTTAAACGCTGAAAAATACTATTTTCATGTATTTTTTTATAGGATTATATTATAGATATCGATATAAAAGTTGTTACACTTAATAAATACACTTTCGAAATATATTAAATTTAAAAAAAATGTTTTTATGTAACCCAAACAAACGTTAAGGGGTAAGGCCACTGTAAATTTTTTGAAAAATCGATTTTTTTTTATTGGCTTAAAAAATAGTTTAAACCCTCTAGAATAAGAAAAAAAAGGTCCTGTGCGAAAAAAAATTTGTTGTCCTTAGGAAATGAAGGTCGCCGCCAAGCGTTTAAGCGCTAAGCGTACTTAAAACGCGTTTTTCTCGAAACATGGTTTTTCAAAATGGCACGCAGCATAACTCGAACAATTTTCATTTTTTTTACTTGAAATTTTAACCAGATGTGAACATTTACATTATCTTGAGAATATCGATCGGAATTTTCAAGAACTTTATTTATTGATTTTTTATTAACAAAAAACTTGCCGTTTTTTTCGTCAAAAATCAATTTTTTTTTTCAAACGCACGCCAAATCCACAAAAATTGATACTTTTTAAAATCCGATCGACATTCTCTAGCTATAGCCCTCTAGATTAATGGTTTTTTTTTTGTTCTAGATTCAAAAGTGCACCAGTGGTGCTGCGTGCCGCGGAGCCCTGGAAGCAAAACATGTCCCGGGAAGATAGCTGTGGAACCGCCATTTTGTTTTTTTTTACTGTAAAAAAATTTTATAATAAAGTTTAATGTATGCCCGATAACACCATTAAAAGTTTTTTTTCAAATACCTTCAATTTCGGGAGCAAAAAATTAGTGAAAAAACCTTTTTTTTGGGCCGTTACAGTGGCCTTACCCCTTATACGCGTTTTTCTCGAAATAACGTTCTTCGACGACTTGTTGATAAAATCTTCGAAACTACTGAACCGATCCTTATGCAATGTTGACCACATATCTTTACAACTATAGCTATAGCGCATATCAGGGATTATTTAAATGTTGATATTTACTTTTTTTGTCAAAAACGGTGAAAAAATGTTTTTTTTCGAAAAATGTCCGCCATTTTGTTATTTCTGCATATATAAAAAATCGTATGATCTGCGCTATAGAAATTAACATACTGAATCTAAAACCATTTGATTTTTTTCTTGGCTGATGCGCCAGCCTATGCACGGCTAAGCGGTCACCGCTCCGAGTATTGGCCGCGCACAATGCTGCTTAACTTGAAGTACCAGTGTCGGTAATTTATTTGTATATTTTATATAAACCATTTTATTTGAATTCGCACCCATATGATTTTGTTACTTCAAATTGTTTTGTTTTTTAACAACTTTGAATGAATAAATATATATATATATATACAGGGTAAGGCACAAAAAGTGTTACGGAGCAATATCACTCAAACTATCGATCATATCCAAAAATGTTTCAGACCAAAGTTTCAGTGTTCGAGATGGCCGTCATACTGGACCACCCTTTTTTTTATCGGCGGAGGCGCTGAAGCTACGTTAAGGTCAACTCCACTTTTTTAAATGGAATGGTACATTTTTTTTCAACCATCTTGTGGAGCACCTCAAGCCGCATAAAAAATCAGACGGTCAAAGTCGTTCAAGGTCATTCAAGGTCACCTATTAAAATTAAATACAAATCTAAATATCTCGTATCGCTACCAAATGTTTGGTAGTGATCCGAGAAATTTAGATTAGTATCGTCGATACTGACCTTGTTGAAAAACAATGTACCATTCCATTTTAAAAAGTGGCGTTGACCTTGACGTAGCTTCAGGGCCTCGAACGATAAAAAAAAATACGGCGGTACAGTATGACGGCCGTCTCGAACACTGAAACTTTTGTCTGAAACATTTTTGGATATGATCAATAGTTGGAGTGCTATTGCTCTGTAACCCTTGATGCGCCTCACCCTGCATATATACAGGGTGTCCGTCTTATCTCTGCCACACGAAATAACTCGGTAATTATCGACGTCACGGAAAAATATTCCAGACAAAATTTGTACGGTGTGAAGGGGGTCATCAAATGCGGCAATTTTTTTCTTCGGTGGAGTCTTCGATGCACAGTGAAGGTCACCTCCACGTTTTTTAGTGGCATGGTACATTTTTTTCCAACCATCTTGTGGAGCACCTCAAGATGCATAAAAACATCAGGGGTTCAAAGTCGTTGAAGGTCATTCAAGGTCAGTAGCGATGACACAAATCTAAATATCTCGGATCACCACCAAATATTTGGTAGCGATCCGAGATATTCAGATTTGTATTTCATTTTAGTAGGTGTTCGAAATTAGCTTGAAAAAGGTGTTTGAGTTTAGTATCTAGAATCTCCGCGACAGGCCCTCAAAAAACGTATGGCCATCTTGTAATTGTCGCCCTGTATATTTGATCAATTCGGTCAGTACGACGAGTGCAAGTCTACATAATCACGGAAAATATACAGTCGATTATCTGGGTTCATTGGAACGTGCGTATTCTTTTCCAATGAAATCGCGATCGCACGATTGTAAAAAAATGCGAAACGAGAGGATATTCGGACGGCTGAAAAGTCTCTTATCGTGTTATCTCGACATATTTCCGATAAGTATTCTATAAATGATAATGTTCACTGTAAATCAATACTCAAAGATAAGTGGTCGCACTTTTCGACAGTGGTTGAGGACTTCCGAATCCAAGTAATAAAAAATATATATATTATTTGAGTATGCACGCGGAATTCGCGAAAATATTGCCCAAAGTTTTCCCGGCACGTTTTTCAAAACGAGCAATTATCCGAAAGCCCCCAATTGGATAGTGTCCGGGACATTCTCCAATTTTTTAAATAAAAAATCTCTAACCTGCGAACTGACAAATACTTAGTATAATAATTCAAGAAAATAATTTTTGTTCTCAACGCGAACATTTTTTAAACAAAATTGTTGAAAAAACGCGTTTTTTTAACGCGAATTCCAATATTAGAATAAAAAAATTGCGAATTTTGTTACTTGTAGCGTTGCAGCTAAAAGTTTGGATTGAACGAAATTTCCGTACTTCGCGATCCCACAAAAATCCCGCCATATCGAAATTGCTGTGAGCATTGATTTCGAATAATACGAATAATGCCGAAAAGTTATTATTTTAATTCTAAAAAAATGGTTGAACAATCACGTTTAAAAAAAATCTTTCTGTACTGAATTGCTTAAATAATTTTTCGAATCGTTAAACACACAATTTCATAAATGCAATATTTTTAAAAATTCTTAAAGTGGACTCAAAAAAAAAAAGAAAATACCGCTAAAAATCAGGTGTATCGATGGGGGAGATGACTTTAGGCGAGGACAAAATTAGCTGATTTTCATTATTTGTATTAAAAGCAAAGATTTCTCCATCCTTTTTGGAAATCAGGGTATGCTTTGTTACTACTTTTGGCTGTTCGATGGTATTTCTTATTTGATTAATCTCCAAAATTGGCGTAAGTATGGCACGGTCTTCTAAATCGCATTTCCAAAACTGGCCTGACGTATAGCTAAAAAACTATTCGACCAATTCTGATGAAATTTTGTACAAATCTTTCTAACCTTCTTCTCTAAAATGTGACCCTAAATGTTGTTGAAAATAAAAAGCAAGTATTTTTTGTTGCGAAATGTAGCCATTTTTGTTTCAATACGTACCATTTCGTCGATTTTAAAAATTCCTCACTTTTTCGTGCTTATTCTGCGTGAGTGTTAATGAAAGAAAAATCTTCGCCGGTTTTTTTCAGATTAATCCCACCGACGCTACGTGTCACGCCCTCTGACAACATCCGCCGCAACCCGCTTGAAGACCGTGCCAAACCTCCACTATTTTTTAAACATTACTGAAAAAAAATACCGCCTAACAGCCAAAAGTAGTAATAAAATATACCTAAGTCTCAAACATAACGCAATAACACACCGGGTCTCCCATTTTAATATTACGCCTGATTTATCTCGAAAAATACTGCTCCGATCAAGTATTGAGTGTAATAAAACTTTTAAGATTCGAAGGGGGAGGCATTAAAAAAAAACATTTTTTGATCTAACATTCAAAATGTCGACGTTGCCATGGCCGACATGTTTTTTTGATAATTGGATCGTGAATTTTTTCACCAAAACATTTATCAGGCCAGAACTAACAACTTTTATAGAAATAGTTTTCGGATAACGTGGAGCCGAGTTCAAATTCCGAACTTTGAATGGACAGAACGCTCAAAACTCCGAACGAATATTGCCCCGGAAGATCAAAACTTCGAAAGAATTTTTCACGCAAGACCAAAACTCCGAACATCTTAACACCGTAAAAATAATTCGGCTATAGAAGTTTTTAAAGTTTCAACATTTTCAATCAATCGACGAATTATCTAAGGTAGTTCTGTAGTTATGGTCAAATTTGAGGAATTGGCTGAAATTTTGGCATGGTGTAGATATGACCATCATGGACTGGTGCCCAAAAATTCCATTCGATTCACCGTTTAGTTCACGAGATAATTGCAATTGAATGCGGGTATTTTTGTACGCGATTCCTATACCCAACACGTAAACCGAGAGGAGTTTGCTCGCATTTCTCGATATAGGTTCTAAACGGACCTTAGGACCTTAGGATTTCAAAATAAAAACACACGTGTACGCAGTACTATTGTGGGATTGATTTTTAAAAAAATGACACACTTTGACCGTTTAGTTTCGGAGATATCGACTTATGAAAAGTGGTAATTTTATTCCACACCGAACTCGGGCCCAACCATCTGTAACGGCATGGCAACAGTGTACGCTGCAACCAGCTGATCGGCGCTACTCTGGGAACTCAAAGCGTCTTTTTTTCCCCGAGTTCTAGTAATTCTGAGACGGATGTGAAATAAATTTATTCTGCAAACAAATTTCATTTGTTCAATTTATGCCTGTATTAATGCACGTATTTGTCTTTGTGACAGCGAATAGAATTTAAAATGTCGGCAAGATGTTGTGAATCCACGATCCGACGTTCTTCGACAGCGAATTTTTGTTGCTGATCGTTGAAGTTATGGTTATTCTCATCGCGTTTAGCCGCATTTGCTTGACACATGGCTGCAACAGCTTTCAGTCTTTCAGCAAGCGCCTCTTTTTCTTGTAAACTTTCCTTTATATCGCATTTGGGTTGACATTTTCACGCTTTTTTTTATATATATAAAATATTTCGCGAGACGGATCGTAGGAAGCTCAACGCTATGACTGCAGTAAAATCGCGCTGTTGCCACGATTGCAGCGCCGCTCTCTATACGAGTATAAGATCTGTCTATGCACGAGGTGCGAATGTGTGGGACGCATAGAGGGTACAAGCTCTGTCAAAAATTTACAACCAACAGCATCGTATAGGCATTGGATGTGTATAGGCCTCCGAAGTAACTTTCGTGGTGGCGCCCCGTAACGGCTGCCGGTGGCAAAACTTGGATTGGCGCATGGCGGTTAAGTCAAACCGGCACAAACACGAAAGAGCTAGGCTTGAGCAAGCATCATCGATTGGACACCTGATTTAAATGGCGACCGGCATACTGCACTAGCAGACGAAAACCAATCCAAGTTTTGCCAAAACTCGCCGCAAGGGTGCGCCACAAGAGTTACTTCGGAGGCCTATAAGTGTCGGTCTATAAGCTTCGACCGAAACTTTTGGCTCATACGTGTACCTATAGAACTACCTTAAAGAATTGTTTTTTTTTTATTAAGAACTGATTTTACGTCAATTTTGAGATTTGTCTAGACACCCATGTAGGTTTCGCCAATCGAACCGTAACGGCCAATACTTGGACCAATGTTGGCGGGACGATGATCGATCAACCAATTGTACGCCAATGCTCGGCTGAGTATTGACTAGCCAACATTGGTTTGCCGATACGAGGACAATGTTCGGCCAAATATAGGCTCTCTAATCATTGGCTTGTCGATACAAAGCCGATGTTTGGCGAAGTATAGACTGACCAATCATTGGTTTGCCAATACGAGACCAATGTTCGGCCAAGTATAGATTTGTTCATTATTGGTTTATCGATATGAGGCCGATGTTTGGCGAAGTATAGACTCGCCAATCATTGGTTTGCCGATACGAGGACAATGTTCGGCCAAATATAGGCTCTCTAATCATTGGCTTATCGATACGAGGCCGATGTGTGGCGAAGTATAGACTCGCCCCAATCATGTTTTTGCCGATACGAGGCCAATGTTCGGCTGAGTAACGCATGATCGAACCGCAATTCGTATATTGACGATTCATTGTTTCGCGTTGAAGTCATTGAGAGACGAGATAAATACTTTTTACGAGTCCATTGGACATTATTCTTATCAAATATACTACCAAATCAATGCACTCATTGTTGGCCGATTCTCGAACGAGCTCATACGCGATATTCTGCCGATTTTTATGAACCATCCTACACTGACAGAAAGATTCTATTAATATTAACTAACCGGGTCTATTTATTTATTTTTTATTTGAATTAACTAGATTTTTCGTGATATCAAATTTTTCCTATTGCATTCCATTATTGGAATTATTCATTTTAAATATATTTATTTATTCAAATTAAACTTGAACTAATGAACTAATGGTCCGTCCTTATTGCAACACACATATTAACGGGTTGTGGGGGTAGAGAAGGTGGAGAGAGAGGAATTATATATATATAGGTTAGGTTTGAAAATTCTATAACATGTCATTCGATAACACTCTCTAATTATCATAATGATATTAACTAATTGATATAGTTTATGTGATACAAATAATGATGAGAATTCATTTGGTATCTTATGCCATATCTGCGATTCAAATGTTACAAGCACTCAGTAGCATAGGGGCAGCGTGTTTGGCTATGAGTAGGGAAGTTCAAGGTTCGAGTCCCATATGGGTGAAAAATTTTCTTCGAACTAATCATTTCTAAAGACCAGGTAATGACGAATTACAATACAAAAGTAATTGTTTTTTTTTTTTGGCAGTGCAGGACCAATTTTGGTGATCTATATTGGGTCACAATTATCCGCCAAGACTCGGTCGATAATCGGGCCAAGCTCGAGTGCCAATGATGGCAATCTTGAGGGGACTTATTGTTGGCCGATTCTCGAATGAACTCCTACGCGATGCTCGGCCGATTCTCATAAGTCATTCTAGGGCCGATATTGATTGCGAATATCGGGCCGCTCTTATCATCCAAGGCTCGGTCGATGATCGGGCCAAGCTCGAGTGCCAATGTTGGCAAGCTTGACGTCGAGCATCGGCCAATCATTGGCCACTACCCATCACCCTACATGGGGCAATGTTATACGTTCTGCATCATTTACAGTCAACTGTGTAGACTTGAGCTGACATGATCTTGACGAACCTTGTAATGACAGAACATGAAAATTAGGCATTTTGAACCGTCGGCGCATTCAAAGTTCAGAATTTCAACCCGGCCCCCATGTCATGATTATGCCAGCGAAAGTCTACACACTTGACTGTAAATCATGTAGAACGTGTAACATTGCGTAAACAGATTTCAAAATTGACGCAAAATCACTGCTTGATAAAAAAAAATTCTTGATATAACTCGTTGATTTATTGAAAACTTTGAAACTTTTAAAACTTTCATAGTCGAATTATTTTGACGGTGTTCAGATTTTCGGGATTTTGTCTTTTCGTGTAAAATTCTTTCCGAGTTTTGATCTTTCGGGGTAGTATTTATTCTTTCGGAGTTTTGAGCGTTCTGATAATTCAAAGTTCGGAATTTCAACCCGGCCCCGACAACGTTTATAATTTTCAGGTTAGAATGCCATTTTTTAGCCGAAGTGACGAATCGCAGAGATTTAATGCTCGTTTGGGTTTTTTTGGGTTATTAAACAAGCCCAAAAAAACGTAAACAAACACGCACATACGCACACTTACACTAGGGATGTTGAAGACTTTACCTCCTCGTGGTACATTCTGTATGACGCTAAAATCCTAGAAAATGGCATTCTAACCTAAAAATTATGAACCTTATCAAAAAAACTTTTGCTACAAAAGTTGTTAGTTGTGAGCTGATAAATGTTTTGGTGAATTAAAACACATGTTGGCCATCTCAACGTCGGCATTTTGAATTTTAGACCAAATGTTTTTTTTAACATCCCCCTTTCAACCCTAAAAGTTTTATTATGGTTAAGGGACACGCATAACCTTGAAATTCCAAAAAATCGATTTTTGGTTTATTTTATTTTCCTATTGCGTAGAGTCATAACTTTGATTTGGTTCAAAGATTTCGTAGAAATTAAAAAAATTGACCGAGTTATGACGATTTTAGTGGAGCAAGTCAGAAAGTCGCGTTGCATTACGGCTCTAGCGTTGCGCGGTGCATTGTATGGTTTCTAAGGGCATTGATATGACTTTGTCCGACCAGGCTGGATGATTGTTATGCTGTGCAGGAATCGCAAAATAAACGTACGAAAAATAATTGTGATTTTATCTCAAGCAAGATGTCCATTCACCAAGGCACTTTCTTATAATTAAATTTTTCTTACAATTGGGACGAAAGAGTGCATTTCATAGATAGAAATGTCAATTAAAAGATGTTTAATTTTTTGACTAGCTCCATTAGTAATGGAGATATAAGCGACGAAAATTAATCGCATCACCTCTCACTCATCGTTTCGTTTCTTTCACTCATCGTTCCGTTTTTCTCATAAAAATGTTCCTTGCTCATATCTCAATTACTAATGGAGCTAGCAAAAAAAAAAGAAAGAGCCATTTTTTATTGTCAGTTGAAAAAAGAAACGTCTTTTATTTCAAACGTTTTTTTTCTACATAATGCACTTTTTCGTCACAATCGTCATTATAACAATTAAATAGTTTACAACGAAAAAAAAAAAAACGATTTTAGAACAATATAAATGTCCTATTCGCATTGCCCGTACCCGAAACCATAAAGAACCACCGGAGATATTGAGCAGACCTAAACATTTATACGAAAATTGTATAAGGAAAAAAGTTGATTTAGTACGTTTTGTATTTATACTTTGCAATTTGGCGTACGTTATATCGCAAAATTTAATTATCCGATTTACTTCAAGTTTGGACTGAACATATTTTATAATATATTCAATCGACAGACAGGATAATGTTTCCCTATGTTCCTCCGTTTGTTAATAACAAACGTTGAAAATCGTTATTTTTTGTTGAAAATCGACATTTTCTTCAAAACAGTGCTGTTAAAGTAAAATTTGAAATTTCGAAAAGTCGAAAACTAAAAGTATATTTTTCATTTTGTACTTCAGATGAATCCAGTTACCGGAATCACGTACGCGACCGAGTCGTGCCGAGGCTAAAGTCCTGAGATTAAATGACAATGATTACGTTGTTTATATATATATTGCGATAAAAACAAAGAAGGTGACACGCCAAGACTATGTATTATCTGTGTGCGAAAGATCGAACTTATCATCCCAATACCTGAGACGAAAAAAAATATTGAAAATCGATCTATTTTTTTAATTTCAAGCTTATGCACACCCCTTAATACTTGATCGGGGCAGTATTTTTTCGAAATACATCAGGTGTAAGATTAAAATGGGACACCCGATATAAACAATAATATGCAAATAATATATAATAGTATAAACATTAGGGTGGCCCAAATTTCACCTCTATTTTTTTCCCTTTTCTCACCATCCAATTATTTTCTTTGAAGAAAACAAAAAAATTATCACGAGCTTCCCAAAAATTCAAATTTTCAATAAAAATTCGATTTTCTTTCGTTCACTCCCGACCCATGAATTTTACGCTTTATAATTTTTAAATTAATCTCGCGGAAGCTCTAGCCGGTCAAAGAAAATTTAGTGGTCGCTCGAGAGCTTCGAAATTTCTAATTTTTTTTTATATACTTGCTCCTAAATTTGACTCTTTGTAAAATTTCCAAAACAATTAATCGTTTTTATTTAGAACCAGATTTTTCAAAGTTACCTCACACTATTAACCAAATTATATATACAACAATATGAGAACAAAGATTATAAACAATTATAATCTTTGTTCTCATAAAATAATTCTCTCAAGCTCATGTCCGTACACAAAATTATAGGCCCCCTGTTTTATCGGGTTAGAAGTGTGAGGTACATTTAAAAAATCCGTTTCTAAGGAAAAAAGGATTAATTGTTATGAAAATTTTACAAAGTGACAAATTGACGAGTGAGAAGAGAAAAGAAAATTCGCGAGAATTGGAAATTGCGAAGCTCTTGAGCGACCACTAAATATTAATTGGCCGGCTGGAGCTTTCGCGAGCTTAATTTAAAAATGACAAAGCGTCAAATTCATGGGTGAGAAGGGAACGGAAGAATAATCGATTTTTTAATGAAAACTTGAATTTTTGGGATGCTTCAGCGACGTCCTAATATTTTTTAACCTCTCGCAGATGGCGCAACAATTTTTTTTTTCTGTCAAGAAGATAATTGGATGGTGAGAAAAAGGAAAAAAATAGAGCTCTAATTTGGGACACTCTAATAAACATAACTGAGTCTCAAAAATGGTGAAGAAATATTTCCTCATAAAAAAAAAATCATAAAAATCAGCCTTTTTTCGTCGCCCAAAGGTATCTGCCCCCTTAAAAAAATCAAGCATTCCATTCGATATTTCGAATTATTTGTTATTGCTTATTTCTCGAATGATTATTGCTTTAAACAATTTGTCGACAAAATTTCTACATTATTCAAGATGACAGCACGCAACATTTCGAATACGCCTGAATGATTTCCCTTTTTCTTTTCGTCGACTTGGAAACGTCAAGTTTTTATTTTCGTTACCAAAATTAGCACGAAATCCCCCGGTTGATTTCGAAGGATTTCAGGCACAATGTTCTTGTTTCGTACTCACTGACGACGTGTATCATGAACGAGGCAAAAACGACGAACCATCCCCAGCCACCGTCCGGTGGCGGCGGTTGCCCCGTGCAAGGATCCGTCGCGTCCTCGAAATCGCCATTCTCGCAAATCTTCTTCTCTTCATCCCTCGCCTCCTCAACGTCGCGCGATCGTTTGCCGTTGTTTATCTTCGCCTCCCGAATTTTCTTCTCCGACGTCGTCGAGTTCGCCATGACCGGCGTTCAGTTATTTTTTAATTTTCCCGCCTTCGTTGGCCACCGCGACGAAACTTCACTCGCTCCCCAAATTTTCGTCTCTCCCGAGTTGCGGGTTGTCGCGAGTTTTTGAATTTAAAAAATGCTCATTCGAACATTGGATTTAAAGAATGCTCACATATTTCACTTCCGCTTTCAAACGATACGATCGGTGGAAATTTCACGAAAAAAAAATCAACATTTCCTACAACATCTCGGCGGTGACCCCGAGTGCTCAGGCGAATCCTCGATTTATCGGAACGAAAAAAAAAACTGAAAAAAAATCTCGATAAGCCGTGTATGCGGTCGATCAGTCGAAGATTCTCCTCGATGCACTACACGCAGCACGATTCGTCGCTTCTCTCATTACCGAACATGAAAATCCTCCAATCAATGATAAACTTTCGCTTTTTAATTAATTTCTTTTTCATAAAAAATACATCAATTCCCGAGCCACTCGAGTTTGCGGAACCACAAAAATAAAAACAGTCGATCCTTGGGGCTTTATCTTGTCGCGTTAAGCGACTGGCTGGTCTAACGAAACATTATATTTTTAGCGCAATTGTTCGCGCTCCGTGAGTCAGTTTAATATTTGACGTGGAAATCGTAAAAGTTTCAGTCCCGTTGCTTTTTTTTCTTTCAGAACCAACGAAATAACTCTGTTATTCGAGGCAATGAAAAATAACCCCTATAAGAAGAAAATAAATGTAAAAAATTAATCACTCTTTTTAATTGAATGAATGTGAATTAAATGAATGTGATTAAAAATCAGTTTAATGGAATATTTATTTAATTTGGAACAATTTTATTGAATTAATTGAATTGAATTCGTGTAATGAATTAAATTGAATTGTTTTACCCGAATTAATCGAATTTATTTAGTTGGTTTAATTTAATCGAATTCACCGGATCAATGGAATCGATTCAATTGAATTTTTTTATTTAATCACATTTATTTAATTAGATAAGTAGATTACGTTAAAAGATTTGAATTGATTGAACTAATGTGATTAATTTAATGAATTGAATAAATCGCTTTTATTCAATAAGTCGGATTAATTGGATAAATTAACGAAGTTAATTAATTGGGTTCATTTAATTGATCTAATTAATTGTTAAATTTTGCTACCATCCGCCTCGAATAATTCAATTTCATTGAATTTCAGTACCGAAAAGAAAGTTCCACTATTGTTGCTTAATAATTGTTTTCTCATGACAAGAAAACAAGAAAAAAAACGCTCTTTGATATATTTCTTTACGGGTCAGTTAATTGATCACTTAATTACTTTTTGCCTCGTTTGTAAAAAGCTTTGCGACAAAGTTGTGCAAATAAATCTCGATACTGCTACTACTTTTTGCCTCGTTCCTCCTCGAATAATTCAATAATATTGAATTTTAATAACGAAAAAAAAGTTTCGCAACTGTTATTTAATTTTTTTGTTTCTAATTACAAGAACGCGTACATTTATCGTTTATATTTTCTCGTACTTTTTTGTAACGAGTGTCCGCGTGTGCCGCTCTTTATTTTTTCCTTTGCAAAGTCACGAGAACGTGACACGCTCGGTCGTTCGGATTCGAGGCGACTGATGCACACGCGCAAGTCCACGCGGTTCTCTGCTGAGCAAGAATTCGCTGGCCGATTGACTTGGCGATGGTGGTGGAAATGCGAGACTTTTTTCTCGAGTACTATCTCTCTCTCTTAAGAGAGAGAGAGAGAGAGAGAGAGATAGGACAAAGGAATTTCCTCTCCCGCCCTCGTAAAATTGTAATCCGAAATTCCGAAATCGCGTCTCCAGTTTATCGTAGAGTTTAATCTTCTCGGGCGATTGTGAATCGTAGTGTCGTGTGAATTACGTTTGTGTGCATAAAGTATTGTCCTTTGATCCCACGAGGACGACTGAAGGGACAATGCAAACTTGACTCATTTGCCCGGTAGCGTTTCAACGCCAGCTGGCAGCTCGCGAACGCCTGTTATTACTGTACGTCTTTGTTGGCTCTGTGCGTCAACAT
This sequence comes from Ophion obscuratus, assembly GCA_964007375.1. Taxonomy (NCBI): domain Eukaryota; kingdom Metazoa; phylum Arthropoda; class Insecta; order Hymenoptera; family Ichneumonidae; genus Ophion; species Ophion obscuratus. The sequence continues at coordinate 44,412,746 of OZ023320.1, forward strand.
CGCGCACACTATCGGCCAAGCAGAAGTCGTCGCTCTTTCGCGCCTTTGCCCTTTCATCGGGTGGGTGCTCCGCCGTTTTCAGGATTGACCTCGCGAGCCCTGAGAAAGTAAAGAAAGCAAAGTTTTGCGTTGCAGAATAAAGAATTATTCGCATTATTGATTGAAATAATTGAGATTGATCTGATGAATCGCGATTCATTCGAAATCACCATTAAATTAATTAACAATAATCGGGCGAATTGTAATTTCTTCGAATTTACGATGAAAATAATTAATAACAATCGAGTGAATTGTGATTGATTCGAATTCACGATTAAAATAATGGTTTATAATTGAATGAATTGTAATTAATTGGAATCCACGGTTAGTAGAATCGAAAATAATCGGATAGACTTTAATTGATTCGAATTCACGATTCAAATAATTGACAATAATCGAATGAATAGTAATTGATTCGAATTCAGGATTCAAATAATTGAGCATAATCGAATGAATTGTCGTTTTTTTCGTATTCACGATTGAAAGAATCGAAAATAATCGAACGAATCATAATTGATTCAAATTCACGATTAAAATAATTGAGAATGATCGAATGAATTGTGATTGATTGGGATTCGCGCTTAAAATAATGCCGAATAATCGCATAAATTGTGATTCATTCAAATTCACAGTTAAAATAATTGAGAATAATGGAATTAACTCTGATTTATTTGAATTCACAACCAAAAGAATCGAGAGTAATCGGGTGAATTGCCATTCATTCGAATTCACGATTAAAACAATGGATAACAATCGAATGAATTGTGCTTTAATCTGAACGATTCAAATTCACCATTTGAACAATTGACAATAATCGAATGCCCTGTGATTGAATTTTTATCGACTCGCATTCGCGATTGAAATAATTAACAATAATCGAATGCCTTACGATTGAATTCTTATAGGTTCGAATTTACGATAAAAATAATTGACAATAATCGAATGCCTTGTGATTCAGTTCTGATCTATTGGAATTCAACATTTAAATAATTGACAATAATCGAATGCCTTGTGATTGAATTCTGATTAATTCGAATTAACGATAAAAATAATTTACAATAATCGAATGCCTTGTGATTCAGTTCTGATCTATTGGAATTCAACATTTAAATAATTGACAATAATCGAATGCCTTGTGATTGAATTCTGATTAATTCGAATTAACGATAAAAATAATTGAGAATGATTGAAAAAATTATGTTTGACTCAAATTCAATTGAGTCAATTCGATTAATTCGACGAATGGTCGGTTACATGAAATTAGTATAAATACAATACAATGTATGTGCGCAACGTCGCTGGATATCGAGCTATAAACTATTTGTTTTATGCAAGCCAGTAGTCATGGGCTATTCGCTACAATGACAACGAACACAAGTATAATTATAACATCGCCGCACAAGTATAATTATAACGAGTAAGTAAAAATGTGAGTTTTCTTCGTATGGTTGACGTCAGAAAGAAAGAGCCAGACAGAGAGAGGGGGAGAGAGAGAGAGAGAGAGAGAGAGAGAGGGAGATAATTATCCCAGAAGTGGAAATAAAGGCAACTATAAATTATCAAATTCCCCAAGCCTATACGTACACAATGATAATCTCAACGAGTCGAACTCTACAAATGTGCACGCCTATACGATTCCCGAGCATTCGAAAATTCAACACTATTTAATCTTTAATCAATTCGAAAATTTCACACAATCGGATCGAGTCGGTTAATCCTTTTACGATGGTCTTTTCATAATCGGATGATATCGAATCGCACGTGGCAAGCAAATCTCGGTCAAGCACTCGCACACATTTTTTTTATTCTCAGCGCCGCGAGCTCTGCGATATATTATAACTCGTTTGATGTGCACTTACGATAAATCCCCGAAGCTTCGAGAGCTCCAATCGGTCGTACGATCATACCGCGCCTGTCGTCAGCTTTTTTTTTTATCTCTCATTGAAATATGCGCAATTAATCTATCTTTGTGACGAGGTATACAATATACGCGTATATATTCGCCGCGCGGTACGGCCAATTTTACGGAAACTTCGGTAAAATCGATTAAATTAAATACACATACAGGGTGGTGCACAAAAATTGAACACCCAAATGTCCGCTTTCGATCTGAAGAAACGGAAAAATGTTTTTTAACTGAAGGATGGACCGCATTTTGTTACGAGTCCATTTTTGTTTGAGTTGTCAAAATCTTGATATTTTTCCAAATGGAACGATGTGGCGTTTTTTGAATTCCGTTGATGATCGATGCAGACAGTCAGGTGTTGTTTTTTAAGGAGTAAGGCCACTGTAAATTTGTTGAAAAATCGATTTTTTTTATTGGCTTAAAAATAGTTTAAACCCTCTAGTTTAAAAATAGTTTAAATCCTTTTAACTTCTTTTTTAAATTTTTTCCAATAAAAAACTATTCGCAAAACTTTAAACGCGTTTTTCTCGAAACATGGTTTTTCAAAATGGCACGCAGCATAACTCGAACAATTTTCATTTTTTTTACTTGAAATTTTAACCAGATGTGAACATTTACATTATCTTGAGAATGTCGATCGGAATTTTCAAGAACTTTATTTATTGATTTTTTATTAACAAAAAACTTGCCGTTTTTTTCGTCAAAAATCAATTTTTTTTTTCAAACGCACGCCAAATCCACAAAAATTGATACTTTTTAAAATCCGATCGACATTCTCTAGCTATAGCCCTCTAGATTAATGGTTTTTTTTTTTTCTAGATTCAAAAGTGCAGCAGTGGTGCTGCGTGCCGCGGAGCCCTGGAAGCAAAACATGTCCCGGGAAGATAGCTGTGGAACCGCCATTTTGTTTTTTTTTACTGTAAAAAAATTTTATAATAAAGTTTAATGTATGCCCGATAACACCATTAAAAGTTTTTTTTCAAATACCTTCAATTTCGGGAGCAAAAAATTAGTGAAAAAACCTTTTTTTTTGGGCCGTTACAGTGGCCTTACTCCTTAAGTCGACCACTCTGTGTATGAGGTATTCCACGTGAATCCGGTGGACTTTTTCCCTGACCCCCGCCAATTCGATTAATTTTTTTTTTAATCTGATTCCATTGACTCTAAAAGACACCCTGAATTTTCTTACATTTTTCGAAACAACCCTTAGTCATAAAAAAAATTTCTCCGACAAAACGCTCCTATTAAAAAATCTGAAAAAAATCCCAAAATGGCGTGATTATATGTAAAATTTTTGAAGCCATCACCCGCAGTGGAAGTATGATTTTTTCTGTTCTTTCTGAGCGATTAACGTTTAAAAAAATTCGAAAAATTGACTGCTAACTGT
>OZ023320.1:44421077-44628577 GCA_964007375.1 Ophion obscuratus
TTCAAAAATGGCGTGACGTATAGCTAAAAAACTGATCATCCGAGTCTGAAGAAATTTCGTATAAATCTTTGTAACCTTATTGTCCAAAACATGAACCTAAACGATTTTGAAAACAAAATATTGCAAATCGTAGACATTTTTTGGAAAATTCAATCTTTTTGTTTCAAATCGTACTGTATCATCGATTTCCAACATTTCTCACTTTTTCGCGGCTCATATTCTGCGTATGAGTGTTAATGCAAGAAAAGTGTTCGTTGATTTTTTTTCAGGTTAATATCGCCGATGCAACCCCTTTAGAAGACCGTTTCATACCTCCGCCATTTTTAAAGATGAATAATCTAACAAATACCATGCCACAGCCAAAAGTAGTGACAACACATTCCCTAAGTCTCACAAGTGGTGAAGAAATCATCCCTTAAAAGAAAAAAATCATGAGAACCAGCCATTTTTTCCTCGCCTGTTGACGCAACGGAAGTTAGATTAGCGAAGTGAGGGTGGGCAGTGAGAGGAAAGGGTTCAATTGGGAAGGGTAACACGCAAAAACCCGAAAAGGTACACGAAGGAACTTCAGAAATGAAAAAACAAAAAATAATAAACAGAATAAAAAAATAGAACATTCAAATAATGTCTGTTATTTTTATTGTTATTGACATTATTAATTATCAGCATCATTGTAATATTATTGTCCTTGTTTTCATTATGCACATGATTATTATCATCATCATCATCATCATTATTATTATTATATCATTATATAAAATTATTTTACGTTGGATCCAACGGTTCATACAATAAAAATAACGATAATAATAATAACAATAATTAATAGAACAACGTCATTGCAATCGAAATTAACTATGTCTTTTTATTTCCGTTTTAATGGTTGTTATCATTGTTCATATAGTGGGGGCAACAGTTCGTATATAATAACAGTAAATAGATAATAATACTAATAATAATAACAACGTAAAGTTAATACCATAATTCAATAAAATATTCAAATTAAAATAATAGCTGTTGGCATTATAATATTTAGCGTCGACGTTGTTTTTGTCATGAAACATTATCATTATCATATAAATACATTTGAAAAAAAAAAGATGAGCGTTGAGTTGACAAAAAAAATGATAACCGTTGAAAACATTCGTCACGCGTTGAAATTTTTCCAAAGCTTTTCAAATTTATACGCCGTACTGAGTAATAATGCATCGTTATAAATAAAACCGAATGTTTGAAAATCGTATACGTATATATGTGGGTGTCGGTATCAATGTCCGTATAGAGATATATTTATATCTTTTTACAATATTTATACACCGATGCAGATGTTTGTTCAGGCACATTCCGAGCGGTATATCGATAAATTTTGTTCACTAATTGAAGAAAAGAAAAAAGCATACTGTTAATTCAACTATGACTTTCTTTGTCTGACACCGGCCCCCTCGTCCTCGCCCCCCTCAAGCGTTGCGGGTTATCGCCGATTTTTTTCCGCTTCGTTGCATATTTATGGAAAAGAGAGAGAGGGAGAGAGGGAGAGAGAGAGAGAGAGAGAGAGAGAAGAAGGAAGGTTCTCGCGGCTCTTATCTCGTTTAAAACGTATGCGCGCGTATATCGGGACTGCGGAATATTACGCCATCTTGAAAATTCCAATCGTACTGTCCTCGCATAATAATATTTACTCGCGGTCTATCACACGTATTATACTTTTTTGTTCAATTTTTGAAATTCTATTTTTCTTATTCACCATTCGCGTTTTAGTCATTTTCAAATCGTTATTTTTGTTTTTTTTTATTTTCAAATCGTTATTGTTGTTTTTTTTCAAATCGTTATTGTATTATTTTTCAAATAAAAGTTTGTTTATTAAATTTCCAAAACATTGTTGTTTTAAAAATTTTCAATTTTTGTCATTTTCAAATCGTTATTGTTGTTTTTTTTATTTTCAAATCGTTATTGTTGTTTTTTTTTCAAATCGTTATTGTATTATTTTTCAAATAAAAGTTTGTTTGTTAAATTTCCAAAACAATGTTGTTTTAAAAAATTTCAAACCAATGTTGCTGTTTTTTAACTTTCGAATCGATATTCTTGTTTTTTTTTTTTTTTTTTCAAATTAATGTTATTGTGGGGCCGGGTTGAAATTTCGAACTTGCAATGCCCCGACGGTTTAAAATTCTTAATTTTAATGTTCCGAAATTACAAGTTTCGTAACGATCATGCCAGTGAAAGTCTACACAGTTGACTGCAAATTATGTAGAACGTATAACCTTGTCTAGACAAATTTCAAAATGGACGGAAAAACACTTTTTAATCAAAAAAAATGCTTAAAATAATACATCGTTTTATTGAAAATTTGAAAATTTTCAAAATTCCATAGCTTAATTATTTTGACGGTTCTCAGATTTTCGGACTTTGGTCTTTGGGTAAAATTCTTTCGGAGTTTTGATCTTTCGGGATTGTATTGTTTCGGAGTTTTGAGCGTTTTGATCATTCAAAGTTCGGAATTTCAAGCCGGCCCTGTTGTTGTTTTGTTAAATTTTAAATAGTCTTTTTTCAGTTGCAGATTGTTCTTTTATTTATTTGTTTCATTTCAAAAGAATTTGAATCACCGCGGACATTGTATTTTTTTTCTATTGGCTCGGCAGCAGTATGCGGGAGGCGTCGCGGCGCCTAAATGACTGCACTCGGCGCACACGCGAGCTTCGCTGCGGCAAAAATATCCACGCGACGTTCCACGCCAAAATGTGTGCAACCAATGAAAATGTAATTTTCCGCGCTCTCGCCTATTCGAGTTTGGGTCTCGTGACAATTCACAAATTATCCTCTTTGTTCGGCTTTTTTTAAACCTAATACTGGTGTGTAAGAACCTTATCCTAATGGATAAATAAATCCTAATAAATCCAATAAAAGCCATTAAATCCGAAGAAAAGCGACAATTCGAAAAGATGAAACGGTGGAAAAAAAATTGTATTCCTCACGGAATTTTTACTATGGTATTTATTAATGAAAAAGGCTTTTTTAAAATAATGATTAAGAAACTTAAGGTTCACGTAGAGCGTATGGGTATTAGAAATCTAAAACTTCTCAGCTCTGATGTTTTGGATCAATGCACCAGACACTGGGTTGTACGCCGTGGAAAAACTCAGGTGGCAACCGTCTCTGAAGCAAGTGTCGTACAACCGCCATTTAAAAATATTGAACCGGAGAAAACTCGTAATATTAAAAAATGTAATAATATGTACAATTTTTTTAAATTCTGTAGCATAGATAGTTTCGCCATAAAAAATCTTGAAAATTCGCTTACTTTCGAGTGCCTAGAGGGATCTTCGCCCTTGAAAACGATATTAGGTCTTATCATTTACTAAATGACTATAACAATTATGAAATCTGGATAAGCACGTAAATATACTTTTTTGAGTGCCTGATACTCTTTTTTTTTCTATTATTGCGCATATTTCGGAGTAATAAGATTGTGATAGAGGCTTGTCAATAATTTTTGCCAAAACTAGTGGTCATTGTTATTCCTCTATATATATTACAACTACAATTATATTTGTATTTTTAAAAATTTCTATAATTAATTAAATTATTAATAGAATTAAATGAATAATTCTAAAATTCGAAAATTCGAACAAAATCTATAATATTATTGTTATTATTATTATTACTATTTAAATTGTTTTATATAATTATTTACATATTATTACAATTATTATGACCGTATATAATTTGCATATGCATTTAATCCACCGCAATTGCATCTACAGAAAATCGACTCGCACAATCGTTCGACTCCGCATCAATAATGAGCATTTCGAATTGTCATTCGTTGTCCATGTGACGGGTTAATGCAGAGAGCAGCCGTACGACGAAAAACAGACACGTGTGACGCATGCTACGAACACAATGACGACATATACGTGTCTCCCCCAAGAGCATACTTGCCCGTTATTCGAAGGTTCGGGAAAAAAAACAAATAATCTATTATCGTCTTCATTATCATGTGGCTCAGAGAACTAAGCAAAAGCAATAACGCCTATAAAAATCGCGATATCGAGGAAAAATTGAATCGCCACGCGTCGAGCCCACTCGAATATGGTTTTTTTTCCTTATTGAGCTATTTTTTCCTCGCGCGGTTCAACCTGGAGTTTTATTTTTTTTACTATTTCGTTCGTGTACATATGAAGGTACAATTATAAGGGGGTCGTGTATTTGTCAACGGCGTTGCCCCGATATTTCTCAACTGAGAGAAATATGATATTCGCTGGCTTTTTCAAGTCGTCTCAAAAAAGATACAGAGTATTTTTGCGATGAGTAGCATTTGCCAAAAAAAAATTGAACATTCTGGAAAAAAAATAAAAATTCTAATTTTATTTCGGCAAAATGACGATAATTTAATTCCGAACACGGAACACCCCTGAACAACTTTTTTCGTGCTTCCTGTCATCGAGCGCAAAAATTATCAAAGGTGCGTTTTAAAAGTGGATAAATTGATCTTGAATCGGTTAAAAATTAAAAATTCACGACCGTTTCGTGTTCAGAATTAAATTATCTTCATTCCGCTGAACTCGAAACGGATCTTTTCTTTTGCTTTCAAAACGCTCAATTTTTCTGGCAAATATTACTCATCACGAAAATATGCTATATTTTTTCCACAAGATGAATTTGAAAACCATCATACGTCATATTTGATTATCGAACTTTTTTTTTTTTTCAATATTCAAAAATGGCGACTGTTCGACACTTGCTTCAGAGACGGTTGTCACCTGAGTTATTCCACGCCGTACAACCTAGCGTGTATTGCATCGATCTGAAACGTCAGAGCCAGGAAGTTTTAGATTTCTATGACCCACACGTTCTATGTGAACCTAAAAAATCAAAATGAAAGTGAAATTTCGAAAAATAGTGTGTGTTTAAAAAAATGTTCTAATTTTTATATAACTTTTACTATAGTATTTATTTATGAAATTTTTTTTTTTCGAATAATTTGAAATGATCTTTAGGTCTTCGTAGAGCACGTGGGACTTAGAAATTCAAAACTTTTTGGCTCTGATGTTCAGATCAGTGCACCGGACGCTAAAGAGAAGGATCCGTTCTTCGTGTAAGCTGAAATTGAAACTTTAAACGCGTTTTTCTCAAAATGGCATTTCTGAAGTCGGTGACCAAGATTACTCGCACACTAATGAACCGATCTTCTTGAAATTTTGCAGGCTTATTTAATACATAAAAATGTAGTCTTTAATCGTTCGATTTATTTTTTTCGAAAAAAATAGCCGTTTTATAGCCAAAAAACGGCCGTTTTTTTTCGTTAAAATCGAACCATTAACTTTGACTGTCCGCCAATTTGTGAAAAATGAATACTTTTTAAAATCCTTCGATTAAAGACTAGTTTATACTTATATTTGACTAAATCCATCCGCATTTTTTTTCCAGATGATCCACTTCGCCGCAATGTTGGTCACCGCAAACCGTGTATATAAAAACATGATTTCATTGACGGCCACTTTGCCACTAAACAATGTAATATTTTTCAATAAAAAAATTACCGAAAGTTCTTCAAGATGTGTTCTTTAAGATGGTATATTGATCGATTAAAAAAGTTTTGTAGTTTTCTTTAAAAAAATGCATGAAAAAGTCCTTTTTTTTTGCGCTACAAGTGGGGGTAAGGCCTTAAGGAAATTTATTGAGGATATTTGCAAACAGGTGTTACGACTTCGTGTAAAGTTTCAAGCACTTCGTCTGCGTGATTGTTGAGCAATTCGTTATTGAAGTTAGGCTCGTAAACACGGGTGACATGGGAAAAGCTTCGTGAGAAGTCTAATACGACTGTCACAACACAATAAATATAGTAAGAATTGAATGGAAATAGGCGGAAGAATTATTGTGATTTTTATGAACAATTTCAACGAAAAGTAGCAGCGTTTTGTTTGTATCGTTATCGAGACATTCGTGAAATAAAACAGGAAATTGCAGCTGATTCGCGTAAAAGGATAAAGCGCCGTACGGCACGTGGCAACGCAGCTGTCAAGTCGGCCATTTTGAATAGGCGCCAAACTTTAACGGCGGGGTAAAGTTAATTCGGCGAAAAAAAGGCATGTGTTTAAGATTTTTTTTTGGCGTAACGAATAGTGTTCGTTTATTGAAAAATTTACATATAATAAAGTAACATTTGAACAACATTCTCCTAAATTTGCATTGCAAAATATTCAAAATTGAGCGAGTGAAAATTAAACCCCGGAGGCGCCTCGAAAAAAAGTTGGTTTGCGGTGTGCACCATAACTCGCAACAGAATCATTTGAAACAAAAAAATCAAAATGCATTTGTTAAAGGAGATGTTTCTCGAGGTAATGACGGGAGGATTTTTTTTTTTTCGATTTTTCGTTTTTTCGTAGCACTTGGGAGCCAAAAACCCGATTTTCGCTAAAAAAAATCGGCTAATTTGTTGTTGAAAAATTAGTAATTATTAAAAAAAAAAACAAAAAAGCTCTCGACAATACCTGGTGAATTATGTGAAGAAGTACTGTGCAAAATTTCAAAGCGATTGGTCCAGTAGATTTTGAGTTATCGTGCACACGGACTTCAAATATGACAAGTCTCAGAAAAACGGTTTGAAAAACGCAGAAGAGAAGAGAACGGCATGGAGCACTAGACGCTCAAATACTCATAACTTCGTCAATTTTACTCCGATCGACTTGAAATTTTAACACAATATTCTTGATATATTATGCATTCATTTAAAAAAAATAAAAAAATGAAAAAAACAAATTTTAATACTTTACCCCGCCCTTTTAAAGCGCACAAATTATTGCTTCATCTCTATAAATTTCTTACCGCCGTTTCATAAGGAGTATTTAAATATCTTTAATCGTTCTTTACGGGAGCTACAGTGCATGTTTTTCGACATAACCTTCAAATCAATTACGCGTCGTCCCTCGACTGCGCATTTATTTTCTGACTCAACTACTTTTTTCCGCCGCTTTCCATGCTATACTTGCTCAAACCGTCGATTGTACTGTTTTTCGGTTTGAATTTTTCCCCTTTCATGTTTTCATTTTCGCCGATCAAGAAAATGGAATTCGCAAAGGATGTTTGACAGCTACGCGCTCATGACGTGGCGTTCGTATCTGGGCTCGGTGATATACCAGTTACGGAGAATTAAATGGCGCGTTTGGCACATTCCCACTTGGTTAATAACTTATTCGCGATGTAAATTAACAACAAATATTAATAACATATCTAAACAGTCAAATATATGCATTCCACATATTCATTAGCTTGAATTTATTTATTTTACGTAACCGAAAATTCGATTATCCGAGGTTGACAGCCGTTACAGGCGCCCGTGTTTAAGCATATGCGCAAAGGCCCTGAACAGCCTCCTTAAGACATTTTTTTAAAATCAAGCGATGTAATAATATGTACATGAAATTTTAATTGTGTAAAATAAATAGTTTCGACACAAACAAATCTCGAAAATTCGCTTATTTTCCGGCTGTCAAGAGGCATTTCCCTTCTTTAAAGAGACATAACCACCTTAAAACTGTCACCCTGTACATATACAGGGTGTCCCAGAACTCAACGTCAAGCCGAAACGGGGTGACAGGATTGATTGTAACCATCATGAGAAAAATCAGAAAAAAAATAAAGCAGAAAAAAAATAAGGCAGAAAAAAAATAAAGCCGGGCCTTTCAAAGTAGACAAATTTTGAAAATTTTAAATTCATCGTTTAACAAATAGTCTTAATTCTACGAAACTTGGGTTTGTTTGGGTTTGTTTGGGTTTGTTTCACAATAACCGAAAAATGGTTACAGTTTGACCAAATTTCTAGGTTTTTCTTAAATGCCCATAATTTTCAAACTGCATGGGATAGATTTTTTTTTCTGATTTTTCTCATGATGGTCACAATCAATCCTGTCACCCAGTTTCGGCTTGACGTTGAGTTCTGGGACACCCTGTATACATATCCACGTATTTCATTGATTTTGCTGTCTCAAGTCTCTTATTCATTGTGACTTATTTGTGTTCGTATTGTTTCTGTTTATCACGTGTGCCACGTGTTTCCCGCTATCTCCAGTGCTTTTCCGCTTACCCTCTTATTGTTTTGGAGCGCCCACGAGTCCCGTCGTTGCGATTCTTCAATAAGTCACGTTTCGCTTGCCTCGCTTGACACTCGCGCTCGGTTATTCTTGTTGCTAATTATTGCGGGGGGTGTGTATAACGTACAATGCGCACGGGACAAAAAAAATTACACGACACACCGTAAAACGTTGAATTTTATCATGGCCAATGGTAGACTCGGTCGATACCATTGTGCAATTGCGAAGGAATTTTTTTGCCCCTGTCGTATTTTGCTTCTTGAAAAATTCACCGCGCCAGTAATTGTTATTTTGTTTATTTTCTCCCCTTTCGTTATTATCACAATTATTTATTATTATTATAATAATAATTATTATTGCCGTTGTTGCTGTTGATTACTATTATTGTTATTATTATTAATTAGATATTCTTATTATATCAACAATAATAACAACAATATACTTTATGAAATTATGTTAACAATGTTGTTATTGTTATTATTGATTACACACATTTATTATTTTTGCAATAATAACTATAATATAAATCATAGATATATGATGATTATTGTTATAATAATTATAAGTATACTATTATTATTATTATAAAAACTATGATAAAAATAATAATAGTAATCGTATATTATATCATTATTGTTGTCGTTTGGGTTCGCGCTTCATTATTGTCACAATTATTTGTTATTATTTTTATTGTTATTTGTTACGTATATATCGTTGCATTATTAATAGTATAATAATTGTCATAACAGTTGTGATTATTATTTATGGTCCGCGTTATTGTAGTAACAATAATTAAGAACTGGAAGAATTATTATTATTTGCAATTCGAGGTATCCAGCCGGAATTATTATTATTATTATTGCGGTTGTTGTGATGATAATTATTGTTACGATCTAGCTGGTCGCCTCCAATCCACGTTGAACATTTTAAAAATTAGTTTCTTTATTCGGCGGGCAAAAGATGAAAAAAGTTGTCGAAATTTTATTTTTTTGCACTGTGTTTTCAAAAATGGAGGCGGCCGGAAAAGAATACTTTTTTTCCCTCTAATTCTTGTCACTAGGTAGCACCGTGCGCGAGCGTAGTCGGCACGCGAATGCTCGATTCTTCCCGCGGATTCGCGTATATTTACGATACGAAGTACTGGCACGCTGGCTGCCTCGCGCGATCGTCCACGGATCGCGCGGCTTCCCTTTTCGTATATTTATCAAGCGAGACCGTTCACCGCACAGTGTAACACAGAAATAAAAAAAATACGCGCGCACACAAACGCTTCGTGTCTTCGTGTTTGATAGTCGGCGAACGATAAGAGTGTGTAAGAGCGAAGGAGAGAGAGAGATAGCGCGAGCAAACGCGACTTTTCTCAATTACTCGTTCACACGCCTCGAGTACGAGGGAAGACGAGTCGCCCGTAATAGCCCCGATGAGAATTTTAAGAGAGACGAACTTCGATATTCTTTATCGACGGTCACAAATAAACGAGGTTGCAGAGAAAACATTGTTGTTTTTTTTTTATCTCGTCGATACTGGAGCAATCGCGAATGGTGGGACGAGGATGTGTGAATGATTTTGTTTTTTTTTCTCAATCGTATAGTAGAGCTATTTTTTTCTACGTTGAAGTTTGCATCGTTGAAACGCAACGATATATTTTTGTTCGTCAACTCTTCGCGAGTACACGGGCTCCAGGGGACCTCACGCGCGATTTTGAGCCAAAATTACTGTAAGTTGGAGATGGCCAAGCGAGCTGGCCTGCCTTGTAAGGGTGCTTTGGCGTGGCCTTTGTAAGTACCGATTAGGGTCAGACGATTCGCGACAACACACAGAGAGAAATGTATCCTGTTCTTAACCATATTTTAGCTATATTTCATATTTCCCTGAGGGAACAATAATATTTTATAGCTATAGTTACTGCTGATAGTATAGTACTGCTTATTGATATTTTCGCAGTTGCACGAATTATGCACGTATGTTAACTGCAATCACCATTCTTTAAAGCTATACAATATAGCAGGTTTTCATAGAATGGATATTCCCTGATACTATAAAAAATATGCCTTCCCAAGATTCTAATAGTGAACTGAAATATATATATTTTGAGTAAAATGTCGCCTGTGATTTACGACGATATTTATAGTGATTTGTACCATACGAGGGTGCGGTGAAAAGTTTCCGGCCTGACCAAGAGAAACGATGTTTAAACATTTTTTTGCTTTATTTTTCAACATAATCTCCATCAACACTGATACATTTCTCATAACGGTGTTCTAATTTAGTTATACCAGTTTTAAACGTAGATTCGTCAAGCTCCTCAAAATACTGATTTACAGCTTCGATAACTTCTTCGTTGCTCTTAAATCTTTTTCCGCCAAGCAATTTTTTGAGGTTAGGGAACACGTAATAATCGCTGGGGGCTAAGTCTGGAGAGTAGGGAGGATGCGGCATCAATTCAAACTTCAATTCGTGGATTTTGAACATGGCAACAATCGACGAATGCGCTGGTGCGTTATCGTGATGAAACAAAACTTTTTTCTTCGCCAAATGAGGTCGTTTAATTTGCACCTCGTGCTTCAAACGTTGCAATAACTCTGCGTAATATTGACCAATGATAGTCTTACCCTTTTCAAGGTAATCAATGTATATAATTCCTCTCGCATCCCAAAAAACAGTAGTCATAACCTTGTTTGCAGATAAAATTGTTTTTGCCTTCTTTGGGGTTGGTTCCCCTTTTCCAACCCACTGTCTTGACTGTCTTTATTTTCAGGAGTGTAGTGGTGGACCCATGTCTCATCAACAGTTATGAATCGACGCAAAAATTCGTTTGGATTACGCCTATAGGCCTCCGAAGTAACTTTCGTGGTGGGGCCCCGTAACGGCTGCCGGTGGCAAAACTTGGATTGGCGCATGGCGGTTAAGTCAAACCGGCACAAACACGAAAGAGCTAGGCTTGAGCAAGCATCATCGATTGGACACCTGATTTAAATGGCGACCGGCATACTGCACTAGCAGACGAAAACCAATCCAAGTTTTGCCAAAACTCGCCGCAAGGGTGCGCCACAAGAGTTACTTCGGAGGCCTATACAGCGCCAAATTGTCGGTAGAAATGGTTTTTCGAAGCAGTTTTTGGTCGAGCGTTAGCAAACGCGGCACCCACCTTCCACACAGCTTTTCCATGTTCAAATGGTTGTGCAAAATATTTCGCACACGTTCAGCTGACATCCTACAGGTCTCAGCTATCTCATGCACTTTCAACCTGCGGTCTTCCAACACTATTTTATGGATTTTTTCAATCATCTCTGAAGTTGTGACTTCAACGGGCCGTCCGGAGCGAGGCTCGTCAGAGGTGCTCACACGACCCATTTTAAATTCAGAAACTCACTGCTTAATAGTTGAATATGATGGGGAGGAGTCTCCTAGTGCTGAATCCATCTCTTATTTTATTTGTTTTGGTGTAAAACCTTTCAAATGGAAGTATTTGATGACAGCACGTTTTTCCAATTTTTCCATTTTTACGAAAACAACGGAAGCGTCTCGCGCAATGTGCTCTCAAACGCAAACTAACGTAGCGATTGGGCTGAAACTGTACATACAAGCTCGGTAGGAATGGTACTGTATGACGCCGTTCCGAAACTAGACCTAGTGGCACCATCTCTTGGTCAGGCCGGAAACTTTTCACCCCACCCTCGTATTATAAGATTCGACCTGTCATATGCTACTAAATGCATAGAATACTTAATAAATCAGAAGAAAAATGCAACTGAGAGTTCTATCTCCATGATTTCTTATTATAATTCGCCATTCCCTGGCCTCCCCCATGGAAATTTATGTATGTAAAATATATGCAGAAAACATATGCTACATATATATATATCGGTCGCATATATAGTGAAGAAAAATAGAATAATACGTATATATTCAGTATATATGCACCAAATATATGACGCATATAATACCCATATATTTTCGATATATTTTTATGACCAAAAAAATATATGCTACGTATAAACACTATATATGATGCATATATGAGGCATATATGACGCATACATTTTTAATACATATTCCTGACAAGAAATATATGCTGTGTATAAACACTATTACAGTTAAACTTAATAAAACTTAAAACTTAAACTTAAAAAAACTTAACTTACAGTTAAAGTACACTATTACATATAAACACTATATACAGATATGCTACGCATATCTGTATATATGTGGCATATATGTACCATTTATGCAGTATATATGAGGTATATATGCAGGGTAAATGCTACATATATCATTGATATACGATACATTAATATACAGTAATACCACGCATATACATCTCATATATAAAAACGTTACGAAAATTAGAATTTAGCACATATATGCAACATATATTTTCAATATATGGCATATATTACAATTATTACTAAAATAAATTTGCAGTATATTTTTACGTATATAAATTTCCATGGGGGCTTCTGTGATGATTTATTTCGAAGAAAATATTTGGCCTGATCGGAATCGAACCTAGAACCTATCTGTCTACCTTCTGCCTATCCTACGCACGCTGCCACTATGCTAACGAGTGCTTTTGGCATCTTGAGCACAGATATAGCATAAGGGACAAAAGTAATTCCGGCTGTACTTCCGAATAGCTGTTACTTGCGACTCACGTGCAATTTAGCACAGATCTTTTGTTTTATAATATAGGTCACGGTATGAATGGGTTTTTTGGCGCTTGGCAATAGTTTTGTACCATATAATAGTGATTTATACCATATTATACGATACGACCCGTTAAATGCATAGTAATGTGTGTCCTACATGAACAAAAGGTGAACTACAAGAAGAAGTGTTGAACTGATATCCTATTTTTGCAATGCAACAAACAGTTTGTGAGACACGCCTAGTTCTTAAAACTATTAAGCTGCGGTTGCTCGAACTGCAAATGATTTACGTCTTCGCTATAAGTAAACTTTACTATAATTCGTTTCGAGTAGTCACTTTTCATAATGTCTTCTAACAAATTATACTCAAATAAATGTTAATCATTTAAACTGTATAAACTTGAAAAGGATAGTTGAACTTTGACTGAACAAAACCTAACGTACAATATACAACATTAGTACTTGTACGCCGATTTTTTTATAACACTAATTTAACCACATCTATATTCACAAGCCTTTTACAACAGTGGATAATCATTCGGGGGATAATAGATAGTTAAACACGCCACCCAAATCGCATGTTAAGGTATACTTTTCGGTAATCGTCGTGTTAACCATATTATGATTGCGTTGTGAATAAACTATAACGAATTCTATTAGGTGTACAAATACGTTTTAGGACACTTCGATTTTGTATCACAACAGCTATTCTAAATTAGTTCAAAGGTCCCGCTCACTTATCATAGATGGCGCTTGATATGTAGTATCGAAACGTAAAGGAGTCATAAACATAACCTATAAATTCTGTAAATTAAACATGCAGACCGATAAGCTATTTATTAGACACTGCATTCGCTATGAATTCCATCAAGGAAAAAGTGTTAGGAAAGCGTGTGAATCGATATGTTCTGTTCTTGGAGACAACATTGTATCTAAAAGTACATGTGAGTATTGGTATAAGCGATTCAAAGAAGGTGATTTCGACGTTAGTGACCGTGAACGCACGGGGCCTCCTGTAAAGGTGGACGATCAGGAACTGCAAGCGTTGCTGGATGAAAACTCTTGTCAGACGGAGAAACAACTTTCGGAACAGCTTGGAGTAACTCAACAAACTGTTTCTTATCGTTTAAAAGCAATGGGTAAGATTCGAAAAGGAACAGAGTGGGTACCACACTTTCTGACTCAAGAAAAGGAAAATTGTGACCGGCGATGAAAAGTGGATTTATTTTGATAATCCGAAACGCAAATATCATTGGGTTGACCCCGGCGAGTCGACAACATCCACGCCAAAGCGCAATGTTCATTGTAACAAAGTCATGCTGTGCATATGGTGGGATATGAAAAGCGTACTGTATTATGAACTTCTCAAACCTGGTCAAACAGTTACTACCAATCGCTATTGTCATCAATTGATGCAAGTGAATCAAGAAATTGAGAAGAAACGTCCATTTTCTGGTAAAGGAAAACGTCCAGTAAAACTGCTCCATGACAAAGCGCGGCCTCATGTGGGTAAACCGGTCAAGGATACGTTACTAGCGCTTGGATGGGAAGCTGTACCACACCCGGCGTATTCACCAGACTTAGCCCCATCCGATTATCATTTATTCCGGAAAATGCAGAACAATTTGTCTGACGTGCGATTCAAAACATTTGAAGAAGTGGAAAAATGGGTCGCTAAATTTCTCACCTCGCAAGACGAAAGTTTCTTTGCGAAAGGCATCCGCGAGTTACCTGAGAGATGGCTGAAGGTCATTCAGTGCGATGGAGATTACTTCGATGAATAACTGTGTTTTACTTCTTTTTTAATAAATCTTCAATTTTTTGAAAACTGTCCTAAAACTTATTTGTACACCTAATACTATCCCCTATTTTACCATGGGCATTTGTCGTAAATACCATAAACTTTTCTCACAGTGCAGTTTCGTCGTGGTAGTCGATACAAAAAAATCGAGCGGGCGCTGGGTTCATTGCGACCTACGCTTATATTTTTTCGTAAAAAAGTGGTATTTTTTTGGTTATTGTGCAGTACGAGGACTTTGCCCGAAAAACGACGGGAAATTTTTTTTTCGCCATGATGTTTATTCCATTATAGGAAGTGATATTCCGTCGGGGGAGGCTGACATTTCCCATTAATTCCATATGTTATGGGGTTTTGAAGTTTCCAGAAACATGTAATATTTCGACGTCTCGCTAAACAGCTACGTGTTTCCTAAGGGCCAACCCAAACAAACCCAAACATACTCGCCAATATAGGCGTGGAAATATTTAAAAATTCCCCATTTTATCACGTGTTTCCGCGAACTTCAAAACCCCATAACTTATGGAATTAATGGAAAATGTCAGCGTCCCCCGACAGAATATCACTCGATATAATGGAATAAACAAGTTGACGGTGAAAAAAAATGTTCCCGTTGTTTTTCGGAAAAGTCCTCATACTGCGTAATTTCGTTATTTCCTTTGTGGGATCACTCTACGTAATGTAAGTATGAGTATGATAACGGTAAACAAAAATTCTATCAAGTTTATATGAATTACTCCGAAATGTGAATTCTTTGCGACATCCGTCTACGTAATTTAAAACTCATTGCAATACTACCTGGAAAACCATAAAACCAATGTGGGACAAGCACAGAGTCTTCAACTGTGTCTACTGTGGGGGGCAAACTTGATTTATTTACGATTTTTTAATATTTTGTATTTTTATAATATTTTTTTTATTATTCGCAACGCTGTTGCAAATAAATGGCTCATATTTCACGATTATCGTTCTTTTTTTTCCTGCGGAATGGACCCTCTTCAAATGTCCACATAAAACTATAATACCTCAAGAGTATCCGACATTTTTTTTAATCGAAAATTGCCAAAATTATGATTTTTTAACGGGGTCGTCTAGTGTGAAGGCCGTTTTTAAATGCTTTTTTTGGGGATTTTTTTTTTGACAAACCATTAAAATAAAATAATTTATAAATTGTCTATCACTTTTATTAACATTTAAACAAAATTTATGAATTTTTTGAAGTCCATATATAGAATATATTCGGAGATACACCACCCAACAGGAACACATGTATAAAAAGAGGTGCTCCACTGCTGCCATGATTCCGGCCGTTCTGCTTATCTGAAATCAAAAAACCAAACGCAATTTTAATCGTGAGACTTGAGGCTCTACATGGAACTAAAATAAAGTTAGAATACAAGAAAAATAATTTTATTATGCTTTAGAAAAAAAAATCAATTTTTCGTTTTTTTTTCGGATCTATATAGCTGATAAAAAGAAAACTAACGAAGCAATCTTAATTAATTTAGTTCAACTTGTAGTTATATATGTACTAAAGATGTTGTATAAATGTGAGCAGAATCAATCAAATAGTTTTTGAGATATCATGGCAGAAGTTTGAAAAAAATCGTGTTTTGAGAAGTGCACCAGCGAGCGTGCTGTGTTTGGAGGCGGTCCGGCAATAGAGAAAGAATCGTCTGAACTGTAAAAAAACATTTTTTAAACTCCACCATTAAAGGATATCACGACATGACGTTACAGTTTTGAAACTGTCGCGATATTATTATTTCTAAATTCTATAAAATTGTGTACGAGAAATTATCCGTTCGATAAACTGAGTTCGGGAAATTGTTCATCCGGGAAATAATTCTTTCGGGAAAGTGTATTAGAGAAATTGTCATTCCGGAAATTGTTTTCAAATAATTTTTCGCAAGCGCAAAACTTTCTTTTGCACATCTAAGTAGCTCGCTAACGAGTCCCACTCGCTCAGCATTGTTGCCTCTGGTGAGCTGTCTTCCGATGGAATCGCCGCGCAAAGCGGCGGCTCGAATCTCCGCCACCGTCGCTGCTCCGAGTCGTCGTCCCTTCGTATCGTCCGCCGCGCGCGCGCGCGCCGGCCTAAAATAAAGCCCGCAATGACAAAGAGCGCGTATGCAGATGAGCGCGATCGCGCATCGTCGCGGGAGTAACGAACGGTCAACGGCGCGTCTCTCGCAGTGTGCAACAGTGCGAGAGGGTCGCACGCGTATCGCAACTTTGACGCATCGGGGAAAAATACCTCTTACGCACGGGCCCGCGATCTTTATTCGCTGCAATTTTGTTGGAGAAATTCCAGCAAGAAAAAAAGAAGCAGGAAAGAAAACTGCTTTTCCCGATCAGAGTCCACGGATCGGTCCGAAAGTTTATTCGCTATTCTGAAATCCATAGACGTGATTTTTTCTTTATGTTTTAATAACTTTTGTATCGAATTGAAAAATAACTTTTTATTTATGGTCTCAGGAGTTACTTTGAAATTTTCTTTCTATCAATTTATAGTATTAATATTTTTATCGAGTATTTTCAGATTAAGAATAGTTCAAACAAATTTTTTATCTCAAAATTTATTCGACTAATCTTAATTTTCATTTATTCTTATATTAATCGCAAAAGTATATTTACTTTTCAAATGCGATTTCGTGAATTCATGAAAATATGTAATTAAAAAAGAAATACATTTTATCAATAAAATACGAAAATTATTATAAAATTGCAAACATAAAACTTTATTTCTACTATTTTTATTAAATGTTTCTATTTGATATATCTATATATACATATATATGTGTGTGTGTGTGTTTTTAAAGAGGTTTAGTGGGAAAATGCCTCCGCACCGTAACAAATAATTGCCGTGTGTAGGGCTTGCACCGACTAAAAACCCCCTGTTCCTCTGCGGCCTTCTCAATTCTCCCGCGGGACAACCGCTACGTATTACATCGCGGGAGAGGCCTTAGCCATAGCTCTTCCTGCTATTAGTATTAGAACGATCATCCACGATATTAGTGGAGAGAATATCAGGTATCCAACGGAATATCCTTAGAGAGAATATCAGATATTCAACTGATTGAAACAGATACACTTTTATCGTAGCCACAGGCCAAGAAGCGCTACTCTTTAGAGTTTCTCCAGCGTTTGAGTGGATTTTCGGGTCGCGCTACGCTTACGAGAAACGAGGGCGCGTGCGGCCTCTCGCGGTTATTCCGAGAATTACGGATTTCCTCACACCTATAATTTCGGTGGCACTTGGCCATGATTTGGTTGAATTTTTTCAGCCAAATATGCAAGAAACAAATTCTCATAATTTTTTTACCAATTCAGACATTTGCTTAATATTTTTCAATAAAAATAAAATATTAATATTTTAACGAACAATGTACATAAAATCAATATCGGATATAGAGGAAAACAATAAAATAACATACTTCCTCAATAGAAATTTTATTTGAATCCAACGAGCGAAATTCAATTTTTCTTGTGTACTCGAATCAACAATATTCATGTTATGAATTGAAACGCTTTTTCCGTTCGTTGCAGAAATTACATTCAAAACTATATAATTTGTTGGCGATAATTTTTTAGATAGTTTCAATAATATATTGTTCTCGGCTAACAATATATCTTTTGAATAAAAAAAACTTTCACTTTTATCACGTCATTGAAGTCAATAGCGTTTTATTTGGACTAATAAATCCGATCATTTACACCAACAATTTTACAATTGAATCAACGAAATTTCATTCAATAACACCAATGATATTGGATCAATGATTTTTTTTCTCGCTGTAGTAGCCACCACAGAGGCCTTCCTGCTGATCTGCTCGCTTTGCTCTTTAAAGTTCAGCCTCTCGTCGAGAATCACACCCAGGTACCGAATGAACGGTTGGGATGTGATTTCGGCGTTTCCAATCTCCTTCCTGCTGAATACGAGGAGTACTTCTGTTGTGTGGGCTGCAAGCTGCAGTCCAACAGAAGACATCCATTCCTTTATCTTGGCGAAAGCTTCGCCAAAGAGTGCGGTAATTTGCTCCAGGAATGGCGATGACAATCAGCGCCGCGTCATCTGCGAACGGTACGATAGACACACTCCTTTCGGCAATTGTAATAGCAGCAGAGCATTGTACATGATGGTCCACAGAAGCGGTCCGAGCACAGAGCCCTGAGGAACTCCTCCAGTCACCATATACGTCTTCGATCCATCCTCTCTGTCGTACATGAGCCATCTATTACATAGGTGACTCGCCACTATTCTCCGTAGGTACCTAATGTTTTTAGGGCATCCATGACACACTTCCAAATCGCCGAGTTGAAAGCGTTTTTGATGTCGAGGGCGACAACTGCGCAGTACCTCTTGGACCCTCTTGTCCATCGTTTCCCCGGAGTCGACTCCTGCGCCTGCTTCACCACTGTGTTAATGGCATCCAAAGTAGAGCGCTCCTTTCTGAAGCCAAACTGGCCCTCCACCAGTAGAGGATCCACGACCTGCTCAATCCTGTTATGGATGATCCGCTCGAAGACCGCATTACCGCGGTCTGAGTCCCGCCATACGCTTTACACAGAGACTTAAGAGAGTGTTTCGTGGCTGGATAGTCCGGACGCAAAATTCTCTGCAGGGCCGCCGATATCTTCTCGTTCGTCGCGTCCTCTTCCAGGTCCTTGATCAACCAGGCCAGATCAACTTCCTGGACTTTACTCTGGACCGTTGCTGATTCACCAAGAACACCTTCGAATTGGTTTCGCAATTCCGGTGCTTTGGGTGGGCCCTCCTTATTCAGAACGATCAGCAGATCTCCCGCGTTCGGTCTGCGTACCTTTTAAACGCATTCACTTGCATCCGTGAGCGCCGGATCCTTCTTTATACGACTCAAGGTCTCCGCATCGCTCAAGGCACCCTTTTTGTGGATGACGAGAGCGTTGGGCAGAGTCGGCCGTTCGCAAGGTTTCTGCGGCTTCTTCTTAGTCTGCTTCGGGGATATCTTGCGAGATCTTTCCTTCTTTCTCGCAGTCTGCCACTTCTGCTCTGATCCGTCGCCTCCCTTCTCCTCGGGTTGATCAGACAATGGCTCCTCCAGCTGCTTCCTTTTCTTCGGCTCCTTTCCCTCGGTCGACGTCGGTGTACCCCGCTTTCTCCTCTTCGCCTTGCTCACTCGCCCTGGCGTCGAGGTACCGTCCACGTCCATGACTTCATCGTTCTTCTCCTTGTTGGGGAAAGTCGATTTCGTTTGGCTTATAGTCGGCGTGGTTTGCGTACCTCCACTCGACGTTACCGCCTGTGGCTTTGTACTCCACGTTACCAGCTCCTCTATACCTTACGAAGTACTGGTAAGCATAGGAACCCACCGCTGGATCTCTTTGTGGAGATTTTTCGTCTGCTGAATAAAAGAGGGTAGGCTCTCCAGCGTCTTTTCGTCCCTCTTCACGAACTTCATCATTTCCTTCTGGTTTATACTGATTGCAGTATTTTCACTTGTAGCAGTGGGGGCCAAGTGATCCACCCCGTTGTCGCTGTTGTCTTGCGGCAATGATTGTTGGCTCCTCCCAGAATCCATGGAGCCTGCACCAGCAATCGGGGCTTCCACCCGATCGGAACCGATGGTGGGGTTGGCCTCGCCAGGGTTATTTTTTTACTTTCATTGCTACACATAGTTGGATTTTTCAGGGTTCCTTTCTCTAGGTTTGTTTTGGGGGTGTCCTTCCCCTTGGCACCACTTTTGGTCCGCGGGGGCTTTTTTATTTCGCCCCAGTCCGCCAGTCGCGCCGACAGAGCCGGAACTTCCGGTGGGGACCTCCCGCCACCCAGGGACGCGCTCCAGTCGGAGTTGGGTTTCTCCGTGGAGAAGACGTCCTAGAAAGGATATCATCCCGCCTGGAGTGTGTGTGTGTGTGTGTGTGTGTGTATATATATATATCGTATCGTATTTATTCCACGGGTATGGTAAGGGTGTTTACATCTATACTCCCTCTCACCTTCTCTTCACCTTTACACTGGTTCTTAATATATTTGTATATGTTTACCTTACAATAATATATGTGTATATATTTACCTTACAACTCTATAAACTTGATCAATCGATACATTTTCATGTCCTCGTATTATTTTTTAAATCGTAGATTCTATGTACGGGGTCTTCTCCCTTATTACATTCCCCACCATATTCCACACCTCATGTCGACTTTTAGGTTCTCTAAAATCATAATTCCAGTATATCTAAATTCGAAACATTTTCGTTATACACTTTAAAAAAATTAAAATTTTTTTTTACAAAAAAAATACACTTTAAAAAAAGGAGAGCAACGATTCAAGAGGGACTTTTTACGAAAATTCGAGCCTCGCCGACATGAAGGGATTTTCCAAACCGTTTTCTGTTAGCTCGATGTTTCAGAGTCTGTATAAAAATCGTAGGACCTTTCTGAATATATACTGGGCCGTTATTAAAGGGATAGCGAAAACTACCAAAACGATTACTCAATAAACATACACATTAAAAATAAAAGAAATGGATATTTCTTGTGGAGAAATAGGTGTTTTACTTTTTTTTCGTAAATCTTATTTCATTTAAGGCGGTCATCCCATGCAACAGGTCCAAAAAATCGGAATAAATGTACGCGTGTTATATGGACCCAACCTAGAAGACTAATGATGAGTCAACATTTTCTTTGTGTCAATCGTACTTGTACTTTTAAACGCGTTTTTCTCAACACTTTTTCAAAATGGCTGCCACGATATCTCAAAGACTATTGAACGAATCTCGCCCGATATTTTATGGTTCAGTCGGCACACCTATAGTTCTCACCGGAACTAGAATATTTTTTATATCTGCCATAGTTTTGTTAACCGTCATATACACACCCCGGGTGCCCACCTCGTGATCTTTTCACTTATAACTTAAATAAAAATGGAAATCTCGACCTGAGCCTTTAAATCCCCATTATTTAACCCTTTTAGAAGCTAAAAACACACTGGTAATTTTTTTGAACCTGAACTAAATGACGTCAAAGTACATGTGCTTAGCGGGCACACCCGGGTGGGTACCCACTAGATCAACGGTTCTCAAACTTTTTTGGCGTCGGAACCCTTTTGATACACTAAATATTTTACGGAGCCCTAAAATGAGAAAAACCTGGTTTTATGATATATTTATTTTTTGAAGAACATCAGAGGATAATACGA
Organism: Ophion obscuratus; assembly: GCA_964007375.1. Lineage (NCBI taxonomy): Eukaryota > Metazoa > Arthropoda > Insecta > Hymenoptera > Ichneumonidae > Ophion > Ophion obscuratus. The sequence continues at coordinate 44,442,798 of OZ023320.1, forward strand.
TATCCGGGGCGCCAAGTTTTGACCATTGATTCTTGATATTTTAACCAAAATAATAAGAATTTAAAGAATAAAAAATTTGCCGTAATTGGCTTCCTTAAGGAATTATGAGCGCTTTTGGCGGTAATTGGAAAGACGCGAAAATTCAACGATTGTTGTTGGCTCATGGGTACAATATCTTTATTTTATAGCAAATAATGGAAATTGACCGGGCAAGCTTCAAAAAGTATTTCTTCGTTTGGGTTTGTTTAATGGCATCATATAAATACCACTAAACGTAGCATTTATATGATTTTCAACATAAATTCCAAGATTATAATGCTTTATTTATTCATATTCCCTGTTTATTTATAACAATAAGAATTGTTCCGTATCATTACTACACCAAATTATTAAACGATCTATTTTACATAAACTTAGAGCCATACAAATCCGAAGAGGGATGTACCGTACACTTTTAATCTCTCTTCGGACTCCTAGCGATTAAAAGTACTACTTTACTCACCGTCTAGTCGCACTTATAAGCGAGGAAAACATGCTAGTAGTATTTAAAATACATTTTTGGCTTCCGAGACACTGTTGAAGCTGTAAATTTCCAAGTTATTTTGCCTGATGTTGCTTGAAATTTTCAAATTCGAAAAAATCGTTATCTTCGATAACTATCGAAAAATTCTAATTTGAACGCAAAATAAGCGAAATATCAACTTTTACCATTCTTCCAATTTTATTTGTTTTTACTCGATAACCCTAAATTCACCGTCAAATCTTGGCGCCCCGGATATCGTACTCTTGCCGAAAATCGTACAAAAATGGGTACTTTTCATGACAATGTATTAATTCCACTGTAAATTGAAATAAAATTATTTCCATTTATTGGGAAATATGACTTTTAAAACTAGCACTTCAAGCCGCATAAATACATTAGGGGGTCAAAGTCGTTCAAGGTCATTCAAGGTCACCTATTAAAATTAAATACAAATCTAAATATCTCAGATCACTACCGAATACTTGGTAGTGATCCGAGATATTGAGATTTAAATCATCGATACTGACCTTGAACGACTTAGACCGCCTAAAGGCCTGCATAGACTACGACACTTATTGCGACACAAATGTCTGACACTAATGTCCGTTCTGTTCACACATAAGACGGTTTCGGTGTCCCAGAAAGTGTCTGTACTGTGATGTCGCTACACAAGTGTCTCAGGTGTTCACACACAAAACTACTGACACAGCTGCAGTACCCGCTCGGACGCCATGGAGAAACGTCGTGCGGCGGCAGCCGTAATTTCGTGCGCTGTTATTAAGGGGCTATACCAGTGCGACACTTTAAAAAGATCGATTTTTTTTGCCTTTTTCGACAGTTTATTCTTTCAAGAATATCATTATCATTTAAATTATATATGTCAATATCATTTTATCTTGCAAAAATCGATAGTTCAATCTCTAAACGCATTTTTCTCGAAATGAGATTTTTCAAATATGCTGACAGTGTAACTCAAATAGATCCGATTGACTTGAAATTTGAATTGAGTACTCTTGAATATATTTACTCTACAATGACGTAGGATATTTTTGATTGGATAAAAATTGACGATTTGGCATTGAAAAAAACGACCATTTTGTAGGCAAGAAAAGAGACTTTTTTTCATAACTACGCTATTTTGTTAGATTTTGATATTTTTCAAAAATCCTACGTCATTGTACAGGAAATACCTTCTAGTTTAACGACATTTTTTTCCTTTTTCGGTTTCAGCTACTCAATCAGCCGGAATCATGTCAGCAGTGGACGAACTTTTTTTGCGCCTGCGAAGGCAGTGCATTAGTCGCTTGGATCTCAATATTTACCAAACGATTTAATTGAGTACTTTTCGTCCAAAAAGTCCTGAAAATCACCCAAATTTCCAGCGTTCACACTGGTATAGCCCCTTAAGCTGTGTTCTTAAATTATGAATTTTTCTGCCAACTTTAGCCGATATTGTGCCAAACTGTTCCGCCAAGCATTGAAGTGCTGCCTGTTTTTTTACTCTATTTGTTATAATCAGTACAACATATTTGCCAAAGTTCAGGCAGTCCTTCCACAAAAAATATCAAATTTTTAATGCTCTCCTTGCTCCACGTAATGGCCATTTTGATTTAACGCGGGTCGCGAGTGTCTGGATAATTTCGCGCCGGTTCGAAAACTTGGACACTGCCGCAGACACTCCGACACAACCTGTTCACACGGCGCTCGACGCGACACCTAGCGAGGTGTCGCAATAAATGTCCCGAGATCAGACAGTGGTGTTCACACACAGACACTCGATGTATACATTGAGTGTATACACCAAAGTGTCGTAGTGTAAACCTACCTTAATGCTTTTTATGCGACTTGAGGTGTTCCACAAGATGGTTGAAAAAAAAATGTACCATTCCATTTGAAAAAGTGGAGGTGACCTTCACTGTGCGTCAGCGCCTGCACCGAAATTAAAAAACTGGTCGCATTTGATGGCCCCCTTCACACCGTACAACTTTTGTGTGGAACATTTTTTTGCGACGTCGATAATTACCGAGTTCTTTCGGGTGGCAGAGATAAGAGGGACAACCTGTTTAAGCTGAAAAGCGATGGGCTAACCGGGCATCTGTCTTAACTCCTCTCTTCGTCTCTATTATTTCTGTAATTCCCTCCTCTCAAATAAAATTTTGTTATTTTATTCACATTTTTTTAATTATGTTTATTTTCATTTGAAAATGTCCTTAACAATTATCATATTTAGTCGAAATTTTTTAGTGAACATCAGCTGAATATTGAAACAAATTTTTTCGGAATAAAATATTGTACATTTCAAATTTTCATGAAATCATTATCCTTTTTATCACAAAGTGTCATCAACTTAGTATCATCTTTATTGAAAAAATGTATCACATAATGGAAAAATAATGGAAGAATTATTTTTCAAAATTCATTTATAATTTAATTCAATTAAATTCGATTATTACTAACTAATTAATGTAATAAAAAAGTTGTATTAAATAATAAACAAGTACTGAAAGAATTATTTTCAAAATAGGATTTTTATTTTTCATTCTTCATCATTAAATCATTATTCTTCTCATTAAAAAATGTCATTAGTTAATTATCATCCCTATTCAAAAATTATATAAAATAATAATTGAATTGAAGAATTATCTCCGATAGTTATTTTTAGTTAAATATTTTTTTTTTTAAGAATCCTAATATTCTTAAATCAAATAGTCGACATTCTTATTGAACTTAAAAGTTTAGGAAACCGCTTTATCGAATAGCTTTCGTGTTATTGTTCAAAGTTTATGTTTCCAGTATCTTCAATCTGACAATTTTCCTCCCATCTCTCGACAGTACCTACGAAAATTGGCATTCTCGACAAATATTTTTTCCAAACAGATATCGATGTACCCTAAACTGATTCTTTTTACGCCTGCACAATAAGAAACGATACTCCGTTCACGGAATTGCGTCGAAAATAATGTGTGAAAGTAGAAAAGTTGCTGAAAACAAAAGTTTTCATTCCCCCCACACGGAGATAAAAAAATAAGAATAATCATAACCTTGAAACTTGCAGCGTTTGAATGCAACGAAAATTAATCCTTCTCAAGCGCCCATTTTTGGCTGATTTAGTCTGTAAAAACGGCTGAACATTTCTACGCATTCTTATTAGAAATTCACGACCTCAATTTGCAAAAAAAGATGCTTCGGGTAATAATAAAAATAAAGTAAAGAAAATGAAAAAAAAAAAAAAAAAAAAAAATCGTTGGATTCCAACGATACAAACGTCAACGTCACGAATAATCGGCGTAAAAACTGCACGGTCCATGCTTCACATCTCACTCTCTCCTCTCTCTCTCTCTCTCGCTCTCTTCACTCAATGTCGTTGGGTGCATTGTTGATCAGGTCCGTGGGGTGGTCACTAATCTGCGGGCGGCTCTCGTAACTGCAAATGGTAACTCCGTGACGATGTCCCGGTGTCCACTCTCCCTTTAACCCTATGTAATCGATTCTCGTTCTGTCGGCGTCGCTGTTCCCGGTGAAATGAATGGTCAGATGATGCACTGACGAAAACTTCACGACCCTGCGAAGGAAACAAAACGGGTAAAAAAATGTTGATGGGAACTGTTTCAATTTTGGCATCTTTTAAATAAATTGCTTCGATATTGGCAACCTTTTTTTTCTCAGAAACGAAGTTGAGTTTTTGTCGTGGCTCTCTGCGTGTGAAAAAAGTATTTTTTCGTTTTTTTTTACTCTCAGGCCAATTGTATCAAGCCCTCAAACTTACTTAATCGGATACTCGTGAACGCCATAATCGTCTTTGACGAGCTCGAATGCCTGATCGCATGGAGATCCGGTCTCGTCGAAACCCATATTGGGACGATTTTTGTACCTGCGGAAAATTAGAAACTGGTTTCCTTCTCAAGCAATGGGAGTGAGTTGTAATACGTTGTAAAATATTTTTTGGAGAAATCAGAGCAACAACAAAAATCTGCCAAGTGTGTAGCGAAATACGAGTAGAGTTCCGTAGTCATTTGTTTGTGGAATCATTTGAAACATTAAAATTTTGAAAATATGATTTTTCATAGCCCAGGGTCTTAACTTTAATTTGCGACGAAAGTTTTGTGAGAATTCCAAAAGTTGATCAAGTTATGACGAGTCAAGGGTCAGCCCACTGCGATTGACCTTTTTTTCTTTTGAATTTCTTCAAAGCTATATTTTATGAAACGGTGTAAGTCGTATCGCAAAATCTATTCATTCGATACCCTTTAAATTAGGACGAATCATAGTTTATAACATTTTCTATCGCATAACCGGATGATTTTTTTTTAAATATCCATTTACTAATAACAAATGCTAGAAGTTGTTTTTGTTATAAAAAATCGAACTTTTTTTTTTACAACTTGCCATTTTCGTAATCTTGAAAATTTCAAAAAACTATCCGGTCATATGAAAGTTTTATTATTATACTAAAGCTACGTTTTTTAATTTTGCATTTCAGATGAGCCTAGCTGCCAGGACCACCTACATCGATTGGCCATGGCTCTAGCTTGGCCACGGCACAGCTGCACTTTCTCTAAACAACAATAAACCGATTATAGATATTTTTCAATGAAAAAGAAACGTAAAGTTGGCAAGACTATGTATTAATTGTACGTAAAATCCCGCCCTTGTCATCTCAATTCACTAATAAAAAAAATATTGAAAATCGATCTGGTTTTTTGGCATCAAGCCACCTTTAACGCTCGATTTTCGCCAACGGTACTTAACGGGTTACTCCCAGCTCGTAGCCGTAGAAATTTTCTTCAATTTTTCTGGGAAAACGTGCAAATTTTCAAATTCTCTTTTTTTACATTTAAGAGTATGGTTTCAAGTTCCTTTCACAATTATGGTATTGAAAAAAATGTAATGTAATAGATACAATGGTTTTTGCAGGGCGCTATTTGAAAAACGTTATTCCCGGTGACCACTGCTGTTCGGAAACAAATCCTCCGAAATATAAAAATCAGACGCATTTAGTTTCTACACGAAATTATTCAGTGCTCGGACGAAGAACTTAATAAGAGATCGTTAAAATTTCGGCTTCGGTTTTTATTTAATTATTATATTAAAAATTATTTAGAGAACTTAATAATAATTTCTTAAAAATTATTAAGAGAACTTAATAATTTTTTTTAGTGGCTGCGGTCCATAGTGAAAGTATCGGTTTTCAGTAAAAAAATAAGCACTGATACAAAAAAATTATGCCTGGAAAAAAAATCCCTTCGTTCAAACCCTGCTTGTTGATATGTAAAAGAAGCTTGTAAAATTTTAAGTTGATAGATGCGTTGATTTGTGATATATCGTGGCCACTGATTTTTTTAAAGCCGTTTTGCGGAAACCGTGTTTAAAGTTCGCCGGTTTGCCGGACCGACCTATAATCGCCCCTGATTTACCCAATTTTTAACAGACCGACTAGAGATTTTCAGAAAGCATTTTTTCAATGTTATACTTTGTGAATCTGTCAAAATCCAAAAACGGATATTTTGCAAATATTTCGGGGCTGGATGAAAATTCCGAACTTTGAATGCTACGACGGTTCATAATTCCTAATTTTAATGGTCCGACATTACAAGTTTCGTAAAGATCATGCCAGCAAAAATCTACACAGTTGACTGTAAATGATGTAGAACGTGTAATATTGTGTAGACAAATTCCAAAATTGACGTAAAATCACATCTTAATAAAAAAAATCTTGAAATAATTCGTCGTTTCATTGAAAATGTTGAAACTTTTGAAACTTCCATAGCCAAATTATTTTGGCGGTGTTCAGATTTTCGAAGTTTTGGTCTTTCGGGGTTTTGAGCGCTCTGATCATTCAAAGTTCGGAATTTCAACCGGCCCCGATATATCAACTGTACTGCGTTCAACGAGAACGACTCTGGGTCTGCTGGCGGTAGTGGGGCTTGCTACCCAACAACATATTGGGTCGTGCACCAACGTGGCAACGTGGAAACGTACCGGACGAATTTAGATTCGGAAACGTGTCGTTCTCTCGTTGAACGCCCTTAGGTGTAAGCCCTTGGAATAGAAAAATCGTAAATGGAACCTCAATTGTATTTTGAAAGACCAGCCAAATTACCCCATTTTACATATCGAGAAAAAGGCCTACAAAAACTGTTTTTCAAGATATCCCGAGTTGCTCATCCGGAGCATCCACCCACAGAATTTCCTGCATACGTTAAAAACCATAGGAATTCTACGGCTATAACAGGACCCAAAGTTGCGAATGTCCCATTAGGGACATACGGAATTCTAAAACCCAAACAAAATTTCGCTCCACCCCTGCTCAATCCTTCTCCAATATTGCCCAGCTGGAAAATCCCAGCTGATCAAACTTCCAACATTTTAATCGTCCGTCTACAATGCCTCGGTGCTCACAGCTTCATGTTGGAAGGATGGGAAGAGTCCGGCCCGCCGATCAGAATTATTCCCTTGAGCTTTACATCGCCGGTGAACCTGTAAAAAGAAAAGACCTCATTGGACTAATGCCTACAAAGAAGACTCATTGTAAAGTTTTTCCCAGAGAACCGAAGTCTCTAGCAGGGACGAGCATATCTTACTGCATCTTACGGAATATTGAACAGCAGCTCGTCGTCGTCGTCGCTCTCCACATACTGCGAAGGGAAGCACGTATTATTTTCGTCCACATCGCTTTGGATCTTACGACAGACAAACAGCGCGACAACAAACCTGGGTACGATTCAAGCGTTCCTCCCAAGTCTTAAAGACTTTGACGCCGGAGCCCTCTTCACGTTCGTTTAGGCACTCTACGCCATCTTTGTTTATTTTCTGATACAGAGTGTACTCCAAGCCTATCTCGCCTTCGTGCCTGTGTTTTCCGGCGCAGCTGCACGGATGGTCCATCTTTCCCTTTTATTCCTCGTCTCGATACGACCTTGAAAGGAGCGATTTGTAAATTTCGACACAGACTTCGGGAATAAAATCGTTATTACTGATCGAGAAAAAGTACGTAAGGGATTAAAAAATTGGTCAAACCTTCGTCAATAAACACAAATTATCAGCGGGCTAGTTCGGTAAAAACAACATATTTCAGGAATTTGGTTTATTGTACGTCGGAGATAGGTGGGATCAAACGAAAAAAGAGCAAACTTACTTTGTAGTCACGTTACGACAATTTCGGCGACCGATCGTGGATACTTCCGGTCTGTGCGATATTACAATGCCGCGCAAACAACACGGGCTTGCGATTATTTTGAACTCGTGAATTGAGTATTTTTATAATCATGCCGGCCATGTGTATAACCGTGTATATATATATATATCTCCATAGAAGCCATTTTTACAAGTTACCGACCGTCGGTATTAAAGTTTAGGTGTACAGCGCTTCCTAGCGGTACAAGCGGGTATTATTATTGCAACCGTTTTTATTACGGCAATTATTATTATTGTACAAATTATTAGTACTGCATTTGAATGATTGTAACAGTTATTATTACTGCGATTGAATTATTGTAACAACTATTATTTTTATCGCAACAATTATTATTACTGCAAGAATAATTACTAGTCCCAAAATTATCATGGAAAAGCTTCCCACTAGCTGTTACCTCCGGTTTTTAGGTGACATTTTGCATCGACTTTTTTTTTTTACAATATTAAGGTCTGCATAGACTACGACACTTATTGCGACACAAATGTCTGACACTAATGTCCGTTCTGTTCACACATAAAGGTAGGTTTACACTACGACATTTTGGTGTATACACTCAATGTATACATCGAGTGTCTGTGTGTGAACACCACTGTCTGATCTCGGGACATTTATTGCGACATCTCGCTAGGTGTCGCGTCGAGCGCCGTGTGAACAGGTTGTGTCGGAGTGTCTGCGGCAGTGTCCAAGTTTTCGAACCGGCGCGAAATTATCCAGACACTCGCGACCCGCGTTAAATCAAAATGGCCATTACGTGGAGCAAGGAGAGCATTCAAAATTTGATATTTTTTGTGGAAGGACTGCCTGAACTTTGGCAAATATGTTATGCTGATTATAAAAAATAGAGTGAAAAAACAGGCAGCACTTCAATGCTTGGCGGAACAGTTTGGCACAATATCGACTAAAGTTGGCAGAAAAATTCATAATTAAAGAACATAGCTTAAGGGGCTATACCAGTGTGAACGCTGGAAATTTGGGTGATTTTCAGGACTTTTTGGACGAAAAGTACTCAATTAAATCTTTTGGAAAATTAAAAATATATTTGACCTATATTAAGTAATTTTTTCATAGGTAAATATTGAGATTCAAGCGACTAATGCGCTGCCTTCGCAGGCGCAAAAAAAAGTTCCGCCACTGCTGACATGATTCCGGCTGATTGAGTAGCTGAAACCAAAAAAGTAATGTCGTTAAACTAGAAGGTATTTCCTGTACAATGGCGTAGGATTTTTGAAAAATATCAAAATCTAACAAAATAGCGTAGTTATGAAAAAAGTCTCTTTTCTTGCCTATAAAATGGTCGTTTTTTTCAATGCGAAATCGTCAATTTTCATCCAATCAAAAATATCCTATGTCATTGTAGAGTAAATATATTCAAGAGTACTCAGTTCAAATTTCAAGTCAATCGGATCTCTTTGAGTTACACTGTCAGCATATTTGAAAAATCTCATTTCGAGAAAAATGCGTTTAGAGATTTAACTATCGATTTTTGCAAGATAAAAAGATATTGACATATATAATTTAAATGATAATGATATTCTTGAAAGAATAAACTGTCGAAAAAGGCAAAAAAATCGATCTTTTTAAAGTGTCGCACTGCTATAGCCCCTTAATAACAGCGCACGAAATTACGGCTGCCGCCGCACAGCGTTTCTCCATGGCATCCGAGCGGGTACTGCAGCTGTGTCAGTAGTTTTGTGTGTGAACGCCTGAGACACTTGTGTAGCGACATCACAGTACAGACACTTTCTGGGACACCGAAACCGTCTTATGTGTGAACAGAACGGACATTAGTGTCAGACATTTGTGTCGCAATAAGTGTCGTAGTCTATGCAGACCTTAAGACGGTTTCGGTGTCCCAGAAAGTGTCTGTACTGTGATGTCGCTACACAAGTGTCTCAGGCGTTCACACACAAAACTACTGACACAGCTGCAGTACCCGCTCGGATGCCATGGAGAAACGCCGTGCGGCGGCAGCCGTAATTTCGTGCGCTGTTATTAAGGGGCTATACCAGTGCGACACTTTAAAAAGATCGATTTTTTTTGCCTTTTTCGACAGTTTATTCTTTCAAGAATATCATTATCATTTAAATTATATATGTCAATATCATTTTATCTTGCAAAAATCGATAGTTAAATCTCTAAACGCATTTTCCTCGAAATGAGATTTTTCAAATATGCTGACAGTGTAACTCAAAGAGATCCGATTGACTTGAAATTTGAACTGAGTACTCTTGAATATATTTACTCTACAATGACGTAGGATATTTTTGATTGGATGAAAATTGACGATTTGGCATTGAAAAAACGACCATTTTATAGGCAAGAAAAGAGACTTTTTTCATAACTACGCTATTTTGTTAGATTTTGATATTTTTCAAAAATCCTACGTCATTGTACAGGAAATACCTTCTAGTTTAACGACATTTTTTCTTTTTTCGGTTTCAGCTACTCAATCAGCCGGAATCATGTCAGCAGTGAAGGAACTTTTTTTTGCGCCTGCGAAGGCAGCGCATTAGTCGCTCGGATCTCAATATTTACCTATGAAAAAATTATTTAATATAGGTCAAATATATTTTTAATTTTCCAAAAGATTTAATTGAGTACTTTTCGTCCAAAAAGCCCTGAAAATCACCCAAATCTCCAGCGTTCACACTGGTATAGCCCCTTAAGCTGTGTTCTTAAATTAGGAATTTTTCTGCCAACTTTAGCCGATATTGTGCCAAACTGTTCCGCCAAGCATTGAAGTGCTGCCTGTTTTTTTACTCTATTTTTTATAATCAGCACAACATATTTGCCAAAATTCAGGCAGTCCTTCCACAAAAAATATCAAATTTTTAATGCTCTCCTTGCTCCACGTAATAGCCATTTTGATTTAACGCGGGTCGCGAGTGTCTGGATAATTTCGCGCCGGTTCGAAAACTTGGACACTGCCGCAGACACTCCGACACAACCTGTTCACACGGCGCTCGACGCGACACCCAGCGAGATGTCGCAATAAATGTCCCGAGATCAGACAGTGGTGTTCACACACAGACACTCGATGTATACATTGAGTGTATACACCAAAGTGTCGTAGTGTAAACCTACCTTAACTCTGACGGAAATGATTTTCAAAATCCAGCAAACAGCGAGCCCTGCCCTGGCAGCATAAATGTCCAATTGACGTCAATAAGTTACCGTTGTCAGGTTACCTTTGAGACATGACCGTAAGATAACTATTCGACATCTTTTTAATGACATCTCGTATAATGCTGCCGTAAAGTTGACTTTTTTATGATATCTTTCGGCGATGAAAACGGATGTCTAAAAGGAATCCCAAAATATTATCCAATTGATGACTTTTTTATGTTATCAAAAAGTTATCCAATTACTGTTATCTATTGTATCTAGTTCAACGTTATCCAAAGGATATCATAAAGACGAATTACATCGGTAATATGCTGTCTTTTAAGATATTTGGTGTTGGCGGGAAATAATAAAAAGTCATCCAAATGTTGTCCTAAAGATCACATCCAACGGATCATTTTTTTCATAGTGCGAATGTAGCGTGTCATATTTCATTTCACCGGCAAAAAATTGTGTGTAACAACAAGTAGTTCAAAAAATAAAGGTGTTTAAAGTCATATACGTGAGTGCCTTTTATCCTACTATTCTTTTCACCTCTGTGAGTACATATATGTGTTTAATGTGCTATCTTTTTATTCCAAAAGGGTATGTCTGCTTTTGAGGTTATCCACAGGATCCCTTGGAGCATGGTAACCACCAAAAGACGTGACTGCAACGGGAGAGACGTCTAATAACAACTGTACCGTTTTTATAATATTAAATTACATTTCACTTATAATGAATTAATCGATGTTTTATTTATAATGACCTAGCCTACTTCGAAATCGACATAACAATATCGTATCAATTTCTTGATGATGAAAATAAACTTAATAACAGTCTAGATTATTGAGCCGTATTAAATATTCTAGACTATTAATAGGTTAATTTTTATAAAGAAATGGATAGGATATTGTTATACATATATATCGCCAATAAATAGATATCTTTCAATAGTACTCTTCGATACCGTTTAGATGTCGTTTTGTTAACCTCATTCGGATGCCTATTGGACGACTTTTAGATGGCCGTGGTATCGTGGCATTTTTGTGCCTTTAAGAAGATATCTTTAAGATATATCGATTTGACGACTTTGCGCTAACGTACCGACAACCGAAAAGAGTTAACCTTTTGTCGACACTTTGATAACTATTAAAAGTTGCCGTATAGTTAACTATCGGACACAAATAAGTTATCTGCCAAGCGGACATAAGTGATCCGTTTTATAATACAAAACGGCGTCTTTTTGGACAACCAAAAAGTTATCCGTATCCGTTTCGCGATATCTTTCGGATGCCATATAGATAACATTTTGCTACCTGGGTGATGGCTTCGACCCAATCAGTCCTGCTATATGGAGCAGAATATGGGCAAAATCAGTGGACGAGAAGAAATACCGGAAGCGGCTAACGCAGGCGCATAGAGCAGGTGCCCTGAGGATTGCTTTGGCCTACCGTACGGTATCTGAACCTGCGATTACGGTAACTGCCAGAGTGATACCGATCAAACTTTTGGCCAATGATCTGCGCAAGGCCAAATATCTACCAAAAAGTGAAGCAAGAAAAACCGCCACGCTCCAAAAATAACAGGAGCCATGGGCAAACGAGATAAGAGGAGGATGGAAGGCAAGGCTCATCAGACGGGTGGAGCCTTGGGTACAGAGACAGTACGGAGAGATGAAGCTTACGTAGTTGCTGAGTGGGCATGGATATTTCCGGGCGTATCTCCCCAAATGGGAAAAGTGGCTTCTGCAGAGTGCAAGCCCTGCCCAGGGGAAAAGGACGGCGCGGTATACACGTTCTTCCACTGCAAAGAAATGGGAAGCAGATAGGAGAGTCTCAGCGGAAAAGGTAGGCCCTTGGACACCAGACACGGCATCAGAGATTATACTAGGCCAGGAAGGGGATTGGCGGTACACGCCGAAACGATTCTACGCAGGGAAAAAAGAACCAGAGAAAGAGAACCTAGTCTGACGTAATGTGATAAACAGTTCCGGGCTAGCGCTCAAGGAGAAATGGAGAGTGTTTTTTAGCAGGTTGCCTTTCCAAGTCCCTGCCTAACATCCAGGATCCAACAAAGTATCTGCCAGCAGATTTTTGATATCCCGAGTAAAAAAATAATTGACTCAATTATAATTATTGCAACAATTATCATTATTGCAGCAATTATCATTATTGCAACAATTATCATTATTGCAACAATTATTATTATTACAACAATTATTATCATTGCAACAACTATTATCATTCCTACAATTAGTATCATTCCTATAATTATTAGCATTACTACAATTATCATTGGAATATAAATAGGGCAAATAACACCCGAAAATGTAATAGGGAAAATGCTGAATAGCGAGAAAGAATGGGACCCCGTAGCCACCTACGTTGAGGGGGTTCTCCGGAAAAAGAAATTAGAAATTGACAACGCTTACGAGCCGAACCCAGCACATTGTGTGGGTCCTTTTGTAGTCCTTTTGGACCACACCGTTGCAACCCAGACGAAACATCATCGCAGATCCGCAAACGCGACCGGGGAAGAAAGGAGTGAAAGGGCCTTCAGGCAATCAAGGACGGAGCCCAAGCAGGCACAAAAAAGCGTGCCCCGCCTCGAAGTAATGCGAAAGCGGTTCCAGGATCCGGCCTTTTTATCATCTTGTTTAGGGTGTGGTTTTTAGTGGGTACAAATCCCACACGCCCCGGAAGTGCGGACCCTTCCGGACGTCTGTTCGAAGATTTTTCACAATACCCGTAAAAAAACTACGATTATCATAATTACTACGGTTATTATTATTGCAGCAATTATCATTACGGCAATAATTATAATTGTAGATTTTAATGCTCCGGGCAACGCACTTCCTCGGTTTGCACTGCGAAACTCTCACCTACCTCCTGGGATGAAGTTAGGCTTAAACTTGACCTAGACTGGAACAATAATGCTGGGTGGCACTCAAAGGCTCAACATCACTTTGGGTGGCACCCAGTCAAAAAACGCGATACAGAAATCTTAAGAACCTTTCGGCGATAGCCGCTCCCTCAAACTAAAGGGTGAGCGGCTACCGCAGTCTACAATCGTGTTGCATGAGTAATCAGAGGGTTCCAAGGATGACCGCGTTCTGCATCCGACCTGCTAGCAACCTGAGATTGCAAGCCGGCAAGGCCTGATACAAAAGATTCCTTCATCCTCCCCAAGGGCGCCGATGAGGACAACGAATGTCAGCCGGAATCAGAGTGCAGACCAAATGCAGACAACGCAGTTCGGCCAGGAGAGGTTAATACTTGAGCCTTTTGTAGTCTTCATATCGCCAAACGTTTGCCTCGGCCAGGGCCGAAAACCTCATAACGTATATCGTCTTGCTGTTGAAATAAAAAAAGACAACACCATGCTGAGACGCTTGAAGCGGCCCGATGGTCGCGAACAAGAAATTCCAATAAATCTTGCACCTGTTGGATGTGCAGAGTTTTCCTGAGTTTGGAAAAGGTGTTAACAGAACCCAAAATAGCCTCTCCGTGTAGGCGTCTGATTTTAGTTTTAAGGCTTTCACGGCTCTTTATGTAATGAGAAGAGTATGTGGCTTCCGGATGGAGGCCGTGTTGAGGATCAGCGTTGTGCCGACGTTTCGCAAACGTTACAGTCTGCATCATCAGGGCTGAGAGCTCCGATACTGAAGCTCTCGTATCTCAGGTATTCCTTATATAGTTGCAGTCATCGTTCCAGATGGCTGCACCAGCCAATCAGATGTTTTAATTGATCAGCTGGTCAATTAAAAAACCGGGAGGACGGTGTCCCAAATAGGATTGACGTGATATCCTCCATCTCTGTTTAGATTGTCCGGATGTTTTCGGATTTCCAAGCCTTCTCGGTGTTTCCTGGAAAAATAGCTGTTTGATGGGGCCAGACTTTGGGCTTTGTCGAACTGGATGGCATGACCAGTCTCCATCCAATGTTCGGCCAGCGCTGATTGTGTAATATGGCCATATTTGATACACCGTTGGTGTTCTTTGATCCGTGTACTGATCTTCCTCCCGGTTTCTCCTATGTACACTTTACCGCATGAGCAGGGTATCTTGTATACTCCTGGTGCACTTAATGGTGGTCTTTGGTCTTTTGCACTCGGAATCACTTGTGCTAGTTTCTTCTGAGGTTTGAATATGACTCGCACGTTATGTTTTCCAAGGACCCTCCCTATGCGATCGGTTATGCCCTGAAGGTATGGAAGGGAAGTTGTTGCGGTTATTTGTCCTTCATTCTCCCCATCAGGTGCTGTAACCGTTTTCGGATCAGCTATTTTTCTTTTTAGATTTTTTATCGTTCTTTCGATATTGCCTGGCTTGTAGCCATTGTCTCCTAAAGCTTTTCGTAGGTGTTCTAGTTCAACCTCCAAGGAGTCTGGTTCGGAGATCGCTAGAGCTCTGTAGACCAGAGAGCTTATGACCGACTGTTTTTGGGAAGGGTGGAGATGGGACGTAGCATGGAGGTATCTATCCGTATGCGTTGGCTTCCGGTAAAATTTATGGCCCAAAGTGCCATCGCTTTTCCGTTGAACTAGTACATCCAGAAAAGGGATTTGATTTTCCTGTTCTATCTCCATGGTAAATTGAATATTGGGGTGCTGGGAGTTGAGGAAGGTTAAGAAATGATTGAGGTTTTCTTTGCCGTGACTCCAAATGACGAAGATGTCATCGACATATCGGAACCAGGTGGAGGGCTTGAGGGAAGCTTCTTGCAGAATTCTGTTCTCGAAGTTCTCCATAAAGATGTTGGCGATGATAGGAGAAATAGGGGAACCCATGGCTGCGCCTGAAGTTTGTTCATAAAACTGGGATTGAAATTGGAAATATGTAAAGTTTAGGCAATGTTCTATGAGGGGCAGTAGGTTAGGGGCAACTTTTTGGAATTTTTAACTATGCTTAGGGTTTCATTGGTTGGGACGTTTGTAAACAGGGATACAACATCGAAACTAACTAAAATGTCTTCTGGTTGTACCTTGATAGTCTGGATCTTGTTCACAAAATCCCGGGAGTTTTGGATATGGGAGTTGTTGAGGCCTACGAGTTCCTGCAAAGGTTTGCAGAGAAAACGTGCCAAATGATATGTAGGACTGCCTATGTTGCTAACAATGGGCCTTAGTGGGATGTTGTTTTTGTGTATTTTTGGCAGACCGTAAAGCCTGGGTGGTAGGGATTCCTTGGGTGTAAGGGCTTTGGTTAGGTTTTCTGATAGACCAGCCTTCTTTAGAAGTGTTGTTGTTTTCTTTTCTACACTCGATGTGGGGTCACGTGATAATTTCTTGTACGTGTTGGTGTCCTCGACCAGGTTCAAAATTTTACTGCAGTAGTTCGTTTTATCCATGATGATAGTTGCATTCCCTTTGTCAGCTGGTAGTATTAAGATGTCCTTGTTTTTCTTCAAATTGTGAAGAGCAAGGTGTTCTTCCTTCGTGATATTCTGCTGCGGAGGTTTTGCCTTGTGTAGAATGTTGCTTATCCGTTTCCTGATGTCGTTGCCAGTATCCAGTGGGAGACGATAGATGGCCGTTTCCACCTGGCTGATGATTTCTCTGGTTGGAATTTCTGTCGGTGTAATGGCGAAATTGTGCCCTTTTGCGAGGACTGATGTTTCAGCTGCGGAGAGTGTGTGGTTACTTAGGTTTTTAACTGTGTGGGTTAGGATGGGCTGCTTTGATTGTGGACATAGTTTCCTGAATTTTTCTATTTGATTCTTGGATCTTAGGTCTGCACAGTGGAGGGCTTGTTCGTGAGTGACACACGGTCAAGATCTTCCCACAGCTGTGGTTCCAAAGAGTCAGATAGACGTAGGTGAAGTTTAAGGAGTTTTTGGGAATTTTTAATTGACCAGCTGATCAATTAAAACATCTGATTGGCTGGTGCAGCCATCCGGAACGATGACTGCAACTATATAAGGAATACCTGAGACACGAGAGCTTCAGTATCGGAGCTCTCCGCCCTGATGATGCAGACTGTAACGTTTGCGAAACGTCGGCACAACGCTGATCCTCAACACGGCCTCCATCAGGACCATCCATCCAAAGACCAAGTGGTCATGAAGACACTCCAATCCCAAGAGCCCACGCTCTGACGCGGCACAGACTGGCGCGGGGTGGAAGACGGAGGATGGAAACTCCGCTGGGTGTTCATTATCTTACGTGTGCCGAATTCCAGCTGTTTGAGGTCGTCTCTACGCCATTTGACGCTGCCAAATAAGTAGAGCAGGACCGGGACGTCGAACATATCGGTGTCAATGATCTTGTTTTGTCCAAAGAAATCTGATTTCCAGATCCGTTAAAAACGCTGCCTATACTCGCTGCAGAGTGCCCCTCCGACACCCTCAGCGTCTTGTACAGAGCGTTGGTCGATGCCAAGGTAACAGTAAAACCCTCCGGCGTCCAGGTGTTTGAAGACGCCTCTGTCCACCAGCCGCAACACCCTATGCTCCCCTTCTCTTGAGAGGAAGAACAGCCCACCTGTCCAGCCTGAAGTCCATACCAGCCGCCCGTGTGTACGCCGCTACGATGTTCAAGAGGGACTTAAGCCCCCCACCCCAGGAGTCTATAGCTTGATATCATTCATCTATATTCTATATATGATATTATACATGCGAAAGTTTGCAGACTTCTTTGCCCGGATCTTTGGTGTTTGTTATTCAGACACGCCAAAACGATTGAACTGATTTGGATGACATTTGGAACACATGTGATAACACTTAGGATAACACCCTGTGACAACACTTTGGATACATTTTCTCGCAGTAGAAGGTTCTATTCGGCTTACACAAACAGTTCGTTGTACTCAATCACGCCGAAACAGTTGAACGTATTTGGATAAAATTTGCCACACAGGGAGTGTATGCCATGGAATAATCTGTCGAACAAATGGTGAGGACGCGACATTTGTGTGACGTGCGAAGCTATCGATTTGTCAAAAAACTAGAAAAAAACACGGAAGTCAAAAAGTTGTGCAAATTAATAACGAAACGGTTTGTATATGGTTACTCGGTACCATTCCTTTTTTTTCGTCGCGAAAAGGTAGTGCTAAGTACGAGAGAAAAAAACGGGTATCCGTTTTGCCTCAACTCTGTCGCGATGAGCCCGAGTCGTTCGGTTATCCCAATTGTCTCGCTTCAACTTACGGAATTATCAGTACTCTCGAAAGACATCGCGGAAAACGGTCACTTCGCCCGCACCGTGACGGCGAACGATTTCGCCAAAAAAATTTTGTGGCATTTCTCTTTTCTGCCTTTTGAGTGGTACGGAGTGCTCCCGCGGAAGCTCATTCATTTTCATATTGGTCTCCCGAACGGCGACAGTCGTAAAAAATAAATTGCGACAAACAAGTGAGAATTCACGCGTGAAGGTGGGCTCCCAGCTGAGACCTGTAGGATGTCAGCTGAACGTGTGCGAAATATTTTGCACAACCATTTAAACATGGAAAAGCTGCATGGAAGGTGGGTGCCGCGTTTGCTAACGCTCGACCAAAAACTGCTTCGAAAAACCATTTCTACCGACAATTTGGCGCTGTATAGGCGTAATCCAAACGAATTTTTGCGTCGATTCATAACTGTTGATGAGACATGGGTCCACCACTACACTCCTGAAAATAAAGAACAGTCAAAACAGTGGGTTGGAAAAGGGGAACCAACCCCAAAGAAGGCAAAAACAATTTTATCGGCAAACAAGCTTATGGCTAATGTTTTTTGGGATGCGAGAGGAATTATATACATTGATTACCTTGAAAAGGGCAAGACTATCACTGGTCAATACTACGCAGAGTTATTGCAACGTTTGAAGCACGAGGTGCAAATTAAACTACCTCATTTGGCGAAGAAAAAAATTTTGTTTCATCACGATAACGCACCAGCGCATTCGTCGATTGTTGCCATGTCCAAAATCCACGAATTGAAGTTTGAATTGATGCCGCATCCTCCCTACTCTCCAGACTTAGCCCCCAGCGACTATTACCTGTTTCCTAACCTCAAATAATGGCTTGGCGGAAAAAGATTTAAGAGCAACGAAGAAGTTATCCGAGCTGTAAATCATTATTTTGAGGACCTTGACGAATCTACGTTTAAAACTGGTATAACTAAATTAGAACACCGTTATGAGAAATGTATCAGTGTTGATGGAGATTATGTTGAAAAATAAAGCAAAAAAAAATTTTTAAACATCGTTTTTCTTGGTCAGGCCGGAAACTTTTCACCCGACCCTCGTATAATAGCTGTTTCCACATGACGTCGTTTAGTGCTGATGGAATTGTTTTAAATCGAAAGGATGCAATTCCCATTAAAGTTGCATTTTTTATGACAATAAGTTACAGAGCCAAACCTTGAAAGTGGTGGGAATGCATTTAGGCTCTTCGTGCTTCTCGCGTAGTCAACAATTTGTGGGCTGTTCGAGAGTTTTGAGGGCCAAAAACGCACATGTGCTTGCCCGAAGATCGTAAATTACATAATGTTGTCTACAGAACTATGTTGCGAAGCCATGTGGATCTGTAGACACCCACCCAACTCTTACCTCAGTCAGTCAGTCTACAAACGTGCTTGAAAAATATGGCACTCTGCCTTTGTTGTTGCTTTCTTACTTTTTTTCTGTATTTGTTTATCTCCTCTCACCTCCTATCACCTTGCGTGACTGGAAGACAGTTGCCATGCCGACTCGGCTGTTACCGGCAAACACGACGTGTCGCCCTTGGCGATTTATCGGGGACAAGTTCAGGTGGTTGGAATCAGCGACCTGAGTCAGAGTGGGAGAGGTCCGTTGTCGAACGTTAGACCCAGCCGCCACTTTAGAGACTGCTTTGCAGCCCCCAGGCATCGCACTTTTTCCACGTGTTGTTCCTCCACAAAAAAGGAGGATAGCTTTGTTCAACCTGTGACGACGACATATCAGTTCTCAACTGATTTTTCCGATTTTTGGGGCGAACGCTCTCTCCGCCGTAATGAAGTCTAACACACACTGAACGCGGGATGCCTGCCTCCGCGGTTCATTGATCTTATTCTAAAGCTGTGCAACGCGCCACCGAGCCTTGACCATGAAAGCCGCCTTGTCGTTACGTGGCCGAGGTTTTGCCCCAACAGCTGCGCGATGCCCAGCTCAGTTCAAGCTAAGTAGGTCAGCGGTCTCAGGAATTGCTGCTGCAAAGAACTCTTTTGCCGCTTCTCGATCACCACGCCGGAGAGAAATTGTTCCTCTCCCTCTTTGTTCTCTAACCGGATTTTTAAGGATTGAGTCTCGCACCCCCGAAAGTTTTGGGGTGTTTTTCGTTTTTCGTCGATGACGTTTTAACGGTACGAAATATGAAAAAAAAATTTAATAGCAATGTTTATGTTTTCGGGTACTATACATTAGAGATGAGCACGATAACGTTGTCGACAAAAAATGAAAAACACTCATAATTACGGGGGGCGTATTACCGTCTAAAAATCGGGTTCCGCACATAAAAAAAAAATACGTGTCGCCTATTTTTACCCATTCTACAAGCATGCCAAATTTCATCAAAATCGGAGAGATAGACCTCGCAACCTTTGCTTATTGGTTATACGGGCAGTGCAACCTTGCCATCCACCCTCGCCGCGACGGTCTGCTATCCCTCCACCAACGGATGAGGTCCTCCTCGAGTACCACCGACACCTCGAGGTGCCGATTTCAAGCCTTTGTCGCATTGCAACAATTATTATTATTATTGCAACAATTATTATTACAGCAATTATTATAATGGTAACAATTATTATTATTGCATGAATTATTGTTATTGGAACAATCATTATTGCAACAATTGTAATTATTACAACAATTATTTGTATTGCTACGATAATTATTATTGCAGCAGATATCATCATTCGGTATACATCCTCGAAAACCTTGAAGCACGAGCGTTCACCCAATTGTCTTTTCTCCGTAGAGAAATCGAATTTAATCTGCATTTTTTCACGCGGGCCCATGACGCTTCAATTGTCTACGGTAAAAATAATTGGATCATACAGTATACTTTTATTTACATTAAATGTTCCTGTAACAATGATTTTACCAGATAATCGTAATAGATATTATTCGTATTCGCGCGCGGTCGTACTAAATAGAAACTACCGTGTGTTTGTGTATGTATGTGTTATTTCCCAACCTGAAAGTTTTCGTTATAAGGATTATAACTCTGCACCAATCATGGCGATAATAATAATCATAATTATATATATATAATTCTTCATATATATATATATATATATAAATCTATATACACAGGGCGGTTCACTAGTAGTTAGTCGCTCCAAAACACCTATAAATATTGATGTTGGACGAAAAAGTCAGACTAAATTTAAATGGCTTGTCAATGTTTGTATTTTGGTAGCTGTATATTTTTTTCCAGTTGACGTATCAACCTGATTTCAAGGTTACCTCTGCTAAAAAAAAAAAAAAAAAACACCATTTTTCATCGGCCGCAAATGTAGAGGACAAAAGAACGAAATCCAAGACCTACAATATCATGATCTTGAAATACAAAACGATTTGAAAAATGGTAATCAAAGCAAGGCTAGGCAAAAAGTGGGTGGTTTCGTAATCATTGGTGTCGTTTTTATGTGCTCTACATCTGTGGTCAATTGAAAAAAACGGGTTTCCCTTTAAAAAAATGAAGGTGACCTTGAAATGAGGTTGACACTTCGACTTGAAAAAATCTAAGGCTGCCAAAATGTAGACGTTGCTAAAGCATTCAATTTTGTCTCTGACTTTTTCGTCTAAAATCAATATTTATAGGTGTTTTCGAATGACTAACTTCTGGTAAATCACTCTGTGTGTATATATGTGTGTATCACACGTACAACGTAGATCGCCACGTACAGATACCCTCCATCGCGACTCTCCGATATTTCAATTCGGTGTGTATATCTGTGTCTTTTTTTGTATGATCGGAACGATATATTTCACTGTTTACAGAACCACACTTATAAAATTTCAATTCACAATACAGCATATACACCTAAACAAAAAGCAGATCATTTTCGTCTGTGATATATATTTATATATCTTATGTCCCTAAGTATTCCATCGCCTGTACATATATAATTTTTTTTTCTCTTTTCCTTCATTCTTCGTTTTTTCTTCCATCGCTTCGCTCTGTATACTCTAAAAGGGATGTCTCTTAGTCGAGTTTTCCCTGCCATTAAGAAATTTCTCATCAACATTATCATCATCGCGTGTACTATTTGGACCCGCGGCACTTTTATGTTCTCAGCTCTCTTTTGTTTCTTGGATTCTCGGGATTCACGGTGATCGAGGATAATCGAGACAGCTGCACGGATTCACGAGACACGATATACGGAATAAGGCTCACGGTGTTTTTGTTTTTGTTTTCCTCTCGCTCTTTCGCAGCTCTCAAGGCTTTGGCGACCGCGTATAGCTCGGACCTTCGGTATGCAAGTGTGTGTGTGTGTGTGTGTGTGTGTGTGTGTGTGTGTGTGTGTGTGTGTGTGTGTGTGTGTGTATGCGTGCGTGCGAGGGAGAGAGAGAAGAAAGTTCGAAGACGGGTTAAAAATTTGTTCGGGATATTTCGATTTTTTAATTAAAAAAGAAACGAAATGGGAAAAATCGAGCGGAATATGCAGAAAACATATATTGAGATGCGCATCTCAAGCATATACCCGGTGACAATTATAAGGTAGCCATGAGTTTTTTAAGGGTCTGGCGCGGAGATTTTGCGATCCAGAAGAATATGATTTTTAATAGTTTTTCAAGTCCTCTTCGAACAGAAAATGTAGCGTGCTTGTGTGATGAGTTATATTTGCCAGAAAAAAAATGAGCACTCCGAAGAAAAAGTATTCCATTTTGAGCTCAGCAGAATGAAGATAATTAAATTCCAAATACGAAACACTTCTTGAAAATTTTCTTCCATTGGAATTGAATTCCGTTTTGTCCACTTGAAAATGCATCTATGATCATTTTTTTGCTCGATTACGGAATGGACAAAAAAATGTTTTCAAGAGTTCTTCGTATACGTAATTCAATCGTCTTCATTTTGATGTACGCAAAATGGAATTTATTTATTATTCCTGCTCAGAACGCTACATTTTTTCGGGCCGATACTACTCATCACAAAAATTGCTTATATTTTTTTCGACAATGACTCTAAGCACCTTTGAGAACCCTCAAGAGCAGAGATCTCTTCAAGCCAGTCGAAAATAAGCGAATTTTCAAGACTTTTTGTGGCGAAACTATTTAATCTACATAATACAAATATTATGTACTTATTATTACATCTTTTAATATCCCCAAAAAAATCCTTTTTTTAATATTTAAAACTTCGGCTGTAGAGTTGCTTCGGAGACGGTTGCCGCCTGGGTTGTTTCACGGCGTGCAACCTAGCGATTGGTGCATTGATCTCAGACATCAGAATCAAGACCCTTAGATTTCTTAATTCCACACACTCTATGTGAACCTAAAAAATCCAAACAAAAGTGAAAATTCGAAAAATGGTACGTATTTGACAAAATGTCCTATTTTTCATGGATTTTTCCTATAGTATTTGGCAATGAGAATGTAGTTTGTCGAAAATAACTTTCAAGGAACTTTAGGTTCACAAGGAGCGCGCGGTTTTACGGAATTCAGGTGGCAACCGTCTCTGAAGTGTCGTAGCGCCGCAATTTTAAAATATTTAAAAAATGGAGAATTAAAAGACAATAGTATGTGTATAAAGTTTTAATTATTTAGAATTAATGGTTTCGACAAAAAAATCTGGAAAATTTGGCCATCGGCGGCCTAAAGGAATCTCCGCCCTTAAAAACACATGGCCACCTTAACATATTTATAAAACATTTACAGTGGACAAGTGACAACCTTTGCCTTCATCTTCCGTCTTCCAAAGCCGATATCCTGCCCGGCCACATCGTCATTGCACACGCCTTTAATTCGCTTGTATCATATATATATATATATATATATATATATATATATATATATATATATATCAATCCGCGCAGTACCGCGGCCCGTTGCAATTCAACCTCGTAAGGCACGCTCCCTGCAACGTATCGCAAACGGTAATACTTTGACCTTTCTTAGTTTTGCCTAACGACGATTAGTCCCATCTCAACCCTACGCGTTCCCATCGCAATAACGATCCATACAAAATTCACACAATTCGTTTACGATAGAATCGCTAACTGCGATGAGGCAATAAAAGACAACAAAAAATAATGCTAAGCTGCATTGTTTTCTTCAAGTCTATTTTTTTCTTTTTTTTTCATCCTCGTACAGTATTTATGCAACGTATTTTTGTATCTCTCTTTCAAGGCTCGAGAACGTGAATGAAAGACAATACAAAACAATGTAGAAATGCATTCATTTTGGTTGTATCTCTCTTTCCTTGTTGTTCGGTGTTGTCGTCGTACAATATTTATTCCCCTGTTTTTTGCGTCTACTCTTCGAGATACAAGAACGTGGACAAAAAAAAACAGGAAAAAAGACAAAAAATAATGTAAAAATGCATTTTTTTTGTCCTTTTCGCTTTCGTAGTTGTACAATATTCAATCAACGCCTTTTTCTTTGTATGTATTTTTCGAGACACGGAAACGTGAGAGGAAATTGTGTATTTGGAAAAAAATGTATGTACGGAAAAAGCTGTCGTTCTGTATGCGTGTGTACGAGGGATTGGGTGCATCTATATTGTTACAATGCACAGCGTAATTAATTAAAACGATGCCCTTCTCGTGTATCTCTCTCTCTCTCTCTCTCTCTCTCTCTCTCTCTCTCTCTCTCTCTCTCTCTCTCTCTCTCCAAGCACAGCTCATCTTCCTCCTCGCTTAGGCCCAACTTCAACATCAGAGTGTCACCCAAATTTCATATACGGCGCCTATACCCTCGACTGCGACAATAGCAAATTAAAAAGTACATACAAATTATTTTGGGCTCCCATCTCACAAGCCCAACGCTCAAAACCTTACCCGTTCCACCTTAAGCCCCGTCGCGTCGCAGCGGTAGACATGCCCGCCGCTAACGGCCGGCAAATATTCGAAAAATCAGTAAGATTCACCGGAAGAGAAAGCTTCCAATATCTACCAATAACGCGCGATAACCGCCCGGGCCTTTTTCGTAAATCGTCGTTTTTCGGATCGAGTCGTTCGCAAAATCCGCGGAATACTCCGGGAGTAGCCATTCGCGAAAATTCGCTGCGTTTGAAAAATTCAAGGACAAAAAAGAAGCGAAAGAAAAGACGGAAGTGTAAAAAAAAAACGGAAGGATTTACGAAATTGTCTGCTGCTGCGCTACTTCGTGCAAACGCGAAGCTGCATCGGATCGCGGTTGACCGCTATTATTATTCTCTTAATGTTATTGTTATTATTAGTATTATTGTATCACGATCGGAGTGGGCAGCAACGTGTTCGAAGGGGGGGGGGGGGGGGTAACTGTGTGTGTGTATGTGTTTGTGTGTGGGTACGGGTACAAACGTTCCTCTCGCGGTATACTATTATATATTCCGTGTAAATCATATATATATATATATATATATATATATATGCGCGTATGGGTAAACTCGATTTGGTGGGGCCTATATACAGACAAAATAGTTGGTTTAACATGAGCAAGTGTCCTTGCCTCCCGGTTGCTCGCTCGAAACTCCTTGTAAATTGGTACGACCTGGTTGATTCGGATTGTGCTGGACTCCTGACTCGGCCGCGTTCAGGTCCAAACTGCCAGAGATATGAGAAAAAATGTTTAAAAAAAAAAGTATATCGTTACATGTGAAGAAAATAGTGAAAATCATTTTTGATTGAGTATGAGGCGAGAGTGTTACGCTACAGGGAAGCTGCTAACGATTGTGATTTTTTTACGATGTTTGCATCGTTGTAATTCAGAAAGGAAATTGGATATTAAGCGATCATCATAGTGTGAAAGTAAAAAAAAACGGATTTTTTGCATTATCCGATAGTATAGACGGTTATAAACACGCTGTACGATTTTTGGGGCGAAATTCGAATTATTCCGGTTGTTACAGCGTTTCTCAGAAAAAGGGATTCGACCAGCTGCGTGAGACGTTTTCTGTTATTTGCGGAATTGGAAGCATTTATTGGAGGGAGGTTCGTGCCAAACGCAAAAGTTCCCGCAAATGACGGTTATTCGGTTCAAAACTCGATGTTTTCGCACGAAAAAAATTATGTGATGCCGATACAAAATAGCTAATATCTCAAGGTCATGGTCTTGCCAGATGTCCAACCTTACGATATGACGTTTTACATCTGACAATTTCAACAATAACCTCCTGGTGGGGCCATCTTTTGTCAAACGGCGGAGACTTATTTGTACTCCCAATAATTGTTTTTCCCGTGTCTAATAAAAATATGATTTTCGGGAAAATTTCGATGGGATCGTTACTCGACATTTTTATTTCATCCCACGGGATAATTTTTCATTCCCGGGATAAACGTGAAAAAAATTACGAAAATTTGGATAAACTTTTAAGGCTTCCACGCCCTGGAACTTTTTTTTCAACGACACAGAGCATAATACTTTTGTTGATCAGACATTTTGATCAATTTGCTTTCGTTTTATATTCCCAAAATATTGAGTATTTCCCTTTTGTCGGAAAATATTGGGCCGGGGATTGAACCGGTAATTAAAAAAACTCACCGCCCATCGCGAACGCTCTGGAAAATTTTCTTGGCAGTGTCCAAGAACGCCTCCTCCAC
Organism: Ophion obscuratus; assembly: GCA_964007375.1. Classification (NCBI taxonomy): domain Eukaryota; kingdom Metazoa; phylum Arthropoda; class Insecta; order Hymenoptera; family Ichneumonidae; genus Ophion; species Ophion obscuratus. The sequence goes on from OZ023320.1 coordinate 44,469,308, forward strand.
ATTGTGTCCCCTTTGAAGAGAAGATAACAAAGCATAGATATATTGAAGAGAAAAAACCGTAATTTTAGGTGTTCATATTTGGTTCCGAATACACAAAAATGTTGAAATTCTTTTTTTACAACGTTTTTTAACACCAAATTACTTACGTTTTGGCGCTCGCCTCGACGAACATGAGGCCGTTCTCGTCGGCGAATTTCTTCGCCTCCTCGTACGTGACGTCACGCTGTTCATCGAGATCGCTCTTGTTGCCGATCAGGAATATCACCTCGAAAGTGGAAAGCAAATACACGAATTCAAGAGACAAAAAGGAAACGAGATCGGTATCCGCAAATTTACGAATAAAAATGAGATCGGTATTCGCAAACTTACGAATTGAAGACGAAAAAAAAAAGAAAATGAGATCGCTATGCCCAATTTACGGAATGAAAAAACTAAATAAAGTGAAACCGGTCTTGGCAGAATTACAAATGAAAAACAAAACAAAAATACCGTTCCTCGCACATGTACGAGTTCAAAAAATGAGACCTTTCTCCGCAAAGTGACGAATTAGACAAAAATTTAATCGATCTCCGCAAATTAAAACATATTTTTTTTTAACGTGGTACATGCACATAAAAAAAAACATTCTCACTCAGATGGTGAAGTTTGCATCGCTGGTATGCAACGAAAATTAATTTCTTCCGACGAGTTAATTTTTCTCTGTAGTTTTCGAGCGTTTTTCGTAATTTTTAACCATTTCCACTGTCTAAATTTGCAAATAAAGTTTTTTTTGGGTAACCAAATTCGGATGGAAAAAAATTCGTCGACTTTCAGCGATGCAAATTTCAAGACCATTATATTCCGGCAATACGAAGACTCACAGTGCTGGGATTGGTGAGGTTCCTGGTGTCCGTCAGCCAGCTGCTCAGATGATTGTACGTCGATCTGCGCGTTATGTCGTAAACCATCAAAGCACCCGCTGCGCCGCGATAATACGACCTCGTAACCGCCCTGAATCTTTCCTGTCCCGCAGTGTCCCATATCTGCAATTTTATTTTCTGCCCGGCCACCTCGATAATCCTAGTCCCGAACTCAACACCGATCGTGTGAGGACAGTCCGCCATGACTGCGATACGCATAGAAAACAATAAAAGCATTGCCTTGTCACACATGAATGGCGATGAGGAAAAATCCAGAAAAAATCCCACTGACATGTTCTAGACTTTGCATCTAGAATTTCAAATTTCGGCTACTTTTTGTATCATCACAGTTGTATCTCTGGTACATCCTTAGGGTAGTGCAAGCGCACCAGCTAGTCAAGTGAGAGTTCTACTGTAAAGTTCCAATACCTCTATTTCAAATTGCAATAATCGTAATATGAAGTATAATTTTACACGGGCTCCATTTTGTGCTCTGCGGTCTGGAAATTATCGAGACACAAGCGATTCCCATTCGCATCGATTGAAAAAGAGAAAAAAATCGATACGTACATAACTTGCAAAATGTATTTAAACATGGCAAGTTTAGTGCTATCATTGACTACAAATTTGCAAATGATTTATTCTGTCATGAATTTAACCGATTTCACTGCATTTTGAAGCTGTCGTTCTCAAGTAAAAACTTAGCATCACTGATAAGTCGCTGATAGTGGAACCAAATTCCTGGCGTTGCTGTCTCGGTTTAGAGAAAGTCCTACGCTCGTCCACTCCTCGCTGCTGTCACCCACGGAATTCTCATTAAAACATTAGGCACGCGCTATTCTTTACTGTGCTCTTTTAATGCTCGAAATCTCTTGCACGAGTTTTCGTTCCTATATTTGCCTAATTGCGGAACACAAATAAAACCAAACGAGAGAACGGTCGCGAGGCCTTTTCCACAAGAAACAACTTGAAATGATCGCGACGTCGGATATCCAAATTTTTGGATTTGAAAATTCCTTATTCAGCCCTAATGGCTGCTCATTACACTCACACTTTTTCTCCGTGAACTGATGAAGCAGGCAGGACTTTCCTACTCCCATGTCTCCTATGATGATGTACTTGAATATGTACGAGTAGTTGTACGGTCCCGCCGACATATTGAATCTGAAATAAGCATTGCCATATTGCGATAAGAATAACAGAGTCTAGCAATTTCGAAGCATAGAATTTTTCCATGTCGGTGATCAAACGCGGCAGTCCAGTTGACCCAAACTTGAACAAGCAAACGCGTACCTAAGCCAAACAAACGTGAGCCAAACAGACCCAAACAAACCCAACCCCAATTCTATCATGCTCAGACGAACCCAAGAAAAACCGGGTCCAAACAAACCAAAATGGGATCCCACCAGGCCTAAATGAACGCAAACAAACCCAAACAAACCCAAAGAACTAGGAAAACCCAACAAACCCAAACAAATGAACTAGGAAAACTGCAGAAACCCAAACAAACAAACTAGGAAGATCGAACAAACGCAAACAAGAAAAATCGCACAAACCCCAGTGACCTCGTCAAACGTCGATAAACAAATGCGATAAGATCAAAATGAAACGTCCAGCGCTATCAACGAGGCGACAAACGAAAAAAAACGCTCATTCGTCCCGAATAATGAGAAAAAAAGAAACATTTATTTAGCATGAATCAGGGGATATGGCACTTGTCACGAATTAATCACGCCCAGCGAGAGAAGTGGGAGGATAATTTGCCGCTGCACACGATAAAGCGTGACACGTTTCCTCGTATACGGTAAAGAAAAACGAAAAAAAAAAAAAAGAAAGAAAGGTAACACGGAACAAATTCTGCCCGCATATCCGGTAGCTGGGTCTTTCGGCGACTCCGAACGACGGAAATTGACCGCGACGCGATAATCGCGCGCTCGCGACGTCGCAAGAAAGTAAAAGACAACGCACAATTTTGTCTTCCTCTTAATAACGGGTACCTGTTTTTTTTCTTTCTATTTTTCGTTCCCGTTCCGCCCGACACGTAGTCTCCCCGAGTGTGGCTGAGGCGAGTACGACGAGAAACTCGATAAAAACGCGCGTTTGACAGGTCTCGGTAAGATTCTTCAATGGCGCGGAGAAAAACACTTTACTTTTCCATGGAACGTGCCGTGGTCGCCGTAGGTGTGGGTGGGGGAGTACCGTGTTTCAACAAAGCAAAAATTGTTGTACACGCGCCATGCACACACAACACACACGCACACGGGCGCGAGCACGGACGATAAGTTGTGTACTCGCCACGCAATATGGCAGATGCGACTCCTCCGTAATAAAGCACGGCGCGGCGATGAACTCGACGCAGAGCACCAAACGCAACGATGGCCGCCGTGGGCGACAAACGTCAAACCACCTGTCAACCGATCAAACCCGAATCTTTTTTCTCAAAGGATTCTCTTGTTCTTTCTCCACTGCGCGGTCTACGCGCGAGGCCTTTTTATTCCTCAATGCGGAATGACGCGGCGAGTAAAATTAAGGCGAGGAACAATGTCGCGGAAGCGACCGACAGGATCGCAACCGCTTTACCTAAAAAAAAACCCGCGAAATTCAAACGCGACCGATAGCAGGTGAAGAACGCGTTGAGAAAAAAAGCTCCTATCATCCCAACCCAAAACCCGAAGAAAATTACAGCTCTCGCGGCGTTACAGCTTTACGATGAATGAATTTAAGGTTTTTTCTCCAAAGCGAAAAGTCCTCGAGTCTTCCTACCGCAACATGGCGTCACTTCCGGCTTCGCGCGCGCCACAACTCTCGCATTTTCGTACGCATTGCAATTATTCTTCACTCCGTTCGATTTAGGCATCCTCGAAGGCCAAAATTTGAAAAATAGTTAAAAAAAAAAGCTTCTCGTCCATGCTCGATTCCATAACCGCATAAATCGGGTCCTTCGGCACGTCGTGCGTTTCCCGAGGCTTCGTTCGCCCGTAATGTGGCGGCGCGCAGCTCGATAAAACTGCTCATAGGGGGAAAAAGAACCGAAAACCCTACATTTCAATTTCCTCGTGATATTAGTTTTAACCTCAAAAATCATTCTCTATTGGATTGATTTATGAACAATATTGTCATCGCCAGAAATGGCAGGAAAAAAGACGCAAACGCGTAGCAGCGATTCGCATTATATTTTAAGAGAAAAAAAATCGGAGATGAGGGTCTCAATTGCGTGAATAAAAATTAATGAGGTCGCTCGGTGGCTTGTCTCGGAAATATTGATTCAACGGCGAAAATTGTCAATTCGATAGCCATATATATACACACATGCACGCATATATATATATATATATATATATATATATATATATATATATATATATATATATATATATATATATATATAAAGAGATTAGCACTTTTTTGCAACTTTTCTCTTTGTAGCGTGGCACCAGTGGATTTCGGTGCTCCGTCGGAGCGGTGTCGCCGCCGTGCGGCGTTTCGGCGCAACGGTGCGCGGGCAACGAGCCGTCACTCCATTTCCGTTATCTTTAGACGCACAAGAGAAAAGAGTGAGAGAGGAGTTGACCTGCTCGAGAAATAAGAAATATCGTATACACACACACGGGGGGGGGGGGGGGGGGCAACCAGATAGAAAGGTGCATATATCGCGCCTGCGGCACTCTGAATAACGAACGAGTGATATTCTTGCTGCGAGCGAGGTGAAAGAAACAAAAAAAAAACACCCGCATTTGACGCGTCCGCGATGGAACGTTCGTGGTTGAGGTTATATCGCCGGTGCGTGCGCGTCGATGTGCACTAGTGACGCGAAAGAAAGAAAAGGCAACGAAACAAAAAAATAATAATTTGAAAAATTGAATAAACAAAAAATGCCGAGAAAGATGCTGGACCGAGGACGTTGCCGACGTCACTCCTCCAACGCCAAGTGTCTATTGTGATTTGAAAATTTCTGTTTTGCTCCTGTTTTCGTTTCGCAAAGGAGCGAGAAGCACGCGCGAGTTGTGCGCGAGTGTATCACAATTGACATATATATATATATTTATTTATTGATATACATATATATTAATCTACATCGAGATGTTCGAAGATCGAGTGATGAGAAAGGAAAATAATAAATGCTCCTCGCGCGAACTCTGATCGATCGAATTAGTGAACGCGTGACAGTGTGTGCGTGCGTGTGTGTGCATGAGTGGGTGTCTTTTCTCCTGCCCCTGGATCGTGTTGGGGGGGAGGCCCATATACCACCCGTGTCATGTTATGTCAACGTAACCCCGCGGCAGCAGCAGCACCGCCGCCTCTTTAGTAATTAACCCAAACAAAATGGACACCCCGAGATAACGATTAAACGAAATAAAGGCCCCCCTCCTCCCCCGCCTCTCCCCCCAAGCCCCCCTCGTGCGCGACTATTGTTTTAAATGGAATTCACGCTGAGATGGAATCGAATCGTCGAAAAATGTAAGTAAAACGGTACAACTGTGTGTGTGTGTGTGTGTTTATATATATATATATATATATATATATATATATATATATATATATATATATATATATATATATATGCAGCGATCGCGATCGAAACTTCGTTTCTCGACACTACAACTTTTATTCGCAAAGACTCTAGATTGCGAGCGATTTTTTCCCCCCCATTTCTAGTGAGTTTTCGGCCCCTAGAGCCAGAGAGGATAGTGCAGCACCTAGTATTATTTTGCCTGGATGTTGTATACCAGGTGCTCTATCCCCCATTTCACTATTGTTGAAAGAGAAAGAGAGAGGGACGATGCTTTCGTCATCTATTCTTCTCATCAGCCATTTCTCGACGCTCATCTCTCTACGTTTCTCTAATTTATTTTTCCTTTACACCCATTTCGTTCACGATATTGAAGTTTGCATCGTTGAAAAGCAACTATCTTTTATTCTACATTTTTTGTCTTTTTAGCACTACGCGAGGACCCGTTTACTTTGCAAATTAAGTTCGTAAATTTCTAACAAGAATACGCGGAAACGTTTGTGCGATTTTGACAGTCTAAATGCTACTAATAATTAATTTTCGTTGCACTTTAACGATGTAAACTTCAACGTCATTTTCGTTCCTTGCCCGTTGCTCTCTCGTCTCACGTGTAGGAAATCGCGCAACTTTTCTCGAGTTCTTTCCTTATGCCTGTCTGCCCTGTACCCTCTCGTGTCTTTGGAAAAACTCGAATGGTTTTGCACTTCGGAGTCGTTATACATCGTGAGAAATTGTCGCGGTACGAATCGCGCGCGCGCGCGCGCCTGTGTGTGTGTGAGAGAGAGAATTGTGAATTGTAAGGTTAACGTTCCCCCTCCTCGTCCTCGCGTCACTCGTTCCACCGGCTCAGCTCTCTGACTCGAGATTCGCGAGTCTCGGTTCTAGATTGTACTGCGGGGGAATATGTAATTTAGGCATTCGATCGATGCTAGTTTTCTATGCTTGTTTTTAAAGATACTTTAAAACATTTTTAACAACCCTTATCGATCATTTATAAACGAAAGTTGCTTGAAAAAATGTTTACATAATAATGCGAATAGACAACGAAAAACAAAAATCGAGAAGAATTTTCGTTGCATTCCAACGACGTAAACTTTAAAACCATGGTTTTCTAGGATTTTGCCATTTTCGACCTTGCTCGATATTGGACATACACGCACACGCATATACCGGGTGTCCCATATTAATCTTACACCTCATTTATCTCGAAAAATACTTGGACAAACATTTTTTGTCCAATATTCAAAATGGCGACGTTAAGATGGCCGATATGTTTTTTTTAAGTGGCGTCATGATTTTTTTTTCACCGACAAATTTGTCAGTCCAAAACTAACAACTTTTTTAGGGAAAGTTCTTTTATAACGTTCGTAGTTTTTAGGTAGGAATACCGTTTTTTTACTATTTTTAGAGCTATCCAGAATGTACCACGAGGAGGTAGAGTCTTCAATATCCCTAGTGTAAGTGTGCGTGAGTATGTGGGTGTGAGTTTGTTTTGTATTGGAAGTAACGAGCCGCAGAGACTTAATCCTTGTTTGGGTTTGTTTGGGCTGTCGAAAAAACCCAAACAAACGCAGGCGAAGCCAAAAAAAAAATCAAACGCGCACACACACTAGGGATATTAAGGAGGTTGGAGGGATTCTGTTGAGCCAAATGAAGGTTTATTCATTTTTTTTTCATTGAACCTCAAAAAAAATGCATACGAGGTACAGATTTATTCTATATATGCTAATTTTTTTAAATATATAATTAAAGGGCAAAATTATGCATTTTAACATTTTTATTACGTAAAGTAGAAAAACTTTTGTGTTACTACCAACGTGAAAAAGCGTAACATTATCGATGATTATTGTGAAAAAAAACTACGACAACGAATGTTTTATACAATTCACAATGAAATTTTGAGTAATTCATAATTACGCCTATTCATATTTACGTCACGAGATTATTGGCCCAAGGTTTACGATGGGCAAGATGAGGACTTTTTTTCCAAATGTTCACAAAGGTTCAGTTTGGGTTAATCCGTTGTTAGAAATGGTTTATCTTGGTGCTAAATAACAATAAAAATTACATAACCTTTAGTGTGAAAGTCTTGCCCATCTAACCGCACGTTAAATTACATACATCAAACTATTTTTTTATCTCTGATGTTTGGTGGTGAAAAAAGTTCAAAAAATTCGTAAAGACTCAGTATAGTGTTAACAATAACATGTATTTTTTTTATTACATTTAACCTTGGATTTCGACTAACGCTCCAACCTCTTTAAAGACTTTACCTCCGCGTACACCTCTTTACATTCTGGATAGCGCTAAAATAGTACAAAATTGTATTCTAACCTGAAAATTATGAACGTCATCAAAAAACTTTTCCTACAATAGTGGTTAATTTTTAAACGATCAATTTTATGGTGAAAAAAATTCACGATATCATTTAAAAAAATATGTCGGCCATTTTAACATTGCACGGTGGTTCCATTTAGGAAACAGGTGGTCATAAGATCGTAAGTCGGAATTCCGATCTGTTTTTTTTTTTTTTTTAAAGAATAGGTCGCAACTATCTTGACAACTGTTATTTTATTATTAACGGCGGGATAAAGTTAATTCGGCGACAAAAAGGCATGTTTTTAAGATTTTTTTTGGCGTAACGAATAGTGTTCGTTTATTGAAAAATTTACATATAATAAAGTAACATGTGAACAACATTCTCCCAAATTTGCATTGCAAAATATTCAAAATTGAGCGAGTGAAAATTAAACCCCGGAGGCGCCTCGAAAAAAAGTTGGTTTGCGGTGTGCACCATAGCTCGCAACAGAATCATTTGAAACAAAAAAATCAAAATGCATTTGTTAAAGGAGATGTTTCTCGAGGTAATGACGGGAGGATTTTTTTTTTTTTCGATTTTTCGATTTTTCGTATCACTTGGGAGCCAAAAACCCGATTTTCGCTAAAAAAATCGGCTAATTTGTTGTTGAAAAATTAGTAATTATTTAAAAAAAACAAAAAAGCTCTCGACAATACCTGGTGAATTATGTGAAGAAGTACTGTGCAAAATTTCAAAGCGATTGGTCCAGTAGATTTTGAGTTATCGTGCACACGGACTTCAAATATGACAAGTCTCAGAAAAACGGTTTGAAAAACGCAGAAGAGAAGAGAACGGCATGGAGCAATAGACGCTCAAATACTCATAACTTCGTCAATTTTACTCCGATCGACTTGAAATTTTAACACAATATTCTTGATATATTATGCATTCGTTTAAAAAATTTAAAAAAATGAAAAAAAAATTTAATACTTTACCCCGCCCTTAAGATCTGTGGAATGCGTGATGTTTGAGAAGAAAAAAAAATCAATTCTTTTTTGTACGAAAAAACAAATACTTAATTTTTTTTCTCAAATTGGATCATCTTGTCGCGTGTTTTGTTGATACTATGTGGTAGCCCTAGTCATATTATACGAACATAAAAGTATAACACGCGCGTTAACTTACGGCCCGCGAGAAATTTGACATTAAAAAAAAAAAATTGTTTTGCTTGCTCGGCGAAGAGTTCTTATTTCTCCACATCTATTCATGCATTTTCGTGTACTGCGGTATATTTTAATCGACTTTGTGAAGATCAACGTAATGGAAAATTACATTTTAATCATTTGTTTCTGCCATTTTAGAGAATTTTGCTAAGGTAAAAGGCACAGTACGTATTTAATTGTAAGTAAAGATCTAAAAGTACGTTGCAAAATAAAACTATTACGGGTAAATCTTATTCCTTTATCTTGATAACACGATATAAATAAATGACTGATTTTCAGTGTGCGGCCTTCATAAGTTTGATGTTATGATCTACATAAGTAGATAAGATAATCCCTTTACCACTAATCACTTAGCTACCTGCACACTTATTGTTACCTGCACGAAGGAATAAGTAATCTTGGGTACTCGGCCACTGTTATCAAAAAACAACACCATCTACAAACTTATCAAGTCTAAAAATGTTACCGTTTACCTTAGCAAAAATCTTTAATATGGCAGAAAGAAATAATTAAATCGTAATTTTTCATTACTTTGTTCTCCACAAAGTCGATTACAATGTGCTGCAGTACACGAAAATGCATGAATAGATATGGAGAGAAATAAGAACTCTTCGCCAAACAAGCAGACATTGTTTTTTTAATGTCGTCAAATCGCTCGCGCGGCCGCGAGTGAACGCGCGTGTTTTTTTTTTTGTATAATATCACTAGGGCTCCAACATGATACCAACGAAACACGCGACAATTCGACCCAATTTGAGAAAAAAAATAAAAGTATGTTTTTTTCCATACAAAAAATAATTGATGATTTTTTTTTTTCTAAAAAACAACGCATCTTACAGGTTCTATTCATAGAATAAATGTTGTCAGCATAGCTGAGACCTATTCTATAAAAAAAAATCAGATCAAAATTTCAACTTACGACCCTGTGTCGACCTTTCTCCGAAATGGACCCACTGTACGTCGCCATTTTGAATTTTGAACCCAAAAAGATTTTTTTTTAACATCCCCCTTTGAAACCTAAAAGTTTTATCGTAATCGATACTTGCTCGGAGCGGTATTTTTCGAGATAAATCAAGTGTAATATGAAAATGTAGTGTAGTAGCAGTAGTAGAAGTAATAATTTTGCTTTCTGGCGGATCTCAAGTACAGATCTGAAGCCCAAAATGTTTCAAAATTGGTTAGACCAGGTGGTTTTAAAGCGATGATCCCTCAAGGCAGCCGAAAATAAGCGAATTTTCGAGATTGTTTTGTGTCGAAACTATTCATTGTGTATAATTCAAGTTTGATGTACACACTGAGAAAAGAAAGTCGTTGAATGTGCAAAATGCATTTTGTTGTCTCGAAGTTTTGTTGTTTCAACAGTTGCTCAGACATGCTAAATAAGCTACAGTTCACACCACTAAAACTATCAGTTATATTGGCAAAACGTGTTTTATGCCAACCAAAAATCAAGTTGAACGTATTTAAGGAGTTTGGAGCGTTAGCCACAATCCAAGGTTAAACTTAAAAAATACATGTTATTGTTTACACTATACTGAGTCTTTACGAATTTTTTGAACTTTTTTCACCACCAAACACTAGAGATAAAAAATAGTTTAATGTATGTAATTTAACGTGCGGTTAGATGGGCAAGACTTTCACATTAAAGGTTATGTAATTTTTATTGTTATTTAGCACCAAGCTAAACCATTTCTAACAACGGATTAACGCAAACTGAACTTTGTGAGCATTTAGAAGAAAAAAAGTCCTCATCTTGCCCATCGTAAACCATGGGCCAATAATCTCGTGACGTAAATATGAATAGGCATAATTATGAATTACTCAAAATTTCATTGTAAATTTTATAAAACATTCGTTGTCGTAGTTTTTTTCAGGATAATCATCGATAATGTTATGCTTTTTTAAGTTGGTAGTAACACAAAAGTTTTTCTACTTTACGTAATAAAAATGTTCAAATGCATAATTTTGCCCTTTAATTATATATTTAAAAAAAATTAGCACATATAGAATAAATCTGTACCTCGTATGCATTTTTTTGAGGTTCATTGAAAAAACAAATGAATCGCTCATTTGACTCAACTGAATCGCTCCAACCTCCTTAAAGATACATTTTGTTAAACCAACTGAATTTTGGATCGATGAACGAATTTTTTTTTTCACTGCATATTATGACACTTTATGGCTTTACAAACATTTTTTTCAAATATCTAAACATGACAACACTTGCTTCAGAGACGGTTGCCGCTTGAATTGTTCCGCGGCGTACAACCGAGCGTATGTTGCGTTGATCTGAGACATCAGAGCCTAAACATTTTCCATTTCTGAGACCCGCACGCTCCATGTGTACCTAAAAGAGCCGAAGAAAATTGATAATTGGGAACAAGTTATTGTAATTCAAAGACGATGTTGAAGTTTGCATCGTTAGAGTTACACGAAAATTGAAAAATTCCCCGAGTACAAATCTTGCTCCAGCTACAATAAACACCTGATCAGGCATCCTGATTTCTTTTTCCAGCCTTGATCAGAATTTTTTATCAAGCCCTGATCATTTTTGAAACACAATCCCTGACTTCCGTCTGATCAGGGTAAAAAATCAAGGCCTGATCAGGGTAAACTATCAAGGCCTGATCAGGGTAAAAAATCAAGGCCTGATCAGTGTAAAAGATCAAGGCCTGATCAGCGTAAAAAATTAAGGCCTGATTAGAGCTTAATTTTTCACGGCTCAGGATGACCAATTTATTCCTGAAATAAAAAATACAACGCATACACAAAAGATAAAAAGGCACGACTTTATACATAACGCTGATCGTTTATTTTTCAATCTTAATATAAAATCTATCACATATATTTTTCACATATATCTATGTGGAAACGCTGTCTTTTTTTCTACTCTGACAAAGGAGACGGACCAAGTAAAGGAAAATAAAAGCGATACACAAAACAAATATAAATCTACTTACATAGTGGTAGCGCCAACACGTGCCAATCCTCAGGAATTTCGAGTTGTTCCTCGCTGAGAGGATCTGTTCCGGATCTGTCAAATGTATCATAATAAATATTTCAACCAATGCATATATATTAGGTGTACAAATAAGTTTTAGGACACTTCGATTTTGTATCATAACAGCTATTCTAAATTAATTCAAAGGTCCCGCTCACTTATCATAGATGGCGCTTGATATGCAGTATCGAAACGTAAAAGAGTCATAAACATAACCTATAAATTCTGTAAATTAAACATGCAGACCGATAAGCTATTTATTAGACACTGCATTCGCTATGAATTCCATCAAGGAAAAAGTGTTAGGAAAGCGTGTGAATCGATATGTTCTGTTCTTGGAGACAACATTGTATCTAAAAGTACATGTGAGTATTGGTATAAGCGATTCAAAGAAGGTGATTTCGACGTTAGTGACCGTGAACGCACGGGGCCTCCTGTAAAGGTGGACGATCAGGAACTGCAAGCGTTGCTGGATGAAAACTCTTGTCAGACGGAGAAAGAACTTTCGGAACAGCTTGGAGTAACTCAACAAACTGTTTCTTATCGTTTAAAAGCAATGGGTAAGATTCGAAAAGGAACAAAGTGGGTACCACACTTTCTGACCCAAGAAAATAAAAACAGCCGTCTGAACATTTGTGTGAGTCTTTACAACAAGCAACATAGAAAGTCTTGTGGAAAATTGTGACCGGCGATGAAAAGTGGATTTATTTTGATAATCCGAAACGCAAATATCATTGGGTTGACCCCGGCGAGCCGACAACATCCACGCCAAAGCGCAATGTTCATTGTAACAAAGTCATGCTGTGCATATGGTGGGATATGAAAAGCGTACTGTATTATGAACTTCTCAAACCTGGTCAAACAGTTACTACCGATCGCTATTGTCAACAATTGATGCAAGTGAATCAAGAAATTGAGAAGAAACGTCCATTTTCTGGTAAAGGAAAACGTCCAGTAAAACTGCTCCATGACAACGCGCGGCCTCATGTGGGTAAACCGGTCAAGGATACGTTACTAGCGCTTGGATGGGAAGCTGTACCACACCCGGCGTATTCACCAGACTTAGCCCCATCCGATTACCATTTATTTCGGAAAATGCAGAACGATTTGTCTAACGTGCGATTCAAAACATTTGAAGAAGTGGAAAAATGGGTCGCTAAATTTCTGACCTCGCAAGACGAAAGTTTCTTTGCGAAAGGCATCCACGAGTTACCTGAGAGATGTCTGAAGGTCATTCAGTGCGATGGAGGTTATTTCGATGAATAACTGTGTTTTACTTCTTTTTTAATAAATCTTGAATTTTTTGAAAACTGTCCTAAAACTTATTTGTACACCTAATAATTTGGCGTATGGTTAATTTATAGTCAGATTTAATCCAATTTATATTTATAGAATGAAGAATTGTAAGGCTTTGAAAAAAATTATTTGTTATACTAACCTGCTGCTGTATTATTTCTTCTTTTTTTCCCTTATTCAGAGCCCGCTATTCACGTAGACGCAGTCGTTGCGCAATTTTCTTCCGATTGTATTTGTCCATTTTATTCACAACGTACACGTTATATGTAAAAATGTATAAAGTGATTAATAATATGTCTAGTGCTTCTCTCATGTCTGTCCATTAGTTGACAAGATGAGGTTAGGCCCGTTTTTAGCGCCAAACTGTAGAAGTCCAGTTACATGATGATTGCTTGAAGTAAGTTGGATCAGGCGAATTGAAGTAAGCCGTAAGTCCAGTTGCTTGACATCGCCTGAAGCTAGCCGGGTCAGGCGAATTGAAGTAAGCCGTAAGTCCGGTTGTTCGACCACCGCCTGACCCCAGCTTGATCAGGAAAATTAAGGCAAACTTAAGTAAGGCCTTCGTACCACAAGGTGATCAGGCGCAAATCAAATATCAGGTCCGCCTGACAATATTTCTACTCGGGTCCTTTTGATTTTTTCATTTTTTCATAATCTAAAATTGTATCTTGCAAATTCGGATGATTTATTTACGATAAGGATGCTAAAAAGTGATTGAGTGTTTTTTTGGCCCAGATTTGGTTAAAAAAAAATTCGGCTTGTAATCTTTCGTTGCGTTTCAACGATGCAAACTTCAATATCATATTCAAAGACAGTGCCGCCATTGCTGCATGGCCAATTGGCGTAGGTGGTTCTGGCAATTAGGCTTATCTGAAACAAAAAAAAAGTGAGAAAAAATGTACTTTCAGTATAGTAATAAAACTTGCGGATGACCCGATGAGTTTTTTGATATTTTGAAAGTTACGAAAATAACAAGCTGTAGAAAAAAAATCGATTTTCGACAACGAAAGAAAAACAGCTTCAATTATTTGTTATTAACAAATGGATAAACATATAATCGAAAAATCATCTGGTCGTACGGTAGAAGATGTACGACGGTGAAGTTTGCATGGGTGAAATGCGAAGGAAGTCGCTTCTTTTTAGTTGCTGAAATTTTTTTTTACCAATTTAGACTACGAAAAGCACTTACACGTTTGTACGTAGCCTTATTGTAGATTTACAACCGTAATCTGCAAAGAAAAGCCTTTGAGCAAGGAAAAAAGTATAGGAATAAAAAAATTAAATAGAATTGTTGCATTTCGACAATGCAAACTTCAACCTCATAAAGATGTATGGCGTTTAAGTTTGCACCGTTGGAATGCAACGATTTTATGGTTTTAAAAAATTACGATTTAATTTTTTTTTTGGAGATTAAGATCCGAGATTAATGACAAGGAGGCGAAAAAAAAGTTGAGTGATTTTCGTAGCCTTAATCAGCCAACAAATATGAGGAATTATTTGATTCCGTTGCTGGTTTTTATGAGTTTTTTTTAAGGAAAAATTTATTTACCTTTTTATTATGACTTTTTTATTATTTCTTATACTTATACTTTTATTATTTTATTTAATTACCATTGTATTACTACTTTTGGCTGTAACGTGCTAATTTTTTTTATTAATCTTGAAAAATGAAACAAAAGTCTTATGAAACGAAAAGATTGAATTTTTCGAAAAAAATAGCTACATTTTGCAATAAAAAAATTACTTTATATTCTTTTCAAAAACATTTAGAGTCAAATCTTGAACTATAAGGTTAGAAAGATTTGTATCAAATTTTATCAGAATCGGACGATTAGTTTTTTAGTTATACGTCACGTCAGTCTTGAAAATTCAATTTAGAAGACCGTGACATACGTTCGCCATTTTTAAAGATCAATAAAAAGTAAAAAATACCACGTAACCGCCGAGAGTAGTACCGAAACATACCCTGAGTCTCAAAAATGGGTAAGAAATATTTTCTTTGAAAAACATCATGAAAATCAGCAAATTGTTTGCTTGCCCAAAGGTATCAACCCCCCCCTTAATTTAATGGCAGCTTTCGTTCGCAAAAATCCCCGAACTGTTTTCACTCTAATTCTCTTCCAGAGATCTACGATACAAATCTGCGAAGAATATTTCGTATGATAATAGAAATGAGGGTATTAAAAGAACACAAAAAAGAATATAATGTTGAAGTTTGCATCGTTGGAATGAAACGAAAACTATTTTTTTTTGCATTGCCAACACATATGTTTTAGGTAAATTTGGAATAAAAAATCACTCGAACTTTTTTCAGGGCGTTTATTAAAAAATGTACAATATAAATCGGCAAGAAAATATTTTCGATGACGACAAAAATGAGGAAATTACGGAAGAAAAATAACATTTCGTTGCAGTCCAATGATGCAAACTTCAACACCGTAAAGAACTTACGTTGCATTCCAACAATGCAAACTTCAACACTATTTCACGAAACGGCGTTTCGAGAAAACCGCAAAAGAAAAAGTTCGTTGTAGAGCAACAGGCGATCTGATGTTATTGCAGATTGCATCATTGGAACGCAACGAATATTCGTATTCATAATTTTATTTCTTCATTTTCATTATACTACCGAATACACAGGGTGGACCATTTAACGTGACCACCCCAAATATCTCCGTTGCCTTTGGAGTGACGAAACAAATGCCAGGAGGTAGTTTGAATGATTTCGAAGGGCTAATACCGTGGTGAAAAATTTATTTTTGTCAAGGTCATGGTTTTTGCATTCCGAAGGTCATCAATGGTTTTTCATGATGGAAGGTCATCATCGATCGTTGGATTCGTCTGAATATCAGCTACAAAGTCTCAATAAAAAGAAACATTTTCCCATTTGGAAAACCATTGATGACCTTCAGAATACAAAAAACTATGACCTTCAAAAACATGCATTTTTTACCACTGTATCAGCCTTTCGAAATCAATCAAATTACCTCCTGACATTTTTTTCGTCACTATAAAAATTTGGGGTGGTCGCGTTAAATGGTCCGCCCTGTATATTTGAAACAATTTAATTGCTCATCGCTCAATGCCAAAGCAGCTGAAAAAATGGTCGAAAATTTTCGTAGATCAAATGTGCTTAAAGAATATGGAGCAAGTAGCAAAAAAATCATTTTCATTGCAGTCCAACGATTTTTAATCCAATGTGATACGACCCTTCGCAAATGAAGGGTGATATCATGAAATGATATGGCCCTTTGCCAATATGCTCGACGTAATAACAACGCGAATGCATTCTCGAAGCCCCGCGAGCTCTCGTGGTCGAGGCAGAGACGTGAAATTTTTTTCTCTCGTTACACACACACCCACACACACACACACTTCTTGTCAAAGGCCATAGCCGGGTAAGTAGGGAAAAATTGCCCCCGCATTTTCTCCAGTGAAATTAGGAGTATATTCTGAGGTATAAAAAAAAAAAAAAAAAAATTTCTGAAAATTTCATCCCCGTCAACGCAATGGTTTTGAAAAAATGAATTTTTTTTTTAATAAAAAAAAATAAAAATTCCGGAAACGCTTCAGTGGATCGATTCGATTTTTTTTTGGTACTTGTTACGATCAAACGTGTTACGAAATAAAATTATAGAACATCTTGCGAAAGATTAAGGTTTAAAAAAAATAATGTTCCTTGTTTTCTTTTTTTTTACTATAATCCACTTGGGGTACAATAACGATTTTTTTTTATATAATCTTTGGGCACCTTATTAGATTATATAATTTTTTCAAAATGATCGGTTTGGTACACCACAGTGAAAAAAAAAGAAACAGACTTTATTGATATATTTTAGTTATATATCTATATAACTAAAATATATCAATAAAGTGTGTTTCTTTTTTTTCACTGTGGCGTACCAAATCGATCATTTTGAAAAAAATATATAATCTACTAAGGTGCCCAAAGATTATATGAAAAAATTTTCGCTATTGTACCCCAAGTGGATTATAGTAAAAAATAATAAAACAAGGAACATTATTTTTTTTTTTCAAATCTTAATCTTACGCAAGATGTTCTATAATTTTTATTCGTAACACGTTTTATCGGAACAAGTACCAAAAAAAATCGAATCGATCCACTGTACCGTTTCCGAAAAAAAAAATTTTTTATATTTAAAAAAATGCATTTTTCTCAAACCATTGCGTTGACGGGCATGAAATTTTCAGAATTTTTTTTTTTTTTATACCTCAGAATATACTCCAAATTTCGCTGGGAAAAATGCGGGGGCAATTTTTCCTTACTTACCCGACTATGGCCTTTGCGTTTTTTCTATTGAACAATATTGATAGACAATAAAATAATTATCATTTTTTTTACAAATTCAGTCCTCCAAAATTGCTCGAACTTTTTTTAGGATTCCTTTCCGAGATCTTCAGCCTAACTATTCAAGGATTTTTTTTTCTATAATGATGATGAAAGTGAGGCATTGAAAAAATAAAAACAAACTTTCGTTGCGTTCCAACGATGCAAACTTCAACAGCGTTGCATGGCCAATCATCGTAGGCGGTTCTGGCAATTAGGCTCATCGGGATGAAACATTTAAAAATTGTACTTCCAGTATAATAATAAAACTTTCGTACATGGGATATTTCTTTTTTTGTTTTGCAAATTACGAATACAGCCAGCTATGGAAAACAGTTCAATGTCCGAGGATAAAAACAACTTTGATCATTTGTTATTAACAAGTGGATAGACATACCGAAAAATCAGCCGATCGTACGATAGAAAATGTGATAAAATATGCTCTGTCGGAATTTGAAGGGAATCGGAGGTATGTATTTTGCGATACGACTGCAAACTTCAACGGGAATGCAACGACACTTTTATCCACATTTTCGATTTCTTCATTTTTATTACCCAAAGCCTTTTTTTTGCATTTTCATAGCCTAAATTGGCGAAACAAAATTGTAGTAAGTAAGAATTCATTTTCGTTGTTTTACAACGATTTTTTTGGGTTATTTCTTCATTTTTATTATTGTTCGAAATTATTTTTTGCAGCTTGGGGTCGTAAATCTGCGATGAAAATAAATTAAAACGTTCGAGTGAGTTTCACAACCTGAATCGGCCAAAAAGAATTCATTTTCGTTCCGTTCCAACGGCGCAACCTTCAAGATCATACGAAACTATCGAAATATCGTAGTTTTGAAATTTACTTTATGCAGACCCCTTGGAGAATTCTTCCACTCCATTCCACGATATTGAAATTTGTCTCGTTGGAATGCAACGAAAGTGCCCTTTTCTAATATTTAATAATAGAAGTTTCGTTGCGTTTGAAATATGCAATATTAATTGGTTCTCGGGTTATTCAAGTTTTAACCCAGAGAGCGAGAATTCATCCTGTAGTTCAAATACGGAAAGAAAATCAATTATCGTAGATCATCACTTACAGGGAACGTCACTGAAGGCCGGAGCCTGAATTAGAAGGTGTAAAAAAAGCGTTTGTTTCGGGAATTTTTTTCGAAGAGAAAAAAACGAGTGAGCCCAGTAAACATTGAGGTATCTTTTCGTGTATATTGGAAATGTATGAAAAAAAATTTGAACATGAAACAATAAATGACTGCAAATTGTCTCCTGCAGTCCCCAATCGGCGGGAAAGATTCAGCTCGTAATTCTTGACTAAAATGAAAAAAACTAATAACATTTTTCTTTTCTCATATATTGTTCTTCTGGGTGAACTAAGAAAAAGCTGAAAAAATCGTGAAATTATAACATTTCTCAAGTTTGAAAAAAATGTGTTTACAAGAAAACACTTTAACGTGCTATAGAAATTATTTAAACAGACTTTTCGGCGACTTTTTTAGTTCACTTAGAAGAGACTTTCATCCTGAAGGAACTAAATTTTGGTTTGATCCAATAGGTCGTTCAGTTTTTTCGCTGTCACGCCCGCCAATTTGGAAAAATTGTGAAAATGAAAACCGAAGAAAACGCGCGTCAAAGCTTTCGGTAGGAGAAAACATCTTATAAAGAAGGAAGCTTTTGGCCTTGCATCTTTGAAAATATTTACAATTGGCATCTATAACTTTGCAAATTTTATGTTGGATACTTTGTCTATCGATTTAAGCAAATAAAAAACGATTTTTCGGACCTCGTAATTCAGGCTCCGGCCTTAAGTGTCTGCCGTCAATTTTTTAAAACTCGTATACGTGATTAAAACGTCATAAACGGAAAAACGGTTTTAAGGGGGAACCCACCGCTCCAAAGAGAGGCGTGTCAGCCCTTAATTTTTTGTTTTCAATACTTCTATAGTAGATTTTTCATCGATTTACATGAAAAGAATTGTGGTTTTTTATTCATTTAGATCGGTCGACTGTTTGTGGGTAAAACGGCAAAGTTACCGCTCGACACGCCTTCCTTTGAGGGCTAATTTCCTTCCTAAAATCGGTTTTTCCGCCGAATAAAAAAATACGTGTCTAATAGGTTCAACTGCTTTATCATATATATGAGTTTCAACAAAATCGCGGGCCGACATTTAAATGATGTTCCTTGTGAGACAGGAGGGGGGGGGGGCACAGATGATCACGTAATATTTATTTGGTTTTATACTTTTTTTAATTGCATAGTATTGTCTTAAGGAGGTTGGAGCGATTCAGTTGAGTCAAATGACGGTTCATTCATTTTTTTTCAATGAACCTCAAAAAAATGCATACGAAGTACAGATTTATTCTATATATGCTCATTTTTTTAAATATATAATTAAAGGGCCAAATTATGCATTTTAACATTTTTATTACGTAAAGTAGAAAAACTTTTGTGTTACTACCAACTTGAAAAAGCATAACATTATCGATGATTATTATGAAAAAAAAAACTACGACAACGAATGTTTTATACAATTCACAATGAAATTTTGAGTAATTCATAATTATGCCTATTCATATTTACGTCACGAGATTATTGGCCCATGGTTTACGAGGGGCAAGATGGGGATTTTTTTTCTAAATGTTCACAAACGTTCAGTTTGCGTTAATCCGTTGTTAGAAATGGTTTATCTTGGTGCTAAAGAACACTAAAAATTACAAAACCTTTAGTGTGAAAGTCTTGCCCATCTAACCGCACGTTTAATTACATACATTAAACTATTTCTTATCACCGGTGTTTGGTGGTGAAAAAAGTTCAAAAAAATCGTCAAGACTCAGTATAGTGTAAACAGTAACATGTATTTTTTTTTATTAAATTTAATCTTGGATTTTGGCTAACGTTCCAACCTCCTTAAGGAGTAAGGGTTGATACGCTTTCCTTGTTCCTTTCTTTCCTCTTATTTTCGATACATCTACACCTAGAGACATACACGTGCACGATTAAATTCGATGTACAGGGTGGACCATTTAACGTGACCACCCCAAATATCGTTGCCTTTAGAGTGACGAAGAAATGTCAGAAGGTAATTTAATTGATTTCGAAGGGCAGATACAGTGATGAAAAATTCATTTTTATCAAGGTCGTAGCTTTCGCGTTCTCAAGGTCATCAATGATTTTTCAAATGGGAACATGTTTTTTTTTTATTAAGACGTTCTAGTTGATATTCAGAGGAATCCAACGACGATGGATGATATGACCTTGAAATGATTTTTCACCAAAATACTCGATACGGTTATTCAAGTGTTACTTTGGATGGATACACTTGTCTACTGATTCTAAAATTGGTAGATGATGAACATTCTTCACTTTACGACAGTTTTACTACGTTACAATGCCAGTGTTTACAAACATCAGAAGCATCTCCGATTATTCAAAAATTTGTCGAGGTTAATGGCCAACGCTTCGAGCATTTGTTACAATAAATTTTCTGCACAAGAAATTCAATTACATTATTCGGATATTCTTATTCTCAATACCATCACGATTTCCCGTTTTTACGCGCGTATTTTGGTGAAAAATCATTTCAAGGTCATGATATCATAGGTGGTTGGATTCGTCTTAATATTGGCTACAACGTCTTAATATAAAAAAAAAACATGTTCCCATTTGAAAAACCATTGATGACCTTGAGAACGCAAAAACAATGACCTTGACTAAAATTATTTTTTCACCACTGTATCAGTCCTTCGAAATCGATCAAATTACCTCCTCACATTTTTTTTCGTCACTCTAAAGGCAACGGAGATATTTGGGGTGGTCACGTTAAATGGTCCACCCTGTATATACGAACCCTTGCCTACTAAACGCATACACACTCATATATTAACGAGTACAACTAGTGTGTGAGCGTGTGTGTGTTCCGACTAAACGCATTCGTTGCAACTAGTTCCTCCTAGTGAAATCTAGAATTTATGTTCAGAAACCCAAACAAACCCAAATGAATCCAAACTTAGAACTCACTAGGAAACAGTTTTCGTTTGGTTAGCACGAGGTTTTCCAAGTTAAGACGCGGTTCGTTGGCTTGTTTGGTTTTTTTTTTTTCGATTTGTTTGTTAGTCGACGAGTTTTCACTACATTCAAATTTGTTCATCAGTACATTCCAGCTTTTACTGGGAACAACTAGTCATGACGAGGGCATTCAGTAAGAACTATTTTCCACTAGGGAAAACGCGTTTCAACTGAGATCGGCTTTCAATGGATTACGTGACTCGTGGCCGGAAAAAGATGAATTTACGTGATTTTTTTTCTCGAGAAAACGAGTAAGAGTTTTCAACTTTTTTCCTTCCTCCATTTTACCTTTCACAGTATGGTTTAAAGAATCTGTTACAACTTTTGTATTGGACAATACTTAAAAATGTGGTAGATACGATGGTTTGTGCAGAGCGCTGTGTGAAAAGGGCCCTTCGCGGTGATCAGCTATGCATCGCAAAAAAAATTCTCCCGTTCGAGCACTGATTTTTTATATGTAAAGGAAGCTTATAAAATTTAAAGTTTATCGGTGCTTTATCTTTGAGATACTGCTTCGTTATAACTAGTTTTTCTCAGTAACACCTAGAATTCTCTGATTACAAACATTTCAATATTAGTTAAAACTCGTCGAGTAACGAAGAAATTCAAACAAACCCAAAAAACTCGCCTCAACTAGAAAAAGCTAGTTCTAACGATCTACATATATATCGCTATAATTCATTTTTCGTAGTCGAAAGTAGAATTTATGTTTAGAAACCCAAGCTTTGACCTTACTTTCTTTCTTTCTTTCTTACTTCTACTTTCGACTAGGAAAAATGAATTATAGCGATATATATGTAGATCGTTAGAACTAGCTTTTTCTAGTTGAGGCGAGTTTTTTGGGTTAGTTTGAATTTCTTCGTTACTCGACGAGTTTTAACTAACATTGAAATTTTATATATATATATATATATATATATATATATATTTTACCGGGTGTCCCATTTTAATCTTAGACCTGATTTATCTTGAAAAATACTGCTCCTATCAAGTATCGAGTATAATAAATCTTATAGGGTTCAAACGGGAGCGTTAAAAAGAAATCTTGTTTGGTCCAAAATTCAAAATAGCGACGTTAAGATGGCCGACATGTTTAAAAAAAAAATGGGATCAAGACTTTTTTGTCACCAACCGAAAATCAGTTCGAAACTAACAACTTTTGTAGGAAAAGTTTTTAGGAAACTAGAAAAACTAGTCGGAAGTAGAATTTATGTTGAGAAATCCAAAGAAACCCAAATTTTGACGTTATACATATAATACGTGAAGCCAAAGTTTGGGTTTCTAATCATGAATTCTACTTTCGACGCACGCGCGCGCTACGTCGTTGATAAATAAGCGTGTGTATGTGGCTGCGTTTCGTAGGTGAGAGTGTCTTCTCTTCCGCACACTCGGAAGATTCGCGAGAATTCACAGGACGCTATTGGTTAATCAACTATCCTGCGGCTCAATGCCGCTTTATAAGGTAAAATCTGATTGGTTCTCATTCTGGTGTAATTCGGGACTCCGCCTTGCCGCCACCAATTGCATACTTTGTGTCTTCGAAAGCCACCCGATACGGAATATACACACACACACACACACACACACACACACACACACACACACACACACATGCATACACATTCGTACAGACGCTTTTGGCTGTGAGAAATGCTGCAGAATTGTGTAGCTCGCAATCTGCCTTCTGTATGCACACACACCCACACAAATACAAACAAACACACACACACACACACACACACACACACACACACACACACACACACACACACATGAGCGCGTATGGCAAAAATGTACTGAATATTTCGTTTGATCATCGTTGCGCGTATGTACACACGAGGTTCGTCGATTCCCCGGAATCGTGTCGTTTCCACAAAACGGTGCTGTAATTCTTAAGATTATTTTTTTTTGCATGAAATCCATGTAAGGTTAAAAAATGAGGAAAAATAAAAATATGCGATAAAAACGATGATTTAGGGTCAATGTGACGAATTGTGGCGTGAGAAAGAGGAACTTCGTTGTGCAGTACCACGTGAGGGGTTTCTATAAACAGGTTTCCCGTATCGACCCTCATTTTCATTTCTTCGTACTTTTCGAGTTTTCGTTAATTCACTCGCGTCTCGTCTGCACAAAAGACTCCGGGTCAGCGAGAGAAAGAGAGAGAGAGAGAGAGAGAGAGAGAGAGAGAGAGAGAGAACGAGAGAGAGTGAGAAAGAGAGGCAGGCAGGCAAGCAGGCTGCCCGAGCCCTTCGCTGATCCAAATCCCTGTCGAAAGACCGCGCAGCCTTTTCCTCTATGCTCCCCGAGTTTACCCGGATTTCCGAAAACTTTACACCCATCCAAACTCAATTCCGACCAATTCATACCTCTATATACCACCACCACCCCCCCTCCTTCAATAAAATAATCGATTTTCTTCATCGTCAAATTCGTCGGAGCGTCTTTGGCCGGTCGCGTGTCCCGACGAGCACACGTGCGCAAAAGATATTCGTGAACATTAATTTTGTAGCCCAACGTGATCGACGAATTATCAGTATCTTTCAGTGATTTCGAACATTTTCTCTCAGCGTTCTTAAAAGGTCGCTATCCCCCCCCCCTCCTGCGCGCGCCAATCCGCGTAATTATTCCGAAAGAAAAAGAAAAAGCAACACACTACGCCCGCTTCAATTATACGATATCGCCGAATTCGTCCGGAAGATGTCTCCGCGTGTCGGAGCTGCGGGGCGCGTTGGAGCGCTAAAGGTAGTCCGGCGGGGGGGAGGGGTGGAAGAGACGAGAACGTTCGGGAGTATCGTAATAGTAGGTAGGAGAGGTCAATATACTTGGCTAGATAGTGTTGTGTCTGTGGAGTAAGCAAGAGCACAGCGTTAGCCTGCCTATAATTTCAGCAATATTAAGGATATGCGAAAGTTCAGAAAAAAAAATCACAATAATAAAAAGCAGAAGGCGCGCGCGCAGCAAAGTTTTCCGAGTCCTGCGCGAGCGCCGAAAAGAATGGCGGAATATGCCGGAAGTTCTTCCTTTTTTGTTCCTTTCTTTTTCGCGGCGTGCCAAAACCCGACTCGCTAATTCCCGTGTTCCGCTCCTCAATGTCCACTCCTCTCGCGTAACGCTTGGGAGCGAGTGGGAGCGCTTCTTCCCCCTCCCTGCCGCTAGAGCGCGCGCATAGCACGACTATCGCCGCACCGAAGGGGGGGGGGAGTGGAACCCCAGCGTGGCACGTTACTGCGTAGGTACGCGTTTTGTGGTTATGTGCAACGAGCCTAAATTCACGCAGCACGCGCGCGCCATGCCGGGAATAAAAAACGATACCAAAGGCTCGACCTCCCGCAGCCCTTTTCTTCGCACTCGAAGAAAAATAGAAGAAGGGCAAGCTGCGTCGAATTGTTTTTTGGGTTTTTTTTTTCGTTAATATAATATATTTTATTTTATAATATAAACTATAAAATAAAACATCAGCAAAACAAGTTTTTCAATAGTTATAGCTAATAAAATAGATTATTCCGATAGTATGAAATAATATTCCAAGTAATGACAACAAATAATATTAAAGGAATTGATAGATAAGTAGCGAGATGACTGAATCGCTAGTACATGAACGGAATTACCAGTAAATAGGCGTGTAATGTAGATGAAGCCTGTAACGTTTAACGATTTATTATTTATTTTTATTAAATTTTAGATTTGGAGATCATTGTGTTGCACAAAAATAATAATATTCTTATACATACGAGAATTATATTTGTTATTACAATTTCGTAGAAAATACAGAAAGCTTTTTTGCACCTTAACGTGACATTCTTAAAAAATGACCAAAGTTTGTTTCAACGGAGAAATAGGAAAAGGCAAATTTTGTCAAAATAAAAAAAGGAATGAAACGTTTTTGTGACAACATTTAATCGGATGTACATGGTCAATTCTTAACAGTAATTAATTTTGGAAACGTCAGCGGATGAGCCAAACTTTTCACCCTGCTTTTAGAATTATCAGAATAGAGTCCATATGTTCATTCACTGGAAAGCGTTTTTAATATAGCACCAGTGAATAAACGTGTCTAATTCTGAACTATTATTACCTTAAGTCTCAATTTTTAAAGAAAGCTTTCCGTAAAAACAATTGACGATATTCATGATTTTTTTTTTTAAGGAAAGATTTCTTTACAATTTTTGAGACTTAAGGTATATTTTATTACTACTTTCGGCTGGTACACGGTATTTTTTTAATTTCTCTTAAAAAATGGCGAAGGTACTTCGGATTTTTCGGCGGGATTCATCGGAAAAAAACCAACAAAGATTTTTCTTTCATTAAGATTCATACGCAGAATATGAAACAAAAAGCTCAAATTTTCTTTAAAAAAACTACATTTTGCGCTAAAAAATACCGTTTTTAAAATTTTCAAGAACAGTTAGTTACTTTTCAGACAAGATTAGAAAGTTTTATATTAAATTTCATCAGAATCGGTCGATTAGTTTTTTTAGTTATACGTCACGCCAGTTTCGAAAATGCGGTTTAGTAGACCGTGCAATACCTTCACAATTTTTTAAGATTAATGAAAAAATACCACGTAACAGCCAAAAGTAGTAATAATATATACCCTAAATCTCAAAGATCGTGGAAAATTCTTTCTTAAAAAAATCATGAATATCAGCAAATATTTTCCTCTCCTGAAGGCATCTCTCCCCTTAAATATTAAAATTAATACTTACCTTCGAAACTCGCAAAAAAAACTTTTGTTCAAATTGCAAAAAAAATTATACAAAGTAATGAAAACATTTCACGTAAGAATCGATTGTTCAACACTGCGTATTTTTATAAATAGGCGTAAGAAAAATCGTCCGAAAAATCGGCACCATGCATAAGCATAGTGCGCTCCCCTCGTACTTCACCCCCGACGGCTGGACCACACCTTAAGGGGGGAGATCTTGTTAGGCAACCGAAAATGAGCTGATTTAGAAAAAAAACAATATGGCGAAACTATTTACTTTACATAATTAAAATGTTATGTACAGATAGTAGTAGTATTTATTTAGTTTACAGTAGTATTTATTTCTTGTATGCCCTTTAAAGGAGTATTTATATGCCCTTATAGTAGTATTTATTTTTTATATTCCCGTTCAATGGTGTTTACATGAGTGTCCCCCACCTTTACATACGTGCTTACATGGGTATGTTTGGGTTCTCATTATGTACATCGACTTTTCTAATTCTTACATCTATCTTAATATTCTAGTTTCTCGAATTGCCTAATGTTATCACATAGTTGCTTTGCCGCTTACTTTTCCAGTTTCGCCTCTATATTACGGTCTATTTTGAACCCCCTGCTCTTTTCCAACCATTATTCCAGTTTATTTACTATCTCTTGATTGAGTTTCCCCTTATCTTTTGGACACTCGCAAATGCGACTCAAATTTTCATTTGCCTCTTTGCGAACTCTACATTTGGAGTCTGCATACCCCTTTTATAATAAATATTTCCATTCCATATGGATTGCCAGATGGTACTTGATTGATGATTTTCCAAATGACGATGAAAACTGATGATTTTCCAAAAAAAATATTTTTACATTTTCAACAATTCCGACTGCACGACCGACTTCAGAGATCGTCGCCGCCTGAGTTGTTCCACAACGTGCAACCGACCGTCAGTTGCAATCATCTGAAACATCAGAGCCAAGAAGTTTTAGATTTCTAAGAGCCACACACTCTGTGAACCTCGAGTTCTTGAAAAATGATTCACAAAAACTACTTTTTCATTAACAAATACTATAGTAGAAATTTCACGAAAAATAGAACGTTACTTTTAAGCAAGTGCCATTTTTCGATTTTTTTTCTTTTCTTTTCAACTTTTAGGTTCACAGCGAGTGAGTCTTAGAAATCTAAAACTTCTTTGATCTGATGATTCAGATGAATGCACCAGACGCTAGGTTGTACGCCGTGAAACAACTCAGGCGGCAACCGTCTCAGACAAGGAACATTAAGGAGTTTGGAGCGGCCCGATTGAGTCAAATGACGGTTTAGGATTCTATGAATCTCAAAAAAAATGCATACCAAGCATAGATTAATTCTGTAAAATAATCAGCGGCAAAATTGATAATTGAACCTTTGAAAAAAAAATCGCTACAGGACCAATCGCATATTGTTTTTATGACCCCAAAGTATTTTTTAAGCAAAAAAAAAACGATTTTTCCAAAATTCTAGAGTGGCGTTATCCCTTAAAGTGCAAGATAGTGCATTTTTATATTTTTATCACGTAAATAAGAAAATCTTTTGTGTTACTACCAACTTGAAAAAGTATAACATTATCGATGATTATTATGGAAAAAGAAACTGCATCACCAAATGTTTTATATAACTCAGAATGAAATTTTGAGTCATTAATAATTATGCTTATTTATGCTTATGTCACGAGATTATTTATTATTGCCATTCATTAATATTGAGTGTTGCCGAAATACGGCAACTTCGCGGATATTGCGGCTCGCAGCAATGCTCTTCATTCGCCAGTCAAGATTCGTAATCTTTCATCATACCTTGACGGTTCAATTCGATCCATTGGATATATATGGATTACGATGGGCAAGATGGGGTTTTTTTTCGAAATGTTTACAAAGGTTTAGCTTGCGTTAAACCGTTGTTAAAAATGATTTATCTTGGTGCTAAATAGCCAAAAAAAATACATCACCCATAGCGTGAACGTCTTGTCCATCAAACCGCACGTAAAATTACAAACATTGAACTATATTATATCTCTGGTGATTGGTAGTGAAAAAATTTCATAAAATTCGTAAAGACTCAGTATAGTCTAGACAATAAATTATATTTTTTTAAAACTAATCTTGGATTGTAGTTAACTTCGCAACCACCTTGAGTGTCCACCTGTGATTTGGTTGAAACTTATATACGTGATTGAAAAATATCAGACGCAGATTTCATTCAGATCGGTGGACTGCTTGTGGGTGAAACTGCAAAACCACCCCTCGACACGCCTTTCTTTGAGGGGTGGTCCGCCCCTTAAAACCGTTTTACGCCGATAAAAAAAAACGTGTCCAATAGTTTTTAGTACTTTATCACATATATGTTTCAATAAATCGAAGGTGGACACTTAAGCGATGTTGATTGTGAGGCGAGTATCGGTACAGCCGCCATGTTTCAATAGTAGAAAAAGTTTTGCAAAATTAAAAAGCGTAATAATGAGTACATAAAATTTCAATTATGTTCAAAAAATAGTTTCGACACCAAATAATTTAGAAAATTGGCTTATTGTCGGCTGCTTGAAGGGATCTCTCCCCTTAAAGCTTTTGTGCGATAAGAAACCGTATTTGCGATTTTCACGTCCTAGGGGTGGCGATATTTCAATATGGCCGGGCAAAGTATAGCTTTGAATGTAAACAATCACTTCGTTCTTGATTTTCTGCGAGTTAGCTATAGGACTTACCATCATGGTAAATTGTAAAGATGCTACTGCAGTGAATAATTTATTTGCCGCTCTTTTTTAGCTCTGTCAGCTTTGAATTTAGATTTTTTAAAGTTATGAGAACTGATTTTATTTTTTTCAGGGGATACTTTTTACAAGGAACGTCTGAAATTATATTTATACATTGGACATAACAGAAATAACTTTTAATATTGCTCGATTTATCATTTATAAAGATACAAACTTGAAAAAAAAATCGTGTGGAGTGACTACGAACTTGCTTTGATGGCCTTAAGAGAGTCATTTTCAGAGCCAACAACCACTATTTTTGAAAGTCTCTATCTTAGATGGCTTATGATATGACAATTCACTTTTATTTTTGGTCTTGCCCCCTGGAACACTGCAGGATCTCGAGTAACTTTTCTTTTTTCAAATTTTGTCCATTGTTATCAATGTATTTCAACAAGGATTACCATACTAGTAGAGCTTCCGCACTTAGGCCGCGAGAGGCGTCACAACTTTTGGGAATCGCGAATAGGGAACCTTAGGCAAAGCTCAGCGCAGATGGCGCCACGTAAACAACGTAAACAAAAGAAGCTGCCAACGTGCGCGCTACATTTTCACGGTGTGTGCCTTGTACTAAAATTATATGAATGGACATAATGAACAATAATTACGGATATTTGACTATATCGGAATTGAAAAATCGGTTTCTACTCTTTTCCTTCTCTGTTCATCCTTTAAATGCTCTGTTTTGCTGCAAACAAACAGGGAAGGTACAACCCCTTTTTCAATATTTGCCGACTCAGTTTCATCCCCGTAAAGAACCAAAATGAGCTAGCTAAGTATTATGTAATGAAATAGTATCAGAAGGTTAAAAGAATGCAAATATTTCAAATAGACTTTTATTGGTTATGATAATTAACTACTTTACGATATACTTTTCGAAGTAAATTGCTTTAAAAATATGTTTATACACTAAGCTGTAACAAATCCTTCATTTCTATAGACTGCAGATCTAAAATGATCAAAATATAGCCATGTTTTGTGGTTGTAAAGTGCTTGCGAAATTTTTCATTTTTAGGAATTAAATGAACGCCTTTGCCTCTGCATCTAATTGCACAACACTGATGCATTCGTCACAATTTATTCACGACAAACGGATTATTTAAAGAAAATTCAACAGTATTCGTAAAACCACGGGTAAGACCAAAAAGAATTTCACTAAACGTCATGTTCTGTTTACGTTATAACACAATGTCCCCTCTAGCGGGAGAAATTGGCAGCGAGGTTCCCCATTGCGTGAAATTCACTTTCATGACATCATAGAACGGCTAACAATAAGGCTAAAGCAAAGTATCAGTGAAGACATAACCTTACGCGGATAAACAGAAAGCCAAAATACAAGATTGCATCCTAAGCGTTACAGAAAAGCAAAAGAATGTTATTAAATTTCACGAAACAACACAAAGACGAATGTTGCCTTACGGTAGTCAAAAACAAAATCCCGTGAGTTTTGTATCAACATCGTCGCCGCTTCGGGCAACGCTCGCGCATGCGCACTAACTATTCCCACCGCGAAATTTCGTGCCGATTAAGCTCGCGCGAATCTCGCATTTTCACCGCGTGAAAAAAGCCGTAACGTAGCTGCTCTTGTCATTTTCACCCAAACTAAGAACCGCGATGAATCCTCCCCAAGACTTTGCTTGAAAAAATAAGAGGCGACAGAAACAGTTCCGCGCTAGAATGATCGAGCGTGCCTAGGGACAAAGCTCGACGACGCCACCGCCACCGGTCGTCGCCAAGGAAAATTTTCATCCGCACGCGCGCGCCGGTGCTGCTCCCCCCGGGTAGGGGTGCGTTTCGCCAAAAGTCCGGGAAAGGAAGAAGAGTTAGGCGCGCGCGCGCGCGAGCCACACGAGCTACGCTTATTAACCGTCTGTATAGCAGTGACCCTAACCTGGCCCCTCCTCTCCCCGCCCCACTTCTCGCCGCGCCCCCCACCCATTCGCCCTGCGCCCCGCTCGAAAACGCTCGCCGCTGCTCACCTCCTCGATACTTGGCGTACCCCGTGTACGTTTGGGCATTTCGAGTGGTCTTCCCTCGAATTTTCGACTGGTGACTTACCAAAAAAAACCCTAGATATTACCAGACTAAGAAGGGCGTATGTCCACAGTAGCAAAGTTTCCCAACGCAACGCGAGGAACGTCAATATTTTACGCTTACCGTAGGCGCGCTGTCAAAAAAAAATATATATATTTTTTTTTTCGTCAGCCATTTTGGTCGGAAAGAAAAGACGAGCGATAGTAGCGTCGCGACAATCGTGGCGTTCGATCGAACCCCCCCAGCGCGTTCGAAAAGTCTTCCTCGTCTGTTTGTTTTGAGGATGAATGTGTTTGGGCAGAGACGCGGGAAGATTTTCGGACGCGCCGGGCCCGCGTCGATTGGGCGTACGCACCTGGGAGCCTCGTGAAACTCTTTCCGAGAGAAGGAAAAACAGGCAGGCAAGAGGCAGTCGCACACAGCCGCCAGTCGTGCCCGCCGCGCGTCCCCCGCGACCCGGTGCTGCTCACGAGAGGCGCACCAATCACATATATATCTATATGTATATATATATATCTATATCGCAAGAAGGAAAAGCACGGAAAAGTCAACAAAGTACGAAAAACGATGAGCAGAGCCTGCGATATTTACGAGTGAGATTTATTTTATTTCGAGTACGAAGCGCGTAACAACAAAAAAACGCCGAATTTTCGAGACCCTTCGGCACGTTCAATGTCATTGGCTTTTTTTTTCACCCGGTCGCGCGTTCTTTCATCCCCGTGCGCTTTTTTTTGTTCTTCAACGTTCGTGCGCGTCCCTGTGTTTTGTGCTGTAACGTGAAATATCTACGATCGTGTCGAGTGTTCCCCGTCTTCACCGAGAAACAAGCTCTCCCTCTCTCCCCTCGGTCGACCCCCCCCCCCCTCCTGGGTATACGCGAAAAAGAGATGCACACGTATGAGCGCGATATTCGTGTGCGCGCGTAGCGCATTTTCTTCCGAGAGGTTCGTATTCGTAAACATTTCGGCGATCGATCGTTATTTTTTGTTTTTTTTTTCTTCTGTTTTTGTTTTTCTTTTTTCGGAACTGCGATATTCGAGTGCAAATCCGTCTCTCTTCGCGTGTCCTCTCCATCTTTTTTTTTGCTTCTTTTCTCTCTCCCTCTCGCCCGTTGTGAACAGACTCGCTCCCTCTCGCTCGCTCTCCCCTCCGAGACTTTGTGTCTCGGAGTGGACGCTCGTGCGTTCCACTTTGACCGATGCCGGCGTTACTTTCTAACTTTTAATGACGGAAAAAATGCGAAACGCTTTTCTCGACGCCGGGAGCCCAGATACTCGGCTCCTGGCACGCCGCCGACGTTTACGCGATCAGCCGATTTTTTCGATCGGAAAAGTGTCGCGATCGCATCCGACGAGAGTCCCAAAGGCGCATAGGGAACACCGAGCGGAGTGGCCTCTCGAGGGATCTTCTTCTGCGCTGGAAGTCTGCGCTTCCAGCGCAGGAAAAAGTCTGCTGCGAAACGACGGAACAGCCAGGAAAGACGAGAATGCGCAAGTAATTTCTCGGACTGTGGAATCCATGAGTTTCGCGGCACCGGCGGGGCGAGAGAAGTTTTGAGAGCGAGACGAGAACGCGTGGAGGAACGAAGTGGACTGCGCAAGTCGATTCGTGGGTCTCATGATTTTCAGGCGAAGGGGAACAGGCCGTCGAGAAGTTGGCTGAATTTTTGCCTCTAAGTACTCTCCGCGGAGTGCCTAAGATTCAAGAATGACGTCGAAGTTTGCATCGTTGCGACGCAACGCATATTCAGTTTTGAATGCTCCAATTTTTTTGTGCCAACTCAGGCTTTAAATAGCTCAAATGTCTCTACATATTTTTATACGATATTGAAGTCTGCATTAATGGAACGCAAATGGAAAAACACTCAAACGTTTTTTTTAGGACCCTCATTGAAAAACTGGCCCAAATTTTCAGTTTAAGGTTTTGTATGATGAAAAAGGAGAAAAAAGTTGGAAAAGAATTTTCGTTGCGTTTTGACGATGCAAACTTCAACACTGTATTTTTTTTATAAATTGAAAATCTCGATTTGCAAAAAAGAAGGCTTTGGGTAATGGTGAAAATTAAGAAATAAAAATATCGTTGCATTCCAACAGTGTAAACGTTGTTGTATTCGAGATGGCTCGGTCTAGGGTAGCCATCCAGAATGTACATTGGCTTCCGACGTGTGGATCCCGTTCAGAGCAATCTGGATAACTTTGTGAAAAATTGGTGGAAAGTATCGAGAACGCTTGATAAATGAGATATTCGGAAAAAGAAACTGTGTGTGAAAATTGCTATTCAAAGAGGATATTTGGAAAGATAAACTGTCTGGGAAAAATATATATTTGGACAAAAAAGTAGATGTTGAGTATTTCAGGAAAGAAAGCTTTTGAGATAAACTGTGAGAATAAGTTTAACAAAAAAAAATAGAAGACCAAAATCGTCTGGAAAATTAACTATTAAAAAAATGTATATATATATTTGGAATAAAAAGTACTTGCGAGTATAACTATTTGTAACATTAAGTATTGCTCGAAAAAAAGTATTTAGAAGCGAAAAACTGGCATAAAACTGTGCAAATAAGTATTAAAAGAAAGGAAGACAAAACTAGGTACAAAAATTACTGTTGAAAAACTATTTGTCTCATCAACTACTAGGAAGAAAAAGTATTTGAAAAAAAAAACCGTGAAAATACGTATTAAAAAAATTAGGAGACCAAAAATAAAGGAAAGAAAATATATATTCTGATGAGAAAGTAACTATTAAAAAAGATATATATAATTTACAAAATCTGAAAGATAACTTTGAAAGTGTTTTAAAAAAAACCTGTGAAAATAACTATTTAAAAAGTTGGCAGACAAGAACTGAGAAAAAAAGAATTGGATGGACAAATATATATGAGAAAGTAACTATTCGAAAAAAATATGTCTCCAAAACAACTTGAACAATATTAATTTCGAAACAAAAAAGTAATTGTGAAAATAAGTATCAAAAAAAGTAATCGCTAGATTGAAAATTGTGAAAAAAAAAAATTCCGAAAATCATTGAAAAAAATGTAATAATCTGGAAGAAAAAATAACCCGGGAAAGTATTTATAAAATTTCGAACAGAGTATTTGCAAAACAAAACGAGAAATACCTCATTAAAAAAACATTGGCCAAAAAAGTTTGTTTCCGTTTGTAATTTTCTCAAACTTAGTGGCACAAATTATTTTCTCAAAGTTATTCAGACACCGTGCCACGTTCAACAACCTCGTTCCTTTGTTTTCCCCAGCTAGAATTTGAATCGTTAATTTTACTCTCTTTTTTTTAGTATATATTTATTCCCTCGCGTGTTCTCTACCCGATATCTTATCTGTTTCGCTGACGAGCCCACGATTCATACCAATTTCACCACGTTCATAGGCCGGAGGATATCGAGAATCGCTCACAAGGCCCTTGTCATTCCTTCATTCATGAGTTTTCACGTTTTTACTCCTACCATCGGAAACCTTAGATACTTTGCTTTTTGTCTCTCGTCAATCTCTAATGTCCAATCTCGTCGGGGGACAGACTCGTTACTTCGTAGGTTGCGTCCCCGGTGTGCTTGAGAGTGGGAGCAGCAGTCGTTCTTGGATAATTAATTACAGTCAATCTGCGACAATTTACGATCTCTTCGTACATGTATATATATATATCGTTGACGGTAATGACACACGGGAGTGTGTACGCGCACGACATTATCGAGCCGATTCTTGTGAAAAATAACGTGAAAGAGAATGCGGAACGTCCAAAAAGGAACAAAAAAAGAAGAAAAACAATACGATCTTGGTACATTCTGAGGGGGAGAAGTTATGGCGATTATGAGTGAATTAAATACCATAAGCGTATAGCTTTTCCCCTTCGGCGTGTACCTCTCAGCATCATCGTCTCCGCGATTCGCCGTTGGCAAATTATTCCCCCCACTCTCTGCCCCTCGTAGTGGGGATAGGCTCGTTTGGCGAAGCAAAAATCCAAGTTCAACACTGCCGTTTCGTTATCCCGCAGCGATCCTGGCGGTCGTAACGTGAACTGTGCAAATTTGCTCCACCGAACGCTCCTACCCCGGTAGCTTCCTGTACTCAAGACGAACTGAAGTTTGCATCGTTAGGATGCAACAAAAGTTCCATTTTATATTTTCATTTCCCCATTTTTACATGCAAAATTCTTTTTCGCACATTTATATCGTAGATATTTGAATAAACGTCTGAAGGAACAGTTGAGGCTTTTTTGTGGGCAAAATGTGTCGAAAGAAATAAAAGCAAATGCATAAGTATAAATTTCCATTGGATTCCAACGATGCTGACGTTAGTCTCACCGTAAGACGGCGAACACTCGGCCACCTCTCGTTGGCTCGCGTGACGCCGCGAAAGTATATTAGAAGAAAAACATTGCGTACGGTAAGCGATGACTAAAGTAAGGGCATTATCCGTGAATGTTGCAGAAGTTACGGAAGAGAATCAATGATGGGTGAGCTACCGGCGATAGAGAGAAGGATCGTAAAAAGCCCTCTTCAGCCTGAGACGGAGGCAAAGATTCGTGAAGCTTAAAAGACATGGACTCGTACGATCTGTTTGGCGAAGATGTCAGTGGTTCGATGCTCGATGCACTACCCGATCTTGGGGGTAACGATCATTTTGACCCGGCAGTATCCAACAACAACAGCGTCGTAGTTAACAGAGATGGCGCTAATGCAGGACCGAACGGTGGTGGTGGCGGTGGCGGTGGTGGTGGTGTCGTTGGTGGTGGTGGCGGTGTCGGTGTTGTTGTTGGTGTCGGTGGCGGTGGAGGGAGTTACATTAATCAGCCTTACGGCATAACGCAGGAGTCGCCATTGGCTAAATTGACGTCTTTCGGCGGTACGGAATTTGGAAGCGCGAGTCAGTTGTCGAGTACGAGCCAGCGCGCAATGTTCAATCAGGGTATCGGTAGTTTCGAGGCCGCGGGACCGCCGCAGCGCGCGGCAATGGTGCCGGTCGGCTTCCAACAGAATCCCGCGAGGGGTATGACGCCTCAGCATCGGGCCCCTCACCCAGTCGGGGCTGGCCAGTATCCCGGCTATTCGGACAATATGTATTCGATGGAGCAGCAGCACCCAATGGCGCGGGCCGGTATGGGAATGGATCCGGCGATGCAGGGATGGCCCGGTGCGGCCGGTTCATACTCTCAGATACAGAGGCATTACAATCAGATGGCGCCCCAACCGGCCGCTTACAGGCAGCATATGCCGCAATACTCTCATCAGCAGGACCAGACGGGCATAAGTCAGAAACTGCAGCAACAGCAGCAGCAGCAACAGCAACAACAACAGCAGCAGCAGCAACAGCAGCACTTTAACGCGCAGCAGGGTATGATCGGTACGATGGGTGTGCCGCATCAGGCGATGCAGGCAGCCGGTAGCGCTGGTGTTTATCAGCACATGGTAGGCCAGCAACAGCACTATCAGCAGGGCAACCCGGCCGGTATGTATCAAACATCCGGGGGTTACACGGCGTTCGCGACCGCCGCTGCGATGCATCAGCAACAGCAGCAACAGGCGGTCGCTCAGCAGCAAGCGGCTCAGCAGCAACCGCAACGAATGCCGCATCACCATCAACAGCCTCATCCGACTCTCCAGTCACTCCCATCGCATCCCCAGTATCCCCAGCACCCCCAGCATCCGGTCGTCAGTCAGCAACAGGCGATGGAGCCCCAACAGCAGCAGCAGCAGCAACAACAGTATCCCCATCACACCGCGCCCATGTTCAATCAGCCTCAGCATCCCGGACCAAACGCTCAATTCGCACCGACCAAACACGCCACGAGTCCCCAGTACAGAGCGGCGTTTCCCCAATTGTCGCCGCAAATGTCCCCGCGGCCGCAAATGTCACCGAGGCCACCAGCGGTCCAGCAACAAATGTCACCGCGGCCCATAATGTCGCCGGCAAAACCTACCACGCTGTCGCCGCATCCGCACGTACAGATACCCCATCAGTCGAGCGGTGGCCCCGGTGGAGGGGGCGGACCGGCCTCTAACACGCTCTCCGTGTCACCGTGTCCGCCGAGCGCGATGTCGATAAATCCTTCCGCCGGTACGCAACAACAGACGACCCTCCAGGCCCTTGAACAAATGGTCATTCCGGGTGTCGCGGTCACGAACTCCAACGTGAACCAGCAGGATTACGGGCAGTATCAGTCTCGACCGACGATGCCACATCCCTCTAGCATAATGCCACAGCAGAATGCACAAAATTCTATGCCACCGGTGACAGGCCCTAGAATGCCGATGCCCTCGCAATGGCCCCACCCGCAGCAGCAGCAGCAGCAGCAACAACAACAACAACAACAACAACAACAACCTCCACCACAGCAACAGCAGCAGCCTCAACAACAAATGAGGCCGAGCATCAGCGTGAGCGATTCGCGAGGCATGCTCGAGCAGCAACAGCAGCAAGTCCCGACGACGAGCGAGCCAAATAGTATGTTTCCCGTCAACGGTAATGACGTTATACACAACGTGGTGGAAACAACCACGAGAGACACCACCGACAATTCACAGATCGTCGTAAACCCGCCCGTCGTGCGGGAAATCGAGCCGAACGATCAACAATCGATGGTAAAGAAGAATAACGAATTGTTGAGTCAGCAACAGCATCAGCAGCAGCAGCAACAACAACAACAACACAAGCCCCAACAGATTCACCAGCAACATCCGCAGGTGGAAAGCACCGTGCCGACGAACAATCAAGTCAGCCTTGCCCAGCCAATGGAGCCAACGACGTCGATAAGATCGAGCCCGATCGAGACCGTTCAATCGTTGCCCGCGTCGAGTACCAGCGGCAGCGTCGATTGCGGCGCCTCGTCGCCCTTGATGCAACAGCAAACAACCTCGAACGTCGTGGCGTCGAGCGGTGAGGCCTGCGACTCGAACGACGTCGCAGCCGAGCAGCAGGATATTAACACGGTGCGGCACCTCTCCAGTCCTATTGTCAGCGCCTCGATTCACAATCAACAAACACAGATCGCTAGTCAGGCCCAACATCCGATTAGCCAGCAACCTCACCAACAGCAACAGCAGCAGCAACCGAGTATGGTGTGTCAGCAACAGAGCGTCGTGCCGCAGCTTCACGCAGGGCAACAAATGGTAGCTGCCCAACTGATACAAGCGCCGCTGCAATCGCCCGGCGTCAGTCAACAGCCCCAACAGATGGTGCACCCTCAACAGGTCCAAGCCCCGATGATACAACCGCAACATTCACCGATGGCGACATCCCAGCCGGCCCAACTGCCACAGCAGATGTCCCAGCCGCCGATGATTCAGATGATGGGACAACCGCAACAGCAAATGGGACAGCCAATGGGGCAGCAGCAGCAAACGGACGCGATGGGACAGCAAGCGATACAGGTCGGACAGGCGATCCAGGTCGGGCAGCCTCAGGCGCCTCAGCAGGCGATCGGACAACAGACTATGGTGCAGCCTCAGCAGCCCGCACAGATGGGACAGCAACAACAGACGCAGCAGCTCCTCGCTCAGCAAGCTCCACAGGCCAATCTCCAAGTGAACCAGAACCAACAGCAGCAACAACAAGCCCTCATGGGACAACAAGTCATGATACCGACCAGCAACGCGATGATACAGTCGCAACTTCCCCATCAAACGACGTTGCCATCCCAATTGGCGAGTCCCCAAGTCTCCCAGATGCAAAGCACCGTTACACCGGCCACCGCGAGCCTCATGGCGCCCCAACAAATAACCGCGGTCGTGCAAACGACGAATATCGCCATGCCACCACATCAGACACCGGTCGTCTCACTCGCCAATGCCCAAACCTCGCTACAGGTGCAACAGCAGAATTTCGCCGAGTACACGACAATGCAAAAGCCCAACAGCATGTACACGAGCGAGATGATCGTCGTTGCACCGGGACAACCGACCGCCCAAACGAATCAAGCCCAACAACAGTATCACGCAGGTGGCGAAATCGTAACGGGCAATACAATGCCGGCTATGTACACAATGCCACCCGTCACCGCACCCACCACCACCGTCATGACACCCCAATTCAACAACACTTGCGCACCCGTCACCCATCATCAGGAGAGAGCTGCCCTCCAACAACAACTGCAGGAGTTGTACTGCATGCCACCCGCCAGCGACAGCCAGGAGAAGATCGTCAGCCTTCAGGAGAAACTACAGGCCCTCCAGCAACACGAGACCAGCGAGCAGTGCAACGGTGGACCGCAGTGCATACTTCAGACACCCATGTTCGCCGCGGCGGTCGTCGATAGCCCGCAGGTACGCTCGTCAATTTCATACTTGCACGTTCGTTGAGAACGCTGCGTAATCGTTTGTTTTTTTTCAAAGGTATTCCTTTCACCAACCCAAATATTTAACAACTCATTTTCGTCTGTAAATCAAGTAAAAATACATCCCAGTAAACTGGCAAAATTTGAAGCCAAGTTAACGAACTCTTGACGAATAATTGCGACTGTATCGTCTCGTTTATACGGCGATTTATGGAAATGATACTTCGAAAGTAGACGAGATTGAAGTTTTCAGCGTTGGAGTGCAATAAACATTGTTTTTTATTTCTCTAATTTAAATTCGTCGATTTTAGCTACGTAAATCACTCAAACATTTTCCGACTACTTTCCCAGAGATCCGAAACCTAAATATGCACAAAAAAGATTTTGTATATTAATAAAAATAACGAAGTAAAAATAGAAAGAGAATTTAAGTTGCATTCCAACGACGCAAACTTCAATTTCATAACACTTCTCAGCTTCATCTATTTCTACTTGGAACAGGTTAAACTTTTTCCGTCCCACTATAAATCCCAATAAATTCCCTGATACTAGGTGCGCAACTAAGTTCCCGGGTTTCACGCATGGATGGCGCTAGCGCCACATGTAGTCGGCATACAGGTTTGAAATTGGGTGTCTTTATAGCTTGGACATCTGTTAAGAATACCCAGCCGTAATACAAACAAATATCGCAACACAACGACCTTTTTTCTAGCCTCGATAATGTCAAAGTTTGTGCCAAATAAACAGCATTTGCGGGAAGCATTGCGTTTCTGCTTCAACCTAAAAAAAAACAGCAGTTGAAGCACGTCGGTTACTTGAGGAGGCCTACGGCGAACGTATGTTCGCCATCAAACCATCAAAAACAACGTGTGAAGATTGGTTCAAGCGGTTCACAAGTGGCGATTTTGAGACTGGGGACAAGGAGCCCTCGGGACGACCGCAAACATTTGCGGACGCCGATCTGCAAGCGTTATTGGATGAAGATGACACTCAAACAGAAGATCAACTTGTCGAGGCATTAAATGTGACTCGGCAATGTATTTCGAAACGTTTACACGCCAAGGGAAAAAATCATAAGGAAGGAAAGTGACTGCCGCATGAGTTGACTGATAGACAAATGGAAAATCGAAGAGCCACTTCCGAAATTTTGCTTTAGCGGCAGAACAGAAAGAGTTTCCTGCGTCGAATTGTTACTGGCGATGAAAAATGGATATATTTCGAGAATCCCAAATGCAGAAAATCGTGGCTTTAACTTGGCGAACCGTCAACATCGACGGCACGGCCATATCGCTTCGGAAAAAAGACAATGCTTTGCGTTTGGTGGGACCAGAAAGGAATCGTGTACTATGAGCTGCTGAAATCGGGCGAAACTGTCAATGGGCATCGCTACCGACAACAACTAATCAATTTGAACCACGCATTGCTCGAAAAACGGCCAGAATGGAACACGAGACACGAACGTGTGATATTGCAGCACGACAACGCTCCGTGCCATCGCAGTTCCATCGTCCAGAACACCATAAAAACACTGAAATGGGATCTGCTACCGCACCCGCCGTATTCGCCAGACCTGGCCCCTTCAGACTATCACTTGTTCCGGTCGATGGCGCATGGTGGGCTACACTTGGTTTCAGTCCAAAGACGCGTCTTTTTATCGTCGCGGTATTTACGTATTGCCAGAGAGATGGCAAAATTGTGTAAATAGCGAGGGACGATACTTCGAATGAACCATTTTTTGTATTTGTCTTGAAATTTGCAATTTTTTATTGGTAAAAAAAACCGGAAACTTAGTTGCGCACATAGTAAGAGGCGTTCGCAGGTGAAAATGTTCGATAATTAACCGAAAAATTGCGCTTCTGCGCTGTGAACGAAACAGGTGTCGAGCACGACTGGACGCGGACGTAGCAAAGGCACTCCGCGCACGAAGAAGAGCCGAAAGAAGGCGGACAAAGAGGTAGCACCGCCTATCGTGGCCCTGCCGAGCGTACAACCGGAGCAGCCGCTCTCGGACAATCTCGTGACACCGGGCGACAGCAGCAACGTCGTCGATAGCGTAGCCGATTCCAACGAGGACAACAAGCCCACGTCGGGCGGCGACGTCGAGGAAGAATGGAACAAGACCCGCAAATCACGACCGCCGAGGAAGCCAAGGAAGCCGAAAGAGCCGAAAGAGCCGAAGGAGGCGAAAGTCAAGAAAGAACCGAAACCACCCAAAGAGGCCAAATCACCGAAACGCAAAAAGAAGAGCAAGGAACCCAAGGAGGGCTCCAAACGCGGCAAAAAGTAAATAACCTTGGTCTGTTTTTTGTGCGGGTTTTTTTTTCTTATTATTTTCGGTTGGACTTTTCACATTTATCTTTGTTGGGGTTCTTTCGGATTTTTCGTAATATTTTTTTTTTCCCTTTGGGTTTCTTTGTCTCATTTTTGTTCAGGTTTTTATCCCATTCTTGTTTGGGTTTTTTTGTTTGTTTGTTTTTTTTTCTTCTCATTTTTGTTCAACGTTATTATTGGTTCGCCTGCAGGAAAGTAAACCAACTGGAATCGGCCGACGAGGAGGCGGCAGTCGCACCGGTAACGGAAGAGGCTATTGCTACCGAATCTTCGGTCGCTCCCGTACAAGACGCCGAGGTCAAGCCGAGCGAGACGCCGATTCAGGACGATCAGGAGCACGTGGACTCGTCGACGAACGAGCCTATCGTTGGCGACACGAAGGACGACAACGAGGCGGCCAAGAGCGGTGAAGAGCCGACGAGCGAGGCTACCGAGGATGCCGAGAAGAAGGAAGCCGTTGAGACTACGGAGAAGGAGGCGGCGGTCGAGGCTTCGACGCCCGCCAAGAAGAAACCCTCGCGGAAACGATCCGTTGGGAAATCTTCGATAGGCAGATCGCCACGTAGCTCCAAGTAAGTTGCCCAATCTTTTGCTTCCTTCGTTGCCTTTCTTTTCGAGACTTTAAAATAGAAATGTGTTTAGAATGTTCCGAAACGTCGGGAAATGATATTTCGAACGGGGTGATATACCTGGCGGAATTTTTGCATCCCGATAGCGTATCGCAAGAAGTATGTTCTAAATTAATTCACTAAAAATCGGTGAAACGCTTTAGACTTTAAGGTAGCTATCACGAGAAAAGACGATTTTTAACGTCGTAACTTTTACGATTTTTGAGATATATTGTTCAATTTTTGTACGGTAATGGAGCACCGTACACGGTACATCCGGAATCGGTGAAACGATTCCAATTTTAAGATGGGTTTAATTAAAGAAAAAATAATCCTTAACAGTGCATATTTTCCGAAATGTTTGATATTTTTTGCACACAGAGTATTGTGATAAGAACATGGCGATTTAACTTCGCGAAAATCCGTGAAAGGTTTCGGATGTTAAGGGGCTTGAAATTCTCGACAAAATATTTTCACGATCCAACTTTCCGAAAATTTGAGATACCTGAATCATTTTTCGCACCCGAGTAGAGTATTCGAAAAGAAATGTGGTGATTTAATTTAGCGGGAAGCGCCGGATACGCTTATACTTCAAGCGCGTTTGCATTATTCGAATATTTTCAAATTGAAAAGGAAGAATATCGGCGAGATTATTTCGTATTTAAAAAAATATTGTTTAATTTTATCATACAAAATAAAATTGTGCAAATTATAAAATTGCCAATCGCCGCTTCCAAAGCCAATCGTACAAGCAACTTTATTCTTTTACACCCAGAAAGTTAAAATCAAAAGACAGACTGCCCAAAGGTACCGGCGTGCTGGCGATT
The DNA here is from genome assembly GCA_964007375.1 of Ophion obscuratus. NCBI lineage: Eukaryota > Metazoa > Arthropoda > Insecta > Hymenoptera > Ichneumonidae > Ophion > Ophion obscuratus. The sequence goes on from OZ023320.1 coordinate 44,512,513, forward strand.
AAAATTCAATCTTGATTAACAAAGCCAATAATTATTTACCACAGAAATCCATTTGCTCATTTTTTCATCCTCGTCCAATCGTCGCAGGGTCAGCTTCCGAGGAACATCCTTCGAATCTTGTGCATTCTTAATACGAAATTGCGTTCGCAGAAAGCGCAAGAGTCGCATAGCACCGGATTCCGATGGCGAGGAGCTCGCCGCGACTCCGCCACCCTCGCCCGAAGCCGGCGACGACCTCAACAAGCGTCGATCCGCGAGAAACACTCATCGCAAGAAATACGTCGACGACGTCATGCTGCGATTTTCGGACGACGATGTGCCGATGCAGGACGGCTCGTTGGCCAAGAAGTCGGACGGTTCCGGTGGCTCGAAACCCTCGTCGACGAAGCGCGACAACGAGGGCGGCGACGTTGGCCCGAACAAGCCGAACTTTGTCTACATCGTAAGTTCATACCTTGTATCTTGTTGAAATGGAACGAGCGCAATAGCCAGAATAGCGAGTCGATGTGAAAAGAGAAGAAAAAAAACATTTATCTTCACGATATATCACAGCGTGATTTATTTGACGGCTGGGTTAATAATATTACAGAACACGACCGACGAGGACTCGATGGTCGTGCAGCACATACTGTGCGTGCGCATGGGCAAGCGCGAGGCGAAGCCGCCGGTGATCGCGGAAATAAAAGCCGAAGCGGATGAAAAGACCGACGAGAAGGTGGACGTTGAAGGCGAGGCGATAAAGACGGAGGACGGGTCCGTCGAGGCCGAGGATAAGCCGGAAGTAGATAAGGAAGAAGCAGAGGAGACGTGCACGGATCAGCCGAAGACGGAAGAAGTCGAGGAAGCGATGGAGAAAGCTGCCGACAAAGAGACCGAGGAGGAAGTGGCGGACGAGGATGAGAAGAAGGAGGAGGAGCCCGAGGTGGCCGCTACGAGCGAGGAAGCTTCCGAGCCGGAGAAAAAGGACGACGAGGAGGAGCGCGTGGAGGAGCCGACGGATAACGACGAAACGACCGCGATCGAAGCGGAAGTGGAGAAAGAGGAAGAATCCTCCCTCGACCAGGAGGAGAAAGAGCCCGAAGTCGAGTCTTCCGGAAATGCGGAAGAGGAGATACGAGAAGTCGAGGAGGAAGAAGACGAAGAAGAGGAGAGCAACAAAGAGCCGGAGAAGAAAGATGACGAGGACGAGCCAGGCAGCCCGAAGGAGGAAGAAAAAGAGGAGGAGGAGGAGGCGGAGGAGGAGAAGAAAGAAGAGGTGACGGAGAAAGTCGAAGCCGAGGAAACGGTCACTGCGACAATTGACGAGACCAAAGACGTTGCGGTCGAGAACATGGAGGAACTTCCGAAGGACGAGACGACGACAACGACGGACGAGGCAGCCCCCACCGAGGAGGTCAAAGCTGAAGACGAATCTCAAGAACCCGGGAGCACCGAGTCCGTCAGCAACGACGAGCTCAAGCCTCAAATGATCGAGGTTGAGGAATATCTCGTTAAGTATCGAAACTTTTCGTACCTACACTGCGAATGGAGAACGGAGGAGGAATTGTACAAAGGCGACAAGAGGATTCAGGCCAAACTCAAGCGATTCAAGCAAAAGATGCAACAAAATACAAATATTTTCGAAAACGTAAGTACTATGTCGAATTTCTCACAATCGGTTTTTTTTTTTCGTCACGGATGTGTCGATCCAGTTTTCTCATCCACGGAATTGTATTCGTTGTTTGTGAATAGGGCCGAACTTTTTTTTTTTCTTTTTGTTAAGGGACGTGCTTGCGCCTGGGGCCAAGAAAAAGATCGATTTTCAATATTTTTTCCTGATAGCATTGCGATGACGAGGTCGACATTTTACACAAAATTGATCCATAGTCTTGCCGAGTTTGAGTTTTTTTTTTCTGTGGAAAAATATCGATGAACAGGGGAGTTATTTTTTAGAGGACGAGCCACCGTCGCTGCAAGGCCAACCGGTGTAAGTGGTTCGGGTAACTAGGCTCGACAGAAATGAAAAATAAACAAATGTACTTCTATTGTGATAAAGACACTTTCGTACGAACGGAAACTTTTTTGACACTTTAACATTGACGAAAATGGCAAGCTGTAGAAAAAAACGCGATATTCGACCAAAGAAACAACCTTTATCATTTGTTATTAACGATATAGGATAGAAAATGTTTTTTGCAACTTTATGTTGATTTAGATAAAATCGATAAAATTGATTTTCGTTCCATTTCAACGATAGAAAAATGTTTCTTTTGTGCAATTTTATATTAAGGGGTAAGGCTACTGTAACGGCCCAAAAAAAAAGGTTTTTTCACTAATTTTTTGCTCCCGACATTGAAGGTATTTGAAAAAAAACTTTTAATGGTGTTATCGGGCATACATTAAACTTTATTATAAAATTTTTTTACAGTAAAAAAAAACAAAATGGCGGTTCCACAGCTATCTTCCCGGGACATGTTTTGCTTCCAGGGCTCCGCGGCACGCAGCACCACTGGTGCACTTTTGAATCTAGAACAAAAAAAAACCATTAATCTAGAGGGCTATAGCTAGAGAATGTCGATCGGATTTTAAAAAGTATCAATTTTTGTGGATTTGGCGTGCGTTTGAAAAAAAAATTGATTTTTGACGAAAAAAACGGCAAGTTTTTTGTTAATAAAAAATCAATAAATAAAGTTCTTGAAAATTCCGATCGACATTCTCAAGATAATGTAAACGTTCACATCTGGTTAAGATTTCAAGTAAAAAAAATGAAAATTGTTCGAGTTATGCTGCGTGCCATTTTGAAAAACCATGTTTCGAGAAAAACGCGTTTAAAGTTTTGCGAATAGTTTTTTATTGGAAAAAATTAAAAAAAGAAGTTAAAAAGGACCTTTTTTTTCTTATTCTAGAGGGTTTAAACTATTTTTTAAGCCAATAAAAAAAAATCGATTTTTCAAAAAATTTACAGTGGCCTTACCCCTTAAACAATTTAGAAAAAGAGTTTAACAAAAAATATTTCGGCGATTCTCGTAGCCGAAAGCTCCCGAAATTGTCGACAAAATGAATTTTCGTCCCACTTCAACGACACAATTTTATTTTTGCTATATTTTAATTTAAAAAAATGAGAAAAAAAGGCCAAACAACGTTTGACTGAATCTCGTAGCCCAAAACTACCGAAATTGTCCATAAAATGAATTTCCGTTGCATCTGAAAGTCGCAAACATCGGCACCATACGTGAATCGCGTTACTAGCTATCCTAAGGGTACGTGTCCCGAAAGTATCAAGATATATTCCCAAACGAACAACGTATCCCGGCAATGCTGCCACGATGTTCTATCGAACAGAAATTAATGATCGAATTGATAACGGTCTGCGGATATCTCCGTGCACCAAACAAGAACGACAGTGAAGGGCGTATGAATGTTTTTTTTTTCACGTATTACTTCGTCGGCGTATAAATATCCCGCGGACAAAAAAAGGTTCGCCATCATTCGTGTTCGTAGCCGAGTCCCGGGCGAATATTAACTTTCCTAAAGTTCATTTTCGCCGTTGTCCCTTTCACGAACGTTCGTTCGGCTCTTGTTCCCGGAAATCTCTCAGCCCGAGGAGGATCCGTTCAATCCGGACTTCGTGGAGGTCGATCGGGTGCTGGACGAGGCGAAGCACACGGACCCGACGAGCGGCGAGACCGTGAGGCACTTCCTCGTTAAGTGGCGCTCCCTGCAGTACGAGGACTCGACGTGGGAATTGGAGGAGAACGTGGATCCCGATAAGATCGTGCAATTCCACAAGTTCAACAAGTTACCACCGAAGGATCAATGGAAGCCGAAGAAGAAGCCGACTAACGCGGCTTGGAAGAAGCTCGAGGTGTCGCCGATTTACAAAGCGGGCAACAGTCTGCGACCTTATCAGCTGGAGGGCTTGAACTGGCTCCTCTTCTCGTGGTACAACGGTCACAATTGTATACTCGCCGACGAGATGGGCCTGGGCAAAACGATACAATCGTTGACGTTCGTCGAGGCGGCTTACAAGTACGGCATACGCGGACCGTTCCTCGTGATCGCCCCGCTCTCGACGATACCCAATTGGCAGCGTGAATTCGAGGGCTGGACGGACATGAACGTCGTCGTGTATCACGGCTCGGCAGCGAGTCGTACGATGCTCCAGGAATACGAGGTCTACTACAAGAACGACAAGGGCCAACAGATCAAGGATCTCATCAAGTTCAACGTGCTCATAACGACCTTCGAAATAATAATAACCGACTTTAACGAGCTCAAGGGCTACAACTGGCGACTGTGCGTCATCGACGAGGCTCACCGCTTGAAAAATCGCAATTGCAAATTGCTCGAGGGCCTGCGACAATTGAATCTCGAGCATCGTGTATTGCTTTCCGGTACGCCACTGCAGAACAACGTAAACGAGCTCTTCTCTCTGCTCAACTTCCTCGAGCCCACGCAGTTCGCCAGTAGCGAGGCTTTTCTCAAGGAATTCGGCAATTTGAGCAGCGAGTGCGAGGTCAACAAGCTACAACTTTTGCTCAAGCCTATGATGCTCAGGAGGCTCAAGGAAGACGTGGAGAAGTCATTGGCCCCCAAAGAGGAGACAGTCGTCGAGGTAGAATTGACGAATATACAGAAGAAGTATTATCGCGGTATATTGGAGAGGAACTTTTCCTTTCTGGCTAAAGGCACGACGTCGGCGAACATACCGAATCTCATGAACACGATGATGGAGCTGCGAAAGTGTTGCATACATCCGTTTCTGTTGAACGGTGCCGAGGATCAGATACAAATGGATTACAAGTCACCGGACAAGGAGGACAGCGAGGCTTATTATCACGCTCTTGTGAACAGTTCCGGCAAGATGGTGCTGATCGACAAGCTGCTCCCGAAGCTCAAGGCGTCCGGTCATCGCGTGCTGGTGTTCAGCCAAATGGTCAAGTGCCTCGATCTCCTCGAGGACTATTTGCTCTACCGGAAGTATCCTTACGAGCGTATCGACGGGAGGATACGCGGCAATTTGCGCCAGGCAGCGATCGATCGCTACAGCAAACCGGACTCCGATCGATTCGTATTTCTCCTGTGCACGAAAGCCGGCGGCTTGGGCATCAATCTCACCGCCGCCGACACCGTCATCATATACGACAGCGACTGGAATCCCCAGAACGATCTGCAAGCCCAAGCCCGCTGTCATCGTATCGGCCAACAAAAAATGGTCAAAGTCTATCGCTTGCTCTGTCGAAACACCTACGAGCGCGAAATGTTCGACAAGGCATCCCTCAAACTCGGCCTCGACAAAGCCATCCTCCAGTCAATGAACACCGCACAGGGCGGCAAGGATCCCAATAACAAACAACTGACGAAAAAGGAGATCGAGGACCTGCTGAAGAAGGGCGCTTACGGCGCTATCATGGACGACGACAACGCCGGCGACAAATTTTGCGAGGAAGACATCGAGCAGATACTCGAAAGAAGAACTCAAATAATTACTATCGAGGCCGAGAAAGGCTCCACCTTCTCCAAGGCGAGCTTCGCATGCTCGCAAAATCGCTCGGACATCAATATCGATGATCCGGACTTTTGGAAGAAGTGGGCGAAGAAAGCGGAAATCGACACGACCGAGAAAAAGGAGGAGGAGGATCTCGTTATATCCGAGCCTCGACGGAGAACCCAGATAAAACGTTACGGCCACGACGAGTCGGTCGTCGACATGTCGGAACTCGACAGCTCCGACGACAACAGCGACGACGAGGGCACCGGCCTCACCGGCAGAGGTAACATCTTCCTCCTATTCCCAATAATATTACGAAATTTCACGATAATGGCAGGCTGCAAACAAAATTCGATTCTCATCCATCCAACTCGCCTTTTGGTTTGTTTGTTTTTTTTTCTCGCACGCACGAACGCAGGCAAGAAGAGGCGCGACAAGTTCGGCAAGAGGAGCCGAAAGTTCTACGACGACTACGTGCCGAGGGACGGCGAGGTAGTTTACGGAAGTTGGGCGCGCACCGAGTGTTTCAAGGTCGAGCGGGGACTCCTGACGTTCGGCTGGGGACGCTGGGAAGAGATACTCCAGCACAGCCAATTCCGTCAAGGCTGGCGCGAGAGCGACGTCGAGGACTGCGCACGCGTTATACTTCTTTACTGCCTGCGCTACTACCGGGGCGACGAAAAAATTCGCTGCTTCATATGGGACCTCGTGACGCCACTGGAGAACGGCGAGAAGATCAAGACGATACCGGTGAACTCGCAGTCCAGACACGGCAGGCAGAAGAAGAAGGGCCGCGTACGCGAGTGTCGGGAGACTCGCGGCTCCGCCGTCAATAACGGACCCACCGATCCCAATCACTGGAGCCAAGGCGAAAAATACGACGGCGACATATTCCTCGAGAGCACATACAAGAAACATCTCAGTCGGCACGCCAACAGGTATAAAGTCCACGCAATCACATCGTGAGCGTAAACATACTCGATAGACTTGTCGGAGCTCCGAAACCAAATCGCTTGGAACATTGTCCAAGAGATTAGGCTACTGCGACTACCCGAAAATCCGCGTTATTTGAAAACATTAATTTTGCAGGAATAAGCAAGATGATTGGAAAATCGTTTGAACAATCGATTGAATGTATATTATGAAATTTGTGCACCAAATGTCATAAAAAAATATTAATCATTAGAGCGGGCGCGCACTGGTGACGAAACAGTCACGATGGCAAAAAACATCAGTGCGCGCCCGCTCTTAAAGAAGTTATCAACAATCTTGTGAAGGACCTTTGGACGTGAGGGCCTCAACGGTGTACTTGATTTTAACCACCCGGTTGATCTGATACGAAAAAAACAAGTTTGTGCTGAAAAAATTGCTGATTTTCGTGATTTTTTTTACAAGCTAAGATTTCTTCACCATTCATGAGATTCGGGGTATATTTTATTACTACTTTGGCTGTTACATGGTAATTTTTTTGATTAATTTTTAACAATGGCGAAAGTATGGCACGGTCTTCTAAACGGGTTGTGGCGGATGTTAGACGGCGTGACACATAGCGACGGCGGGAATAATCTGGAAACAACTAACAAAGATTTTTCTTCCATTAACACTCGTACGCAGAATATGAACCAGGAAAAAGTGAGAAACGTTGAATATCGATGAAAATGTACGCTTTGAAACAACAAGGTGGAGTTTTCCGAAAAAATGGCTACATTTTTCCATGAAGCAGTACTTTTTTTTCATTTTCAAAAACATTTAGGCCTATGTTTTAGACAATAAAGTTAGAAAAATATATAACAAATTAGTTATTTAACTATACGTCACGTCCGCTTTGAAAATGCAGTTCAGAAGACTGTGCTATACCTCCGCTATTTTTTAAGACTAATAAATAAATAAAAATACCATGTAACAGCCAAAAGTAGTAATAAAACATAAGGTAAGTCTCGAAAATGGTGAATGAATCTTTTTTAAATTAAGAAATCGTGAAATTCAGCAAATCTTTCCCCCAGCTCAAGGTATTTTAAGCTTAAAATAGATAATGTCGGCTGAAACTTGACCAAGCATTCTTTTATATCGTGTTTCAATAATCAAAAAAGAAATAGAATTCTTTTTCGATTTTTCGAGAATAAATGACATTGTTAACAACCAATGAACAAAAAGTTAAGAAGCAAAGCGTCGGTCAAGACGAAACTACTGGTACACTGAGTAAGTGTACCGAAATTCAAGTCAATTCGTTCATTAGATGTCGAGCAATCATGTACACCGATTTGAGAAACATACTTTCGAGAAAAACGCGTTTAAAGTTATACCAACAGTTCTATCCTTTTTATGATAAGTTTACATTAAATTTGCGAATCCTGCACCACATGTTGGAACTTCCTCTTTAATTCGAGTTTCCTCAAGCGACGAACGAGAGTTCGTCGTTTAAATTTCCACGGTAGTCTAACCCCTTTATGGTATTATCGAAAATTATGACAATATTCTGAAGCGGTAAGCCGAAACGTGCTTGGGTTTGTTCGAGCAAGATTAGCACAACCGAAGAAAGTTACTCGTATGAAATTCTATTACAGGCAAGGATACAATTTTCGTTAGAAGCAATATTCTTTTACGTCAAATAAAATGTTAGGTAAACTTTTGAAAATATGCCGATTTTCAGTATTTTCTGATGAAAATACTGAAAATACTTTTCAGTATTTTCATCGTCGTATTTTCGTCGTCTTATGAGAGTATTAAGGGGTAAGGCCACTGTAACGGCCCAAAAAAAAAGGTTTTTTCACTAATTTTTTGCTCCCGAAATTGAAGGTATTTGAAAAAAAACTTTTAATGGTGTTATCGGGCATACATTAAACTTTATTATAAAATTTTTTTACAGTAAAAAAAAACAAAATGGCGGTTCCACAGCTATCTTTCCGGAACATGTTTTGCTTCCAGGGCTCCGCGGCACGCAGCACCACTGGTGCACTTTTGAATCTAGAACAAAAAAAAACCATTAATCTAGAGGGCTATAGCTAGAGAATGTCGATCGGATTTTAAAAAGTATCAATTTTTGTGGATTTGGCGTGCGTTTGAAAAAAAAAATTGATTTTTGACGAAAAAAACGGCAAGTTTTTTGTTAATAAAAAATCAATAAATAAAGTTCTTGAAAATTCCGATCGACATTCTCAAGATAATGTAAATGTTCACATCTGGTTAAAATTTCAAGTAAAAAAAATGAAAATTGTTCGAGTTATGCTGCGTGCCATTTTGAAAAACCATGTTTCGAGAAAAACGCGTTTAAAGTTTTGCGAATAGTTTTTTATTGGAAAAAAATAAAAAAAGAAGTTAAAAGGATTTAAACTATTTTTAAACTAGAGGGTTTAAACTATTTTTTAAGCCAATAAAAAAAAATCGATTTTTCAAAAAATTTACAGTGGCCTTACCCCTTAAGACGACGAGGCATTTCATGAAGTTTGATTAAATCGTACATTTTATCAAAGTCTAATGATCCATTTTGTTCTTCCGGTCAGTTGTAATCGAAACATTTTGCTGCAGCAAACAATATCGGTTCATCGAATGTCAAGCGAATGTGTCCAGTAGACCGACTATCAAAATGCTCTTGAAGTCTGCATTGTCGAAACGTAACGAAAACGTTATTTTTATTCCTTCTTCGTCCAAATTAGTCTTCAAAAAATGTTACGTGGTATTTAGAAAAAATTCCGAATAAATTTTTTTGACTAATTCCCGTAGTCTAAAACTGCGGAAAAAGTTAAGTTTCGATCATAAGGCAATGATTTAAAAATACTGAATTTTCGTTACATTCAAACGATGCAAACTTCAACATCATGTTTCAAAACCCAAACGAAATTTTAGTTCATTCGAGCGAACTATTCTCGGCCTCTGTTGCTCGCTTATGTTTTTTTTTTTTCCCCCCTATTAAGCAATCTTTTTCCACGTTCTCTCATTACTCCACCGTGTTTCAGGGTTCTTCTTCGCGTACGAATGCTCTACTATATCAAACACGAGATTATCGGTGATCTGGTACAGCACATATCGGACGGAGTCCACGTCAGGTTCGTAACAAAAAAAAAAAAGAGAGAGAGAATCCGCAAAAAAGAAAAGGAAATCAAGCAAAATCGTGACAAAATCAGAGAACGAGCTAAAAAAAGAAAAGAGAGAACTTCGTGTTACACAACGATGCTTCCACTTTGCCCCTCTCCTTTCATTGTTGCCTCGTTTGATCACCTGCGACTCGGTCGCATCAAGGGTACCGGTAAGTTTGACATTTCAAAAATAGGCTTGCGTTTAATTGCTTGAAACAAGAACGCAAAAGCATATTCACTTTTTCTCAGGAATATTCATCGTAACGTTACGAAATAAGAAAATTTCTCGAGATTTATTCCACAGGTCAATAATATCGGAGCTTCTCCGTAATGAGGCCACTTATGTTGATTCCGGTTTAAACACGGGAAATCCCAGTTTATTTATCTCAGGCTTCCCTTTATGGATTATACCGGAAAGTTTTTAAATAAAAACAAAATTAACGAAATCCCGTCCAGATGAACGAAAATTTTGGAAAAATTCGACTCATTTGTTATAAAATTTTCAAAACCATCTTTTCTCGATCAAAATCGGATGTCACGTGGTTCGCCTCGTTACGTTGGAGCCCCGATCCCATTCACCCGGGAACAAATCTCTTATTTTCTTGCTTTATAATGCTACAACGAAAATCCCTGAATAGAGCCAAGTTGTATATTCGCAGCCTCGTTACGAGCAAATCGCAAGCCAATTTTCGAATCTTCAAACCCCCTAGTTCCCTCGAGTAGAAGGAGAAAAAAAAACACAGAAAAACAAAAGAAAACATCCATGTGCACTTACATACAGCTTCATAAGGTGCTTTCATAGTTATGCATGTGCAATGTATTTGTTTCGGCCTTGGGACCTTCCGATCTATACGCGCAATACGACTCCCTAGAGCCGAGATACGTATTTTTTTTTTTCATTCATTAATTTTTTTTATATATTTTTTTTCTCCACTCAACGCAGACCTCAACTCGTTTGTACGTACGTACACCAACGCGCACCTATCTATACACATATATACACACACGAAATTGCCGAAAACGTTTTCTAATGCCTCTGCTGATAAATTCCTCATCGATCCTGTCGCTCTGTATCGAATGCCATTAACACGCCACGATATTGAAGTTTGCATCGTTGCGATGCAACGAAAAATCGCTATTGTTTATATTTTCATAACTTTTCCTCTCAAAGCTCTCACGGGTCTTCGTATCAGCGAACTTTTTTTTTCACTTCAATCCCACACTTGTCAGCACTCATTTCCGATTCCTCGGAACGCCTACCCTCCCGCTCCATCCCGAGTGTTGCCGCAAATTTAGGTTCCCACGAGGACTCTGCAGTCAAAAACTCGATATTTGTCGCCTAAATTTGCGAAAAAAAGGCAATTGGAAGAAAAGAAAAATTCATTGCTCTTCAACGATGCGAACTTCGAGATCGCGACTTACTTTGCGAGTGAGTGTCTGCGCGTGTCTTGATGCGTGTGCGTATGTTTTTTTTTCTTCTTTAATTAACGAGACACAACGTGCATCCTAAACGGTCGGCGATCTCAACGAGACGATGCGGTAAGACGGATCTAAAAAGAGAGAGAAAGAGAGAGAGAGAAAACGTACGGTAAATATACGAAAGACAGAGGAAGAAAAAAAGCGAGGGCAGTGCACTGTGGCGAGAGGGCAAAAAAAAAGTTTTCATTTCTATTGAAAGATAAAGAAAACTTGTCGGAATTATTATAGAAAGATTTGGCGATCTCGGTTCTCTAACTCGCGGGCTATTCGACACTAAGTTCGTTCCCGTAGATTCATGACAGACGAAGGGATACAATTAGATTCGAGAACTAACGAACCCCCTCACCTTTCGTTTATTTTTATTCGTATATTTTTTATTTTTGTATTTTATTCCAACGTTTCTTTTCTCGCTAACGCGTTCCCTGCGGATGCACTCTTTTTTTCTCCTTGAATTGCTGATAGTCGCGCAGTCGTAGATGAGATTATGGGGACGCAGTATGGTCTTGTTTTTCTTTATTTTATTTTTATTTTTCGTTCGTTTCTTATACCCATAGCTGAGTGGCCTTTACTATATCTGGTGAAGAGTTCTCGTATATGCATGCAGTTGAAAGTATAATCCTAGTTCTGTGTACATTAATATATCATTTTTTGTCGGGAGCTCTCTCGTTGATTTCTTTTTGAGTTTCCGCGAGGGCCGGGTATTCTTCTTTCGACTCCTGTACGAGTCATTTTGCACTGCGTGGCTCTGCGGAGGAACAGTTTTTTTTTTTCTCGTAGTTTCCTCTGCGTTGGAATCGAAAGATTTGCTTTCATTTTTTTTTCTTTGTCGAAGCACCGATGGCAAGCTGCGAAATTACATTTGAGAAGCTTCCCGATTTTTTTTTCTTTTTTTTTCGCGAGCACGATTATCTGGAGCTCAAGAACTGATATCGTCAAGTCTTTGACCCAAAATTACTTTGCAACAGATCGAACGATATATTAAAATTGTTGGTTGTTGGTCTGTTTGTTTTGTTTGTATTGTTTTTATTTTATTTTATTTTATTTTTTTTTCGTTCAATTTTATTTCTTGATAAAACTCGATTGGCAATTGTTGTTGAATTTGGCAAATTGTAAGCTAAAACCGCCCTACAGTGCGTTGCGGATAAACCCTCCGCAGTTACCGGAGCGACCGGCGAAATGGTGGGACGAGACGGCAGACAAGTCCCTAATAGTTGGCTGCTACAAACATGGCTACGAGAATTACGACCAGATGAGGACCGATCCCACGCTTTCTTTCATTTCAAGCTGTCCTCCCCCTTCCCAGACTCAGACCGTCCAAATCACGTGAGTATCTTCTTATTTTTTTTTTTGTTTTTTTTCTTCTTTCACTTTCTCATTGTTTCCATCCTCGGAGATGCTCTTTACACGCATACAGGGTGTCACGTTTCGATCGCACAAATTGCGAAAATGAAGTCGAGGGAAAAGAAAAAAATCATTTGACGAATTTATCGTACGTGCCGCACGGAATGGGACATTTTTTTTCAACGCTTTTTCGGACTTCATTTCTGCGTTTTATTTGGGCCGTGCGATCAAAATGGGCCTGTATACGTTCGACATACGAAGATCGTAACTTAACACTTTCTTTGCACGCAATAATACATCCGCTTAACGTTTATGTTTTGGCAATACGCGTATCACTGTGGTCGAATCATAGAGAGCGAGAGAGAGAGAGAGAGAGAGAGAGAGAGAGAGATAGAGAGAGAGAGAGGCGTGACTCATCACAAAATTGTTTCGTTCCTTTCTTCTTTATTTGTTCGTTAATAATACTAAAACGGCAAATGTCTCATCGTCTCCCCTGTACATTAATAACCTGCGCCGCTTATTCGCACACGAAATATCGCGTCACGATCCAGCCCGCAAAACGATTTTCAGCACACACGAAGATCATCTTATCGCCGGATTTCTTCTTCTCGATTATTTTCTTTTCAGTTATAGCGTTTACGAATAGGAATCGACGAGCTCTTTGACGTTTCGTTTCAAAGTGTTTTTCACGCAATGGCGAAATTTTGCCGAGAGATAGAGCGCGCTCTCATGGCAAACGCGTCTTTTTTTTTTAGCGCTCGGGGAAGAAAGAACGTGAGATTACTATCGCGTCTGGTTTTTCTTTTTCTGATTAACAGGGAGGAGAGCAACATGGTGGTCGAGGCCGAGAACAACGAGGACCCGGAGTTGTCGGCATTGCCGAAGGATCCGAAAGACTCGGACAAGTTCGGCACGGAAACGCCGGCCGATTCGCCGGCGATATCGGTCAAGGCCGATACACCGATACCGATCGAGGTCCCGGGCGGAAGTCACGACTCGGGCGCGGATATCATCATCGACGATGAAAAGTCGTGGCCGAGCACCGTCGACTTGAATACACGACTGCGACGCGTCATAACGTCCTATCAGCGAACGATCGTCAAAAAGGACGATCCCAAGAACATGCTCAAGGGCAAAACGGGAATGGAGCTTAATCAACAACAGCAGCAACAACTGCAACAGCAGATGCAGCAGCATCATCAACAGCAACAACAGCAGCAGCAACAACTCCAGCAGCAGCAACAACAGCAGCAACAACAACAACAACAACAACAACAACAACAACAACAACAACAACAACAACAGTCGCAACAGCAGCAGCAACAGCAACAACAAGGCCAAGTCGAGATGACGAATCATGCGAGCACCACCACCGATCCACCCTTGAACATGCAAGGGTGGGACCTCCAACAGCTGGCTATGTATCTCCTGGTCAGTATTATCTGCCTTGTCTCCCGGAAAGGGGTTTTTTAAAAGGCTCGAAAAAACCAAATTCCGATTTTCTTTTCTGGAAAACGGTTGGTGAAAAAGAAACGCATTTTTTTTTAACCCAAAGGTACATATACTGAGAGCCTTTAACCCTTTCACGCCTTACTGCTGTGCTTTCCCAGTCTGAATTTTTTTTAAATTACGCCTGCGACGTTTTGGGATGTTACGCGTCGTTATGGGATCGTTTATGCTGTATTGAAAGATTTAAACGCCGTATTTAAAGGGTTAAGGGATAATACCACGCTAGCGGCAAAAAATAAGGCCTACCTTTGACAATTTGTTTTGGGAGTATGAAAAAAGGAATTGGATTTTCATACAAAATGGCGGCGACAGAGCCCATCTTGAAAAACCTGTTTTTAAAAAATAGGTTTACGGGAGGATAGTTTTCTCTTAAAGTATAGGCCTGGAACAAAAACCAAAAAATATATATATATATATTATTAGCTATGGGACTACGTAGGGATGTACGCATCAAATTTTGAAAAAATGGCACACCGTGAACGAAATAAATCGATTTTTTGTCCAGAAGATAAGCAGTAAATTGTTTATAAAAAAAAAGTTGACATTTAACGAAAAATTGGCTACGTACTCCCATAGAGAATGTAAATGTGAAGCTACTATCAAAATTTCAAAACGATCCATGCAAAGGTGTTCGAGTAATCCGTCCTCCCAGTTTGAATAAAGTGGTTTCGAGAAAAACGCGTTTAAAGTTGTACGAGGCGCTTGGAAGAGGTTCAAGGCGCTGCGGCACAATCGATAATTGAATCTTTCAAAGAATTTTTTCCCCACCATTTTTAGAACCAATTGCATATCGTTTTTATGACCCCAAATATTTTTTAAGCAAAAAAAAAATTTACCAAGTTCTAGAGTGGTGTTATCCCTTTAAAAAAATCACAAAAAAAAAACTGAAAAACAACAAAAGCATGGCCACCGGCGGATGATGACATTTTCGTCGCGACCTTTGGCGATGGACACTCCAGCTTTAACGGTTTATCTGAAATTTAAGAACCAAACGTGTTATTCGAGTCAACAATAAATACGAGTCGTTGACGATAGTCGATTTTTAAAATAATTTTTCTTTAACGACACGGCGACGTATTGAAACTCGAGCATGCAAAATCTATGAAAAAAGTCGTCATTTTTACGTGACTATTGAAAAACTCGGTCAAGTACGAGTCGGGCCGCGCCCTGTTACGGTTCCGTACGTATGACAAATTAACTTTTAAATTCTTTTGAGTTGTGTAAATACAGTATATAGTACATAATATACAGAAAGTCCAAATTTCTAACTAGTTTAATTTTAAGGTAGACCCCGTAACAAAAATTGTCTAAAACTGACAACTTCGACGACCCGCTATTTATTTTTGAAGATACAAATGAAAAAAAGATATATATACTCTACTCAATGAGCTTTGAAAAATGACACCCCACATGCCAGGTTAAAAAAAAACAAACGAAAAATCTTTTTCACGTATGGGACCCCCATAAAGAATAATTTTATCGAATTTCTAATTTAATATTCGATTTTGGCCCGACATTCTACACAAAATATCCAATTTCAGGTCTGTAACTCATTCGGTTTATGAGCTAGAGACCCGTGACATACGGACCGACGGACGGCAAAGTGTCATTAAAAGGGTTCCCTCTTGCCCTTTGGGTACGGAACCCTAGAAATAAAGATCGATTAACAAAAATGAGATCGCCAACGACCTATAAATGTTTCTCATCGTACCTCCTGTAAATTTGCATATAATCCATCAAGTGGTTCTCGAGATATCATCTTCACCGATTTTGAGAATAGTGTTTCGAGAAAATCGCGTTTAAGGTAATCCTATCGCCATACTTCAATCCACGGGATTTTCTTTTTTTTGTGAGCTTCATCAAATGTATTAATAATCGTCTCTGTAAAATTTCAGGATCGGTTATCGATCTAATTACAGAGAAAAAAAAAATTAAAAATGCGTCTTTTTATGAAGGAATTCCGAGACGATATGCTAAAACTCAATTTCCGGTCTTTACAAAAGTGTATATAATAGTGGGAACCCGTCAGATTCTTAAAAATAACCAGATTTACATACTTAACACTTGTTCTTCCATCCAATGCGCTTAGAAAAAATGTACATACTTAACGGTTGTACTTCCATCCAATGCTCTTTAAAAAAATTACGCTTATTGACCTAATTTTTATGTAATATCAAGTTTAATTTGAACTTCTGGTATTGGATTTACTTATTACCACTTGCTACGACGAAGAGACGTGACAGTAAGGCAACAGCTGACTGTAGTCCTAACCTCATCTCACTCATCGAATTTCCACACATAATTCATTATTAACCGACATATTTCGCCTGCACAAATTTTCCACGCTCTTAACCAGTCGTGGCCCGAATACAACGCTTTATATTTCCTCCACCTTACATTGTTTTGACGACGTTAAAACGCATGGCGGTTAAACTTGCCTGGTCGAGCAAAAAGATACGGAGATAGAACCAATGTTGCCAAATATCAAACCTAGAAATACTGCGCGAATCGTTGGAATAACTATTTTTTTAAATTTTTCTCATTAAATGTGAACAGTCATTCAACAGTTCACACATGAAAAATTTGCATTACAAATGTTTTCTTTGCCTATGTTAAAAATATGAATTGTACAAGTCTCAAGTATTGATCAGTGGTATGACTAGTGTGAAGCGATAGGATTACCTTAAAGCTTGAAGTATGGTGCTGCTCACCCGGCCGACTGTTAGAAGCTGTAGCTCATTCAATTTTAGGAATATTTTAATGACATTTTCATGGAATATAGCTAAAAGGTGACACTATCGAATAAAAATATTTTTGGAAAATGCATTTTTTTACCCATCTAGGTAGATGTAGCTTCGTTAACGTTAACGTCGCACAGTAGCCGGAAGAGACTTTCACTCTGAGAACATTCAAATGGACGTAATCGTCGTATGATGGAGTAGAATTTTACACGTGCATCAAATCGTTTCTGTGCTCTGCGGTCGGGAAAAATATTCAGATGGGAGCAGTCTTGATTCGCATTGATTGGCCGGGAGAAAAAATTGTGAACAAAACTTGGGAAATGTATTTGAGGCGTTGTAGATGTACCACGTGACATATGAGTGCGAGAAAGATTGCCAACATTTTCAAACAGAGATTTCTGAAAAAGGCATGATATTTAGGGCGTAAGGAAATCGTCACGCTCGGCGTCAGACAATTATCCAGAGGCTGATGCTTTGTTTTTCCTAAAAAAAATTAACCATCTATGAGAAAACTGAGTTCGAAAATTTGTCAGGTTATGTTCACCTTGTACATGCCCTTAACGGGTTTCGGCCGTGGCCAGGAAAAAGAGGAATTTTCGTAAATTATTCCGTTAAAACCGTGTAGGTTATACAATCCTTTTTTTGACATCAAAGCGTATGCTTGTCAGTGTTTTTTACAATTGTTGTATTGAAAAATATTTATAAATGTCGTAATGTGCTCGGTAACAAATCATCCGGTATGAATAAATCAAACGCATTTTTGCATGAAATTATCTAGTCCTTGATCGAAGGAATTAATAAAATATTAATTTTTGAAAACATGGTTGCAGTCCAAAAAAAAGTATCGATTTTCGGTTAAAAAACGCTCTATTTTCGTTGATAAAATAAAGGTGCGTTACGGATCCTCGAAAAGAAATTTCGAAAAAAGGCGTTTAACGTTTGCCAATGGGAAGGAAGACCTATTAACGTCCATAACTTCCTCAATGTTGAACAGAGCGACTTGAAATTTTCAGAGAATATTTTTTTTATTCCGTGGAAAACAAAAAATCGATATTTTCAAAATTTTCAACTGGGTGTTTATGCCCTTAGGCTCCATTGAATCGTTTTCGAATAAAAAAAAATAGAAATTCACAGAATTGGAGACAAAAATTGAAAAACCAAAGAATAGCGAGTAAGGATCGAGATAGCTTTCAAATTTGCAATAAAAAAGAAAAAAAATTTATTCAAAATCTGTCATTGCAGATTTTGGGTAGAGATTTTTGTTGAAATCTTAATCGTAATAGATTAATAACTTATGTTTAAACGAGGAAAAACAATAATTTCCATTTCTGTGCTACACGTGGTCGCTCGCAACGAAGAAAAAAAATTCCTCTGATCAAGCACTGCTTTTTGATATGTAAAAGTAGCTTGCTAAATTTGAAGTCGATCGGTGGTGTGACTTTTTAGCTATCGTGGTCATGAGATATCTTGAAAAAGTAATTTTAAGAAAAACGCGTTCAAAGTTCGCCATTTCGCGGAACCTACGTACACATGCCCTATATATAATCTAACTATAAATTCTCATTGAACATTCGGCAACCGCTATTTTTTTCCAATACTATCATAATCCTCGTAATCTCCGGACCGCCGTGCCGACCTTAGTTGACCTGATCCCAAATCGAAGAGTAACACGACGGTGCTTCGTCTCGTGTTGCAGAAAATGGAGAGGAGAGAGAAGATGGAAGCGATGGTCAAGGAGCGCGAGAGAACCCGCTTCGAGGAACAAAAAGCCAAGTGGACGCGTCGCGAGGAGAACGAATTTTTGCGCGTAGTATCGACTTACGGGGTCAACTACGACCGTAAAAAGGCCCAGTACGATTGGACAAAGTTCAAAAACATCGCAAGATTCGATAAAAAGACGGACGCCGATCTGACCGATTATTACATGTCGTTCAGGGCGATGCTCAAGAAAATTTGCAACACGAAAAGCAACGAGGACGAAGGTAATTCGCGATGAACTTTTCCCGTCGTTAAATCCCGTACCATTCGATGTATTTTTCTTTCGGAGCAACTACATCTTCATTTACTTCTGCAAAAATATTCTCACCGGACCTGTGGACCGTCAAAGTATTTCGATCCCTCAAGAGACTAGGAAGTCTTGAAATTTCAACAATTGGCCTGCGCTTAATTGCTTCCAATAAGACCGGGAAATATTTTTCTTTTTTAGGGCTATTTATTAGAACATGAAAGCAGAAAAAAATTTCAAGGGTCATTTATAGGTCAATAATATCGACGCTCCAACGTAACGAGGCTAACCATGGATTTTGGGAAAACCCAGGGATATTTCTTCTTCGGCTTCCCTCTATCGAATGTACCTGGAAAGTTTCAAATAAAAACAAAATTAACAAAATCCCGAACATATAGCGTAAACCGGGGTAACTTTGGGACGGCGGTACAACTGTTGGGACATCGCGTAATATTCGACTTTTGAATTTCTCACCCACACCATGCGGCTATGTGCTGCGACCTACGCGGCAAATATCTAAAGCTGTAGTTGTACTTACGTGTCTCAAAGTTACCCAAAATTGTCCCAAAGTTACCCCGGTTTACGGTAACGAACATTTTGGAAAACTCGACTTGTTTGTCATGATAAATTGTAAAAACCATTTTTTCCGATCGGGTATCACGTATAATAAACGCGTCCCGGTGCTTTACAAATTCAGTCCAAATATCGACATCTCTAGCAGTTTTCGAGCTATCGTAAAACCGGATGTTACATGGTTTGCCTCGTTACGTTGAAGCCCTGATATTATTCACCCGGGGATAAATCTCTTATTTTCTCATTCTCTCAGAATCGCAAGCCGATTTTCGAGATTTTAAACCTCCCTAGTGGACTCGACCATACAAATTGCCTGCAGTGAATGAGGCAGTCTATTTGCAAATGAAGGTACGTTGATTTTTCCAGGCCACGCGGACATTCCAATGGAGCACCTGACGCCGTACAAGGCCCGGCACATTCTCGGCCGCGTCGATCTCCTGAGCAAGATACGCGAGGAGATACTGTCGCATCCGCATCTCGAGGAGAGGCTCTCGCTGTGTCAGCCGTCCGGGGATACGCCCGAGTGGTGGCAGCCGGGAAAACATGACAAGGAGCTGTTGCTCGGGGCGGCGAAGCACGGCCTCGGTCGAACCGACATAACGATACTCAACGATCCCGATTTCTCCTTCTACAAGATGCTCGGCAAGAGCATCTACGGCATTGTGCAGGCCCCGAAGATGTTCGAAAAAGCCGAGAAGGCCATAAAAATCGAGAGTCGCGAGGACATTTTGAAGTTCGACAAGAACGAGATTCTCGTCAAGTTGGAGAAGGGCGAGGGTACGCTGAAGATCGAGAAAGTTGCGGTGAAGAAGGACACGCTGGGAGTCCCGGAGAAGAGCGTTGACGACGCGTCGAGTGCGGACAACAGTCACGTGCAACTGACCCTCGTCAAAGCCGAGACGAAGCTCGAGGACGTCTCGCCGAACAACGGCCTCACGATTACCAGCGTGCCAACCAAGATCAAAACTCCCGAGCCGGAAAAAACCATCGTGGAAGTGACCGTCGAAGACGAGGAACCGACGACGCCTGCTCCACCGGAACTTTCGACCGCCGAGGCGGAAAAAACCGACGAGGACAAAGTCGAGGCGGCGGAAGTCTCGTCCGAGAAGAAATCGGACGACGACCCACAGCCGGAAGTTGCGGTCCGGGAAGCGGAGGAGACGGTTTTGGAGCTCGCCGACGAGGCGAACGCGGTAGAGGAGACGCCCGAGGAATCCGAGTCGAAGGACGACGAACGACCAGACGATACGGAGACGCCGCCCGCCGAGGCCAACGAGGCCGAATCCTCGAACGCCGCGAAATCGGCCGAAAAGTCCTCCGAAGATGAATCCCCGGAAACTAGCGAGAAGAAAACCGACGAGGACATGCCCGAGGAGACGAAGGAGACCAAAGAGCGAAAGGATAACGAGCACGAGACGGAGGACTCGACGAGCGAGAAACCGGATGTCGAATTCGTAGCCGAGGCTCCGGCCAGCCAGGACAACGTCGTCCTAATCGAGAAACTAGTCGAGGTGACCGACGAGACTACCGAGAAAGACAATGAGCCGGAAAAAATGGAGGAAGACAGTGCCAAAGAGACGCTTGACGAACAAAAGTCTCCAACGACGGTGACACCGCCGCTGACCGAAACCAACGAAGAAAGCACGGCGCCCGTTGAGGCCGCCAAGATCGAGGTCGAAACGACGAAAAATTCGGACGCGGCGGATGACCTCGTTGTCCTCGAGCCCGAATGCAGCAGCAAAGTCGAGGAAACGGCGAAGGAGATAGCCAAGGAAGAAACGACCACTCAGGTCGAGAATAAATCGACCAATGTCGATACGGACCAGAGTAAAGGTACCAAAATGGAGGACAAGTGTAGCGTACAAGCTGCCGAGCTCAAAGCGATGTTTCCCGATCTCGAGGTTATACAACCGCTCTCGCGATTGACCCAAATCGATACCTTTGTCCTTCGCGACAAAACTATCGATTACAACGAGCCAACGGTCGCGCAGCTTCTCGCTCACAGCTTTCAGTCTTCGGTCAAATGGCCCAAGGTAAATTCATTTGACGATACTCACGAGACCCTGGTAACTTTTATTCCCACACAGGATGTACCTTTCTATTTTTTCGGCGATTTTCGGCGATCCCTATTTCTTATGGATCTAATCGTAATATGGCGACGTATCGTTTTGCACGTGTGTAAAATCGTTTCTGTGCTCCTCGGTCTGGAAAATATTGCGACCGGAACAGTCTTGACGAATAATAGTGAAGAGAACGGTCATGGCGCTTTTTCCGTGAGAAACAAAGCTAATCCCTCTTTGGTTTTGATTTTGGCCGTCCGGTTGATCTGATATTTAAAAAACCAGTTTTTTTTTCTTAAAATCGACAATGTTGACCAAGACTTGACCGAGTATTTTTGTTATCGTGTTTCAATCATTTACAAAATCTAATGCTTTCGATTTTTCGAGGAAATGACATCATTATTGTTAATAACTAATGGAAAGAAAAGATGCGAACAAAAACGTCAGTTAAGACTCAACTAACTATTACACTGAATAAGTGTACCAAATTTCAAGTCAATCGGTTCATTGACGTCGTGAAATCGTGTACACCGTTTTCAAAAACAGTTGCGAGAAAAACGCGTTTATGGCGGGATATACATTTAGACGGGAAAAAATTAACCAATTTTGAGGGACTTTTTAAATTAGGTAATATTTATTTTACATTTTTCAAACTGCAGGTATACTTTTGATGGTGTATTTAAATATTCGGAACTTTTATTTATCAAAATGCCGGAGTTGTGGCAGAGTGTTGCAGCAAGGTTGCCGCGGGAGTTGCGAATCGGCATGCCGTTTAAGTTCCCGTAGACTTTAATTTGTAAAAAAAAGTTGAAAAAATGTTTGCAGTTAGAACATGTATAGTCTCTATGTGACAGTAATTAAAATGAAGAAAATGCAAATCTAAGGGAATGGCACGCATTGGCAAAAAATATATTCACGCAAAATTTCTGTAAAATTTGGATTTTAAAAAGTACTTTATTTTTTTTTTAATCAAAAACAATTTTGGTCGAATAGAAGGTAGCAATATTATCGATATTTCTACCAAGTTTCAACTAAATCGGCTTGATAGTTAATGAGTAATTTTCCACGCCAATGTTGAAAATGCAGTTTAAAAAAAAACGCGTTTAAAGTTTACATCGAATTTGAATTAAATTCCACTAGGCCCTTACGGTAACTAATTAAGTTATCTGTTACAAAGTAATGAAATGATCAATTACAGTTGTAATTGTAATTGTTAACTTAATTACTGTTTGCCTATCTATGCCTGCCCCTTTGAGCTCTCCGTTATACATGCAAAGCGCTTCCGAGTCCGAGTAGTGAGGCACAGCGTTCACGAGCTGCAACATTTGAATTTTTCGATTTTCGCTTTGAAACTGGGGAAATATTCTGCATAAAAAATATCGACTTCTTTATCGTTGTAAATGTGTATTCCGCCTTAAAGTTTTACTAGCGGTTATATCGTTAACATAAGTTTACCTTCAATTTGCGATACCTGCCCCCCCATATGTTGGACCTTCCTCTTCAATTTGAATTGCCTCAAGCGACGAACGAGCGTTCGTCATTTTCACAGTAGCCTAACCCCTTAATCACAACAATCAAGTACGTGCTAGATTTTTCGTTACGATCCGCATTTTTCGGGCTCTCATATTTGGAGACACCCTGCAAGCTTCACTATCTCTCGGTACGCCCGTCTTCTCAACGATCCTGTTCCTTTCACCGATACCCCACACTCGCCACTTCGCCACTTCCCGACAGCGACATCCAGTCACCTTCAAATTGCTCGCTAACGTTCGGTATCCGTAAACAGGAACACGCGATCGAAGCGCGCTTGATGCACATCGTTCACGCGATCGAGCACAAGGAGTGGCCTGTAGCGGTCAATTTCACCGCCGGCGACGAGATCGAGGCCAGTCAAGCGCAGCAATGCAGCAACGAGAAGGACAACACCTCGGAGGTCATCACGATCACGACGGATCACGGGGTGTCGCGGGCACTCGCTGCCGGAAATCCAAACACTACCAGCACCAACAACACCAACAACACCATCGCCGGCAACAACAACCATAGCAGCAACAACAGCTGCAACAACAACACCAACAACACCATCATCAACAACAACAACAACAACAGCAACAACAACAACAGCAACAACAACAGCAGTAACAACAACAACAACAACAACAACAGTAATAACAGCAGCAGCAATAACACCAACAACGCCAATAACAACACCAACAATCCGAGCAACATTAATAATACGATCGCAAGCATCTGCAGCAACAACGGCAACAACAATAGCAGCATGGTGACCGCGAGCACCGCGACGAGCGTCTCCGTCACCACCTCGACTGCTGCGGCAGCGTCGAAAAAACGCAAAAGACACATCGCCATTGACGTGGAAACCGAACGAGGTTCGTACCTCCCCGTCGAAAGTCACAAATCTGTCAAGATTTTTCAATTCCTCAATGCAATTGACACGTTTTCTCGTTACAATGTTCGCAGCGAAACTTCACGCTCTGCTGAACAGCAGCCACATGACGCCTCAGGCGCCACCCCCGACGCTGACGAAGCCGCCAGTGATGCCCGGTACGTCCTGGGAAGTAAACGAGGAGTCGCAGACCGAGGAGACTCGTCGCTCGACCCCAATGCAACCACCACCGGCGCATCAACAGGCGAGAACACCGAACATGCCCTTCGATCTCAAGTACACGGTGCCTGGAAAAACGACAATTATTCCTGGCACCTCCAGCACTTTGACGCCTATCGATTTATCTTCTGGGTAAGCTATTCCTTTCTCTGTCGACTTGCTTCACCGCGAGCTTCGATTTCGGGAACATGTTTCGCTTCGCGACATTTCAATGGGAATGTGTTCAGAATATTTCCAAGCGTCGAGGTATGACATTTAAAATGTCATGAGATACGAGGATGAATTTTTGAACCACTATAGTTTCTCGTGGGAAGTATGGTCGAAACGAATTTACCGAAAATCGATGAAACGCTCGACTTTCAGAGGGAGTTTTAATTTCCAACAAAAAAAAAAGGTTTTTTTGACGCCCAATCTGTTACTCATTTTGACAAATCTTGTTCAACTTTTGTGCGGGGATGGAGTATGTTGCGTGGTACATTGGAAAGAACTTTTGCGGGAATCGGTTAAAGGGTTCCGATTTTAAGGAGGGTTTAAATTGAAAAAAAATCTTCGCGGTGTAAATTTCGTAAAACTTTGCATATTTGGATATTTGTTTGCACACAAATTGAGTATTATAGTAGAAATGTCGCGTTTTAATTTCTCGAAAGTCGGTGGAAGCCTTAGGATTTTCACGGTTTACGGCTAGTTCATGACCGGAAAAAAAAAACAATTTTCGTGTTTGTTTTTCTGGGAAAACGTGCAGGTTTTCATTATTTTTGAACTTTGAAGAGTACGCTGTTTAGGATCCTTTACAATTTTTGTATTGAGAAATATTTATAAATGTGGTACATACATTTGCTTGTGTCGAGGGTTGTTTGAAAAACGTCATTGCTGCTGGGGAACAAATTATCCGAAAAAAATCATCAAACGCATTTAGTTTTCGCATGTAATTATCTAATAGTTGGACGAGGAATTCAATAGAATATTGATTTTTGAAAAATGACCGCAGGCCGAAGTGAAAGTATCGATTTTCGGTTTAAAAAACGCTTTATTTTCGTTGATAAAAAACTATGCATCGAAAAAAAAAGTTCTTTCGTTCAAGCACTGCTTTTGGATATGTAAAAGAAGCTTTTGAAATTTGAAGTTGATCGGTGCAGTGATTATTCAGAATATCATGTTGACCGATCTTGAAAAAGTCATTTTGAGTAAAACGCTTTCAAAGTTTGCCGGTTAGCGGGACATACCTATGAACGCCCATAACTCCCTTAATTTTCAACGAATCGACTTGAAATTTTCCGAGAATATTTTCAAATGTTATATTTTGAGAATCCGTCAAAAACAAAAAAATCACTATTTTCAACATTTTTACGGTCCAATTTTCTCAAAACTTGAAATAGCTGCTTAATGTTTCGCACCCAAGTGGAGTACTCCAGAAAAAAATATAGCGATTGTATTGAACAGGAAACGCTGAATAAGTTAAGATTTTAAGTGCGTTTGAATGATTTAAATTATTTTAAATCGAAGAGGAGGAATAAAAATTGAATCATTTTATATTAAAAAAAATTAATTCAATTATATGATACAAAATAAAATAGTGCTCATTAGAAACTTGCACCTTGCTTCCTCGTTCACCTACTTTGCTCACAAAGCCGACAATATCAGCAAGCTTGTTCTCTTTCCTCAAAGCTTTCTCTGGGAGCGAGTCAAAATTGCAAGCCGGACGGTACCGATACTTTGTATTAAGGAGTAAGGCCACTGTAACGGCCCAAAAAAAAAGGTTTTTTCACTAATTTTTTGCTCCCGAAATTGAAGGTATTTGAAAACAAACTTTTAATGGTGTTATCGGGCATACATTAAACTTTATTATAAAATTTTTTTACAGTAAAAAAAAAACAAAATGGCGGTTCCACAGCTATCTTCCCGGGACATGTTTTGCTTCCAGGGCTCCGCGGCACGCAGCACCACTGGTGCACTTTTGAATCTAGAACAAAAAAAAAACCATTAATCTAGAGGGCTATAGCTAGAGAATGTCGATCGGATTTTAAAAAGTATCAATTTTTGTGGATTTGGCGTGCGTTTGAAAAAAAAAATTGATTTTTGACGAAAAAAACGGCAAGTTTTTTGTTAATAAAAAATCAATAAATAAAGTTCTTGAAAATTCCGATCGACATTCTCAAGATAATGTAAACGTTCACATCTGGTTAAAATTTCAAGTAAAAAAAAATGAAAATTGTTCGAGTTATGCTGCGTGCCATTTTGAAAAACCATGTTTCGAGAAAAACGCGTTTAAAGTTTTGCGAATAGTTTTTTATTGGAAAAAATTTAAAAAAGAAGTTAAAAGGATTTAAACTATTTTTAAACTAGAGGGTTTAAACTATTTTTTAAGCCAATAAAAAAAAATCGATTTTTCAAAAAATTTACAGTGGCCTTACTCCTTAAGGGATCTTGTCACTTTAGATGCTAAAAAAGGATATTTTCATAATTTTTTTTATAGATTTATATTATAGATACTGATATAAAAGTTGTTATACTTAACGAATACACAATTTAAAAAAATTTATTTAGTTAAGCTACTATATATAGACGAAAGTGGCCTAAAAAAATGGTAGGTCTGCGTTGTTTATGAAATCTCGTAGATACAGCATCCGAAAAAAAAATCAAACAGTTTTAGATTCAGTATCTTAATACATACAGCGCATAATATACGATTTTCGACATATGCAAAATAACAAAATGGCGGACATTTTTCGAAAAAAACGTTTTTCTCACCGCTTTTGGCAAAAAAGTAAATGCCAAAATTTAAAAAAATCCTTGATATGCGCTATAGCTATAGTTGTAATGAATTTATGTTAACATTTCGTGAGGATCGGTTCAGTAGTTTCGAAGATCTTATCCTCCAACAAGCCGTCGAAAAACGTTGTTTCGAGAAAAACGCGTTTAAAGTTTGTTTGGGTTACGTAAATACATTTAAAATTGTTTATTAATGTTTTTCAAAAGTGTATTCATTAAGTGTAACAACTTTTATATCAATATCTATAATGTAAACCTATTAACAAAATTGAGGAAAATAGCCTTTTTTAGCGCCTGAAGTGAGAAGACCCCTTAAAAAAATACACTTGCCCGTACTATCAGTATATCAGCTCTGCAATCGAAATAAAGCGAGGAAGAAATATGCGAGTTTTCAACCTGATTTTTCTTCGCGCCCGGCAGACTCTCCTTACGCGAAGTACGCGCTTTATATCCCGTCGTGTGTTACAGATATCTCAAGACTAACACCGAACCGACCAACAAGGATATGATGAACGAGGTACAAGACTTTTCTATGCCGAGCAAGAACAAGCAAGTGAGCAGCAACAAAGGCAAACTCGACAGTATGCTCGACAAATTGATGAAACGCAAGAATTACGTGAGTACATGCACAAGGCCTTTTTTTAAAACACTTTTTGATATCCACGATGTTCAGAATGTTCTGCAATGTCCAAATTATTGAAATAAAGTATTTTTTTAAACACAAGAGTACATACACTACCGTTCAAAAGTTTGGATACACCAGTCGATATTTCTTGCTGCACTAAAATTTACATAGCTCCGTCTAAAAAAAAGATCACCAAATTGAAGGAACGGCGTTTTGACGGGAAAAAATTCAGGTTTTTTGAAATATTTTCAAGATTTTTTTCGACCCGGTACGCACTTTTGTACGTGACTGTTTTTCAGCTATTTTTCGACCATCGATAATCGGGCGCATAACTTATGGACATTGTTTACGTCATTTTTATCCATGATAAACTCGCATGGAGTCGCAGGAGCTCCATTTACGTTTTTTATAACGTTTTGTAAGATTTTTTTCGCAAAGTTATTTAATTTTTTTGCTAAAAAAGACAAATTTTGGAAAATACAACGTAACTCAAGAACTATAGGGTTTAGGAGGAAATGTCAATGGTGTAAGAAGTTTCGTAAGTTTATACCGGTTCGCCTGGAATTATTTCGGAATTTGCCTTGTAGATTTTTTTTTTACCATTTTCGCTCGAAACTCTGATGAGTAGGATGGCTTAACTCGGAAAGTATGGCGTTGAGGATAAAATATCAAAAGGAGAAACTTTTTTAACTTCTTATTTTGAATTCGCTCAAATTTTTTCAGAATTCTTTTCGAAATTTTCTTGGCCGACCCTCGGAGAATCGCGCAAACAATTGATTGGCGTATCTCGAAAACTATTGAGTTAGAATCTTTTTCTCTCTTGATGTTTTGTCTCTAACTCAATAAATTTTCGAGATACGCCCATCATTTTTTTTGACCACTCTAGGAGTTTCAGCCCAAGAAATTTTCGAAAAAAAAAATCTAAAAAAGTTTAAGCCAATTTAAAATCGAAAATTAAAAAAAGTTTCTCCTCCTGATATTTTTGTCCGAAACGCCGTACTTCCCGGGTTAAGCCGTCATACTCATCATAGATACGGGTGAAAATAGTCAAAAAAATATCACAGGAAAATTCTTTTAAAAATTCCAGACCATCCGGTATAAACTTACGCAACTTTTTGCATCTTCGGCATTTCCTCTTAAACCCTATAGTTCTTGAGTTACGTTGCATTTTCCAAAATTTGTCTTTTTCTTAGCAAAAAATGAAATAGTTTTGCGAAAAAATCGTTCGAAACTTTTCAAACAACGAAAATGGAGCTTCCGCTACCCCTATCAAGTTTATCATGGTTAAAAATCCCATGAAAAAATTTCATACGTTATGCGCCGCAGTTTCTCAGACGTCGAAAAATAGTCGAAAAACAGTGACGTACAACGGGCCGAAAAAAAAATCATAAAAAATATATAAAAGGCAAAACCATTCTGAATTTGTACCTTTCAAAACGCCGTTTGTTAAATTTGTTCATCTTCTTTTTTTGACGGAGCTATCTAACTTCTAATGCGGCAAGAAATATCGACTAGTGAATCCAAACTTTCAAGCGGTAGTGTATATTGAGAGGCTTTAAGAAAAATCACCAAAAATGCAGAAATACACCAAAAACATGGCCGCCGGCAAATGATGACATTTTTTTTCGCGACGTTTGGCGGTGGACACTCCAGCTTAAAACGGTCCATTCGAAATCTAAAAACCAAACGGATTATTCAAATTAACAATAAATACGAGTTTTTTAACAACGTGGCGACGAATTGAAACCCGAGCATACTACGAAATAGTTGTTTTTACGTACCTATTGAATAATGAAGTTTGATTTGAAAAAAAAGTAAGATTTTCAACGATCTTTAAACGTTTCTCATCGCGCATCCTGTAAATTTGATAACAATACATTAAGTAGTTTCTCCAGATATCATGTTCACCGACTTTGAAAACAGTGTTTCGAGAAAAACGCGTCTAAAGATTGAAGTATAGTGCTGCTACCGCTCGCCCTGTCGACTCTTAGAAGCTGCAGCTCATTCAATTTTCGGAATATTCCAATCGAATTTTCAGGGAAAATAGCTAAAAGGTTATTCCATCGAATAAAAATACTTTTGAAAATGCAATTTTTCGACCCACCTATGTAGATGTAGCGCGTTAATTTATTCCCCGGTTACTCGAACGTTTCCGTGTGGTTTCAGCCGGCCGACGAGCCAGTAGTCGGCAAGGAGAAGAAGCGACGGAAGCTGGACGAGATCGTGCTGGGTCTGAGCGCGGCAAAGGAGCAGCAGAGCACCCACTATCCCGAGCACAGTAAGAAGAATCCAATAACGCCAAACGTAACGGTAACGCCGACGTCGGCGCCGATCGGTCTTCCGAATCCGCCGGCACCGTCGCAAAAGCCGTTCTCCATAACGGTAACGTCGATACCGTCGTCACGAGCATCGGGCTCGAATCATCCACCGCCGTCCATGCACTCGCACAAAGACAGTTTCGCCGCTCTGCTCGCTCAGGCCGAGCACCAGAATCGCGAATTGAAGAAGCAACAGCAGCAGCAGCAACAACAACAACACCAACAACAACAACAACACCAACAACAACAACAGCAGCAGCAACAGCAGCAGCAACAGCAGCAACAGCAGCAGCAACAACAACAACAACAACAACAACAACAGCAACAACAGCACCATCAGCATCAGCAACAGCAGCATCATCATCAGCAGCATCAACAGCAGCAGCAAGCCTTCAATTCGGCGCATCTCGCCTCGAGCAGTCATCGCAAGAGTTACGAAGCGATGATCGCCGACATGAACAAAGTTGCCGAATACTCGTCCAAGATAGGCTCGTACTCGCACGAGGCGAAAGTCAATAAATGGCTTGCCGAGCAGACCGCAATGTCGGAACAAATGGGCGCGGAGTATCTGAGCGCACCGAGGCGGCGTCGACCGCGAGTCGATCCGTCCCTTCTAGATTGGAAGAAGCTCACGGGCGAGGAGAACGTAGCGGTAATCAACAGGCTAACGGGTAAAAAGGTAACGGGCAGCAAAGCGCCGCAGCTGAAGCGTCTCGGCCAGTGGCTCATCGAGAATCCGATGTTCGACGTTGATCCCAAGTGGGCGGAATTGGTGAAGGAACGGGGCAACTTGCCTCACGATTTGCAAAAACGTTTGCCCGGCAACGAGCGCGGTGTGAGCAAGGGCAAGAGTCCTGGCAGGCCGCCGATGATGCCAAGCCCGACGAGCCAACAGACGGCTGCGAATTCGGCGAATCTCGCAGCCTCGTCGATGGCCGCTGCGGCCGCTTCGGGCTTGAATTTCTCGTCGCTCGGTAATCTCAATAATTCGTTACTCTCGGGGCTTTCCCTCGGTAACTTTGATCCCAAGAACAATCCGCTGCTTATGCCGTTCGGTGGTCTGCCGAATCTCGGTGCTCTCGGCGGCCTTGGCAATTTGGGCAACCTCTCGAATATGAATCTTACGAGCTCGCTGTTCGCTAATCTCGCCGGTCTTGGTTTGCCGTCCCTCGCGGGTATGGAGGCGGCCCTCGGGGGCGGCGGTGCATCGACGAGTCAGGCCGAGACGAACGTAGTGAACTCGTCGGTCGGCAAAATGTCGAACTCGTCGAATTCAACGGCAACGGGTAACAAGTCGCGGAACAAAATGGACGCTGCCTCGTCGTCAAAGTCCTCGGCACCCTCGACCTCTACCTCGTCCTCGTCGATGCCGACGACCACGCCCTTTCCCTTCTTCTTTCCGAATCCAAGTTTACTGTACACGCCACTCGGCCTCGGTGGCTTGAATCCGTTCTCCATGCAACCCGGTGGCGTATCCTCGGCCTACGAGAGCCTCGCGCAGTGCGGTCTCCTCAATCCGCAGAATTCCTCCGCGTCCGGTGGCCCCTCGTCGTCCGCGGCGGCAACTGCCTCGTCCTCGACGTCCTCCTCGAGGAAGCCATCCTCGAGTAGCTCCCGACAACGAGAACTCGTGGCCGAGTCGCTCAAGCGCAAAGAGGCCGCGGAGAAAAAGTCCTCTCGCTACTCGATGGACCCGGGCATGTCGTTGCAACAGTACACGGACATGGCGTTGCACAGCGAGATCGATCGCAGGCGGAACAACGAGCCGAGCGAGCAGCGCCCGAGCGACAAGAAAGAAACGACGATCGAGCTGAGCGAGATCGCCGATTTGTCGGCGAGGCTCGAGCGCAAGAGCAAGGAACAAGAGATGAAGGAGGCGCTCGAGCAATTGAGCAGAACGAGCGCCGAACTCTTGACGAGGAATCTCGAGGACATGCAGAGACCCGCGGCCTCGAAGCGCTCTCGGAGCGGCGGCATCGTTATGGATCATCAGCACGCCATAGAACAACAGATACCGGCCTCCCTCGAGGTCACCCTCGAGCCGGTATCGAAGCGAAGCCGCACGAGCAACAACAACCCCGAGATCGTCGTCGAGCCCAAGGTCACGCTGACCGAGGCGAGCCTCGAGATCGAGCCCATTGTCCGACCCTTACCGATCACGAGCAAAACACTGCCGGCGCCCAATCTCCAGCCGTCAGCCCCGCCAACCCCGTCCGCACCGGCGCAGCCGCAACGACAAGCCACACCGCCACCCGCGCCCCAGCCCCCCCTAGCCCCACAAGAGCCCCCGACGCCGCCTCCCCGGGAGACTCCGCCGAGCACCGCGCAACCGGCCACCGCCCAGGATGAGTGCGCCTCGCTCAATACTTCAAGCAATAGCAACAAAGAGTCCGTCGAGTCGCTACCGATCGACGAGAATCCTCCGCGGCCCCAACCATCCTCCGCCTCGTCACCCACCCCCCAGCAACAACAATCCAATCCAAAGGCTGATAGTACTAAAGCTCTCGAGACTCCGGAGGACGAACAAAAAGCCTCCGTCGTCGTTCCCTCCTCGTCCTCCTCGGCCAAAAGCAAAAAGTCCCGAAGCGGCAAACGCATGAGCATCGAGCCACCACCCGAGCGGAAGAATCTTCGATCCAGCGCCGGTAGACAGGCGCGCGCCGCCGCCGAGAGGCAGGCTCGCATGGTCGAGGGCGAGCTCAACGCCGCTGAGAACCAGTACGACTCTCGCGGATCCGGTGGTGGCGGCGAGTGATGGGAGAAAAACGTCGTGAGTTCGCCCAAGACGATTGTCGATTCTACGGATCATCCCCTGGCGGTTGTTGCTGCTGAGGTTGCCGCCGCTGCTGCTGCTGCTGCTACTACTACCACCACCAACACCACCGCCACCACTAGAATCGACAACACGTCTAGAGCGATCACACGATCGACGAGCAAACGCGACAAGAAGCTCCCAACGAAGAATAAAACTCCGACACAGCAGACGATACGCAAATCGTCGCGATTGAAAAACTCGACGAAAAACTTTAACGTTCCCGCTTGAACGATTCATCGACGGAGAGATGAAAATGGAGTGGCGTTCCTTTTTTTTTCTTTTTCTTTCAATATCACGCGATCGTCGGAGCCGCGGCGAAACGAGCGTTCACCGGGATTACGTGGACTCACAGTGTGAAACGAAATAACGTAAGGTGATGTTGATCGTGAATGGTAAAAAAGGAAAAAGGCGCGTACACCGAGACAAGAGCCACGCGGCGTACTTTGGGGTGATCGTGCGTCCGCGTGACCAGGGCCACACCTACGAACAATCGAACGCAATAGTATTTTGTGCTAATGATACTTTGTGTGGTAAATATAAACGTTTTAATCGCGAACAGAAAACACGAAGAGGAAAAACAAAAAGAAAAGAAGCAACGGTTAACGATAATGGAATATAATTTTGTTAAATTTATTATCATTTTTCGATCTTATTGGTTTTTGACCAGGGACTGTTTTATATAACTGCTATCCAACGTATATATTATTATACGCATAATAATATAACCGTACCGATTAGACACGAAGTTTAAGTAAATCAATAAATAATTATTATAAAAACAAAACGTGGATTAAACGAATGAGAATCTTAGCGATAAATTGAATAACGAGACAAACGGAAGAAACAAATGCAAAACGAAAAGTGTAAATATTATACAATCCGCCTGGAAATCGTAAGTAAAGAACGAAACAAAAACAAAACAGCAAGAAAATAACGTGTACTTGGAAAAGTGTATATAACGCAGTGTACTTTTAATTATAACTAGGTGAAATAATAAACGGCTTCTTTTGTTGTTTGCAAAAGTGAGGAGAGTATTCGCACGGGCTTTCGGAATCGTTTGTACAGGAAACGCGACCCTCGCCCCGCAAGGACCCCACGGTTCTCCGATAAATAAATCCAGCTTGTTTTTCACTCTTTTTTTTTTTTATTATTCCAACGTACCGAAAAATAATGCCAATCAAGCATGAAGAGATTACGAGAAGTGTCGAATAAAATTATCTCGGGAATGTGTATGGTACGCTTTTATTTTTTCGACAGAGCCTCCGCCGGATGTGGGACGAACCGCATGTATTGCTTGCCCGATGGCACGCTCAACGTTTTTACATTCCCGCTGAATGTTTTCTGCGCCTCTTCGCTCGTCAGAGCCGGATGCACCATCACGTCGTCTCCTTTCTGAAAAAAAAAAAACGACGAATTTGAAACAAAAGTCGGGAATATCCATTGGTTGCACGATTCTCGCGCGGACTCGCCAGTTTTTACAAGCGGAACGCCTTTTTACGTCTCTGTCGAACGGTCTTAAAGTTTGCATCGTTGGAATGCAACGAATTGATTTTTTCATTTTTTCGATTTAATGTTCCTCTATTTGATTATTGATTATTATTATTATTAGATTTTATCTAATAATACACTTCAACTTCCACGGGATTTTCATCAATGCCGGAAGTTATTTATTTATTATTTTTTATCGTAGATTCGAAGCAGACCTCCCGATGTTCTGGTTCAAAGGCAGGCATGCTAACCACTAGACCAGCACACCGGTTCTATTTATTATTATTAGTATAAGTAATAATAATTAAAATTTATGACTAATCATTTTCATAATTTATAACAAATAATATATTTATTAATAAAGTTATTATTTATTTATAAATGGATAATAATGATTAATACTTATTATTATTATTTATAAGATTGTATTGGTCCGGGCAACGCAGATCTGCAGTCTGCAAAATTATTTTTATTCGAAATCTATTCCGCAGATTTAGGGCTTTTTCCGATCTCCGATAGGGATCGCAAAACGAAAAGTTTGAGCGAATTTCGCAGCTAAAATTTGCCGAAATTAATTTGGGCAGCGTGTAAAAGTTCGATGATTGCACCGCTGAAGCGCAAACAGATTTAATTCCTGTTTTTTTTAAATCGTCAACTCGTTATGGTCTAAATTTTTTTGGCAAATTTTTCAGGCTGCTACCATCAGTCAAACTTTTTTTCTTCATTTCAAATATAGACTTTTTTTGGGGAATTTATTGAATTGTGATGATGAAGGGCAACGAAATATTTTCTAACAGAATTTCCCAAATTTTCTTCAACAGATTCAAGCTATAGAAATCCCGCGATCATTTTAAACTAAAGCAAACAAGGAAGTAAAAAAATAACGTTGCATTCCAACGATGCAAGCTTCAAGACCATGAATTATGAATTGATAATTCGTGAATTAAATAGTGAAAATTAGAAAAAAATAAGCATCTTTATTGCGTCTCAATGACACAAACGTACGATCTTGAAGTTTGCATCGTTGCAATGCAAGGAACA
Organism: Ophion obscuratus; assembly: GCA_964007375.1. Lineage (NCBI taxonomy): Eukaryota > Metazoa > Arthropoda > Insecta > Hymenoptera > Ichneumonidae > Ophion > Ophion obscuratus. The sequence goes on from OZ023320.1 coordinate 44,547,446, forward strand.
TTAATTCTTTTTCTACGATGACATTTCTTTTTGGCCGATTTAGGCTGCGAAAATCATTCAAACGTTTTTATGTGTTTCAATTGCATATTTACGACCTCAGGTTGTAAAAAAAAGAAATTTCCAATAATGAAAGCGAAGAAATAAAAAAAAAATCATTGCATCTTGACGATGCAAACTTCAACATCGTACGAACGCCAAGACCATAAAGTTTGTTGCAAAGGGTCCACCCTTATTTCTTGAGAGCGACAATTGGTTGAGTTTTTACAATGGATTACCTTCCAATCCACGGGAGTAGCGACCTTGTAGGAGTCCGTCAACTGCAGGGATTCGATGGCCCTGATGATCTCGCTGTCCGAAATAAAAAAAAAACGTCGGTGCTTTGAATAGAATTTTAATACCAGGAACAAGTAGGCAACGAATCTCACTCAAAGTTTCTGCCTGTGGTCGCCGGGTAGAGAATCGAAAGTCTCATCTTCTTTTGGGCGTCGACGACGAACACTGCTCTGGCGGCAAGCGGCACTCCATCCTTGTCCAGCTCATCCGGGTCCAGCATACCGAGCTTCGTTGCTATCGCCCTCGACTCGTCCTCAATTATCGGATAGGGAAATCCCCCCGCAGAGACGCCCGCGTAACTCTTTATGTCCTGACGGTGGTCGGAGCGTCAAAAATCTATCGGATGGCGGTAATAGAAGACCGGACGAGCTTCTTTTCTCACCTCGATCCACTTGATATGCGAGTCGAGGGAGTTGCAAGAGATGGCAATCGTTTTGACGCCTAGCTTGGTGAACTCTGGCATCAGCTTGACCACCTTGGCCAGTTCCGTTGTGCAGACCGGCGTGAAATCGTTTGGATGCGAGAACAGTATCGCCCATCTGGAAAATCGGCATCGGATAACCGGCATTGGAAAATCGGCATCGGCAAATCCGCATTGAAAAATCATTTTTATCGCTTTTTCAAAGAGTATTCTCTCGAAAGTTGCGCGCGACATTTTTCCCCTCCTCAGGAAGCGCAGTGCGGCGTTTGTTTTGAAGAGGTTAGAAATCAAAACAGCATCGTGACTTACGAATTGTCGAGCCATTCGTGAAAATCTAATATTCCTACGGTCGTAGGGGCCTGAAAGTTCGGAAATATTTCACCGAGCAAAACCATCGTGACAACGAGACAGCGGACAAAATTTTCTTTTTACACCGGCAAATTTGTATCTGGCGCGTGGAAAACAACTGTTACGGCGTGACGATGACGACGAGATTGATGGAAAAAAAAACAACGACGAGAAAACACTTCGAACGAGCGAGAACGCGGCGGCGGAGGATTTTTTTTCTCAGTATGAAGGCATAAATATTACGTGTTATCAAATATCAAATAATTATCACGTGTACCCTGTACCACGTGATAAGCGGGCGAGAGAGACAGCGGATGTGTTCGAACAGTTCTTTCAGGGATGAATAATATTTTGGGTAAAAGGAAATCGTCAAGCGTCGGTGACGTTTACAGAGCCTGATGCCTTATTTTTCTTTAAAGATTGAACTATTTTTGAGGAAACTCTCTTCGCAAATTTGTTAGGTTATGTCGACCTTGTAAATGCTCAAGCGTTTTTTCTTTTTATTCATTATTGATTTATATATTTTTAATCGAGTATAATACACGTGAATCTCATTGTTCCGACATCCGGTTTCGTAATCGAGTGGGCGGGGTTGACCGCTCGCATCCGCAATGTCACGTAATCGAAAGCGCCAGAGATGATAATTTTCCTGTGGACAATATTCTACAAAGTACGAATGAACGATCGATGTCATTTAATTTGCGTCATTGTAAGAAAAAATGTAGCATCGTCACGTTTTCCTGTGGAATTTAATCGACCATCTGAATTCACGAAGACGTTACGAGATTACGACTTAATCGAATTTTTTTGATTCATGCAATTTCCACCCTCTGCGCTTCGCACGCGCGTATATCGATCTGCGCGCGTGTTCAGCGGTGCACGAGGTTACGTGCGTGGCGTATTTGCCGCGAGGGCCGCCAGCGGTGCTGCAGTCGCGAGAAATGACACTCGCCTTGAAATTGACGTTTCACCGGGACAAACTGGGCGAAACATTGGCAAAAAATATTGCAACGATCGATTATTAAAGTTAAATTATCAAATCGTTGCAACGATCGTTATCGTTACAATTTATTGATATTTTCGATACGAAAAATGCCTCGAAGTTATTAAGGTCAAATCAAGCCGACGTATCCGCAACAATTAACGAATTAACATTGCAGGGATTCGTACATTATTATTTAAACTTCTGTCACGCGCCAGTGATATGGCGACAGTCAATTTCCGGCGGCCATCTTGTCACTTCTTATCGGCAAATTAAATAATTTCAATAAAAACCGAAACTCAACGAAGAAGTCTCGGCAGAGAAAATCCAATAGATATGAGATAAAATTCAGATTGTTTTTTTTGTTCCCCTCGTGCGTGTGTCGTATGCATCGAAGTGCGGCGGAAGTTTGGCAACGTTGCACGATAATCAGCAGGTTGCCCTGCTCGCCTCATGCTGGCTCTGGCGAGCGTTTCGTCCTATCGAACATTTTTCACACATCAAGCTCGTGAATAAAAAAAAAAAACAAAAAAAAAAGAAAAACTAGTCAACGAAATATTTTAACCTGACGCGTCAAAGAGAAGGTCTCTGCTTTTTTTTATTTTTCCGCCTTATTTCCTAAATGATATAGAAGGAAAATGATTTCGCTTAAGTTGAGTGTGTGCACGTTTGTGTTTCTGTGCGCTCTGAACACGAGTGCGCACACAGCCGACGATGAGATGTCCTTAACCAAACTCGGCGCGAATAGCGGACCTACGCTCAAGTTTTATTACTGGTAAGCAACTCGTACTTCTTTGTTCTCCTTTTTTTTTCTTTCTCCGTGAATTTTCGTACTGATTGTTGCGTGTATCGTCTATATATCAATATTAGGTGTTTGCATTTGAAACCGTCAATTTTTAAGCGAAAGAAAAGACATTGGTAGCCAAGTTGGTAGCCAACCGACGAACTGTTAAAAGTATTGCGGCCTGGCGTGTTTGCTCTGCTGAAGCAACCCTTCGCTACGATTCTCCCGTTTGGGTCTGTTCCCGTGCAAAGCAAGCTTCGAACGTGTCAGTCGCAGGTCGATAATGATCCCCAATGATGGATTCCGGCGGCTTTGGCAGCTCATGATACACAACACCCCTGTTCAGGGTGACTTTCCACGCTCCTTATTGTCCATGGAAAAATGATCTTGAAGTTTGCGTTGTACGAATGCAATGGAAATTCGTTTTTATATTTCTGTTTCCTTGTTTCTATTACGTTACAAAATCTTTTTTTACAGATTCAAGGAGGTTGGAGCGTTAGCCATAATCTAAGATGAAATTTGAACACAATGAGGTTGAAGTTTACATCATTGGAATGCAACGAAAATTAATATCTCTGAGTTCCTTCCATTTTTTTTTACAGATTTTGCCTACCAAAAGACTTTGACCATTTTTTAAGATATTTATTTTGCGATTTACAATATAAATCTAAAAAAAGAACTATTAAATTATGGAAAATAAAATGTAAAAAAGAACTTTTGTTGTGTCCCAACGATGCAAACTTCAAGCTCGTTTGAACACAAATCTATTTATTTTACCATACAAACTTCGCTATCCTCTTTTATCCTGAAGCATTGAATTTCCAAAAACGCTGAAATTTCATTAATTGTGTCGAGGAACAGTTCAACAAAGTTTCAACAAAAAATACCTATTTAAAAATAAAAGAAAATTGTACAAATTTTGTCACCTCCTTTTGTTCAGGGGTTGCGTTTCAAATAACGCTAGATACGTCTTTTATTGATCTTGTTGAAGAGCATTAATGCTAAGTTTCAAGTAAATCTTCTGACCAGATTATTTTTATTTTCCATACAAATTTTGCCACCCCTTTTCTCCCCTTAGAGGTTGAATTTCTAAAAACGCTGAAATACGTGTTTCATTAATTGTGTCAAGAAGCACGAATACCAAATTTCAAGTAAATCCGACCAGATTTTTTAATATTCCCATATTTTGCCACCCCTTTCACCCCCTCAGGGGTTGAATTTCGAGAAATCCCTTCTTACCCAATGCCTCCAATATAAAATCAACACCCTCCCCAAATATCACGTTTCTACCTTTAACCATTCAGGCTGGGCGATGATGAGTCAGTCAGCCAGTCTGGACTTTGCCTTTTATATGGATAGATTGTCGGGACTATACTGAATCTACAAATTTTTTGAAATTTTTTCACCACAAAACACCAGATACAAAAAATAGTTTAACATATGTAATTTTACATGCAGTTATACGAGCAAGACATTCACGTTACGGATAATGTACATTTTTTTTGGTTAATTAGCACCAAGGTAAACCATATTTGACAATGGATTAACGCAAACTAAACCTTTTGTAAACATTTATAAAAAAAAAACTCACATCTTGCCTATTATAAACCATATATATACAATATTGAACCATCAAGGTTTGGTGAAAGATTACAAATCTTCGCTGGCGAATGAAGAGCATTGCTGCCAATATTAGTGTTTGCAAAGTTGCCCCGCTTTAGCAATACCTCACATTAATAAATGGTAATAATAAATAACTTCGTCACACGAATATAAATAGGCATAATTATCAATGACTCAAAATTTCATTCTGAGTTGTATGAAACATACACTGGCACAGTTTTTTTGTAATATCCATCGATAGTGTTATACTTTTTCAAGCTGGTAGTAACGCAATAGTTTTTCTTATTCACTAAAAAAAATATAAAAATGCATAATTTTGCCCTTTAATTATGTATTTTGTGAAAAATTAGCATTTACAAAATAACGTAGTTTTCCAACAATGCAAACTTTAACATCACACTCTATGGACGTCGTGTGTACTGCCAACTTTTAATTCGAGAAAATAGTGTATCCAATGTTATCTATCGCCAGCGGGCGGTTTCATACGCAACCACTTGATGAATACCCCTGAGGAAAAAGTTTCGTATTTAACGCAGCCCTTTTATAAACAAACGGTCTGTTTCAGCTATTCCTGCGGCTACAAGCGAGTCTTCGAGGACTACGTAAACATACTGCATCAAAAGTATCCCGAACTGCAGATCTATGGCGAAAATTACAATCCGCCGGGATACAACATGTGGATCGCCAAATTTCTAGTAAAACGCGTCCCATCATTGATTACTCTCCCAAACGACGAGCTCATCGTACTGATTTCTCTGTCTCTTTTCCTTGCAGGGTGCTGCTAAGATCGTCCTCATAGTGTTAATTATCACGGGCGTGAACGTTATGCAATTCATGGGACAACCGCCACCTTTCTGGTGGCAATGGTGCATCGACAATCGTCTGTACGCCTGCATCATGATTTTCTTCATGTGCAATGCCATCGAGGGGCAGTTGATCTCGTCGGGAGCTTTTGAAATTTTGTTCAACGGTAAGCTCGTTGGTGCTTCGGAAAAAATGACCGTTCTTTTCGTTTGAATAATTTTATTGTACGCGCTTACAGTGTATAAAACTATTTCGAAAAATTCCCTTCACGTGACGAGCTTTCGGGAACAGTTTCTTTTTTATTTAAAAAAATCGTTGAAAATTGTTTTCGTGAGGAGTTTTCAATCGATCGAGAAATTCCACGTTTAAATTGTTGGAACGCGATGAAAATTCTTTTCTGTTCGTCTTTCACCTTCATTATTATTATAATTATTACATTTTAATATTCAATCAAATTCAATAATAATTTAATTCAATGTTTAATCAAATTCATCAATAACAAAATTTAATATGTCATTCAATGCAGCAATACTTACATTTAATGTTTAATCTAATTTAATAATGTTTATCTTAATAAAAAGGTAAAAGACCAACTGAAAAGTCTTCATTTTTCATTGCTAATTAAGGAGGTACGACCTGAAAATTAGGGTTATTAAAAAAAAAATCGGAAGGAACAAGTAAGATGATTGAAAATTGTTTAAACATTTATTTGTATGTCAGGGTGTCTATCGACCTGAGAAGTCATGAAAAATCTTAAATGTCATGAAATTACAAAAATCTTAAATGTCATTTTATTTTTTTTGAAGGAAACGAGTAAAGCTTTTTGAGTGCGGTTTTTTTCTTGCTTTTATTCATGATATACAGAACGTTAAAAAATTTTTTTTTGGAAAAAAAACCAAAATGGCCGCCGTTGCAGCTCCGCGAAAACAGGTCCTCAAATCGCGGGAGGTAAACGGCTGACATCACTGCCCCCTCTTTGTTGATCTGAAACACAAATTCAAAGCATATTATCAATCTGTGACCCTTTGGTCATGGAATGACGGCTGGGTTTTTCGTTTAGTACAAATTTCGGAAAATAGCGGCAATTTAAAAAAAATCGAATTTTCGCGTTTTTTTTCGCATAAAAAGATGAATAATAAATGCAAAAATGTATCTATCGAAAAAACGATCCGTCATTCCGTGAAGACGTATTTTCTGAGTATGCTCTCCAAATTTCAGGTCGATATGTTAATTACAGCGGTCAGGAGAATGTCAGCCATTTTTAAAAACGTGTTTTCGAGAAGTTGCGTTATCTCAACATATTAGTTTTTCTTTGTTATTCGTGTAAAGCGTCTAGATGATATTACTCAAAGTTCCTAAATGTATGCAATATTTTTCTAGATGTTCCCAAAGTATATTTCTTTGCAGCAATCTTGAAATTATGTTTGTCTCCCATGTTTTACTACATATGGAATTGTACAGTTTGGTGACTTTTCGTTTATTTCGTATACGTTTTATTGGCATACAACATACATCTGTTTGAAAGAGCAAAATAAAAATATAAAAATTTAGAAAATCAGTCGCACTGTAGAATCGTTAAGTATAATTCTATACCAGAAAGTCGCACTGTCATGAAAAAATTCCCATTTCTGGCCTTAAAAATCCTTAAATGTCATGCAATTTCAGTTCTGGTCAAAATTAGACACCCTGTATGTACATTAACAAACTAGTGTACCAAATTTCACAAAAAAATATGATTAATTAAAGAAGATATAGACAATCTTACGAAGGATCTTTGAACATGAGGGACTCAATGGTGTCCTTGATTTTGGCCACCCGATTGATCTGAAACACAAGAACCGAGTTTTTTGTCGATTAAAATAGATTATATTGGCTAAGATTTGACGGAACTTTTAACGTTTCAATCTAACAAAAATCGATTTTTTTCGATTTTTCGCGGAACTATAACATTGTCAGTAACTAATGAAAATAAATATTAAGAACCGGTTTGAAAAATAGTTTCGAAAAAAGGCGTTTAAAGATTGACTAGGAGTTCTATCGTTGTAATCGTAAGTTTACCTTTAATCCGCGATGCCTGCACCATATGTTGGACCTTTCTCTTCAATTTGAGTTGTCTCAAGCAACTATCGAGGTTTCGAAATTTTCACAGTAGCTTAACCCCTTAAACAAATTATTATCCAATTGACACTCTTTTTGATTGCTATCATTTTTCTACCCTATTTGAGCCACGAAAATCATTCGAACGGTTTTTTCGAATCTTCATTAGAGATCGACAACGTAAATTTGTTCACGATCTCGATCTTTGCCGAAAATTATCAAAGACCGGTTGAATGATTTTCGTAGCCTAAAACGGCCAAAAAAAATTGAAAAAGGAAAAAAAAGAATTCTCATTGAGTTCCAACGATGCAAATTCCAGTATAATGAAGTTCCTACGTATTTCTGTGGAGAATTCACTTCGAAAGATATCGCGACTTTTCGGAGTTAACTGGGATAAAGTTTGCGAATTTGAAAAACGTCCCGTAAAAAACGCGTTTAAAGTTACGCGGCAAGTTATATCGAGTTCGATATCGAGAATTTATGTGTTTTTCTCGCGTTTCCGTGGCGCAAGGCACTTGATCGATTGTCGTTTTTATTCCCGACAGACGTTCCGGTGTGGTCGAAACTCGAGACACGAAGAATGCCGCAGCCTCCCGAGCTCTTCCAGATAATTGATAATCACATTCACATGTTGTTGCCCGACATGGAATTCAAGGACATAACCCTCAACAACAAGTAACCGGACGCGGGGTCCTGAGACTCTGAGGAGACGAAGACGAATACGATTCGTGCGTACGCGTAGTAGTCGCAAACGCCACGCTGAGATTTCTACACGCGTCGCGAGCTGAGACTCGCGCGCCCGCGGTTCTTATTCTCATTCTCTTTTTATTATTATTATTATTATTATTATTATTCCACCTTCTCAAGTAACGCGAAAGAGCGAATATTTCCGGCGAGTATTGGCGGAATGGCAATTGCTCGTGAACACGTCAAACACGAGTCAATCGTGCGTCTCTTGTTTCTCGTTCGTTTTCTTTTTCTTTTTTCCTTTCTTCTTCTCGCCATAAGTCGATTGTAAGAGGTTACCAGTCAGCCGAGATGACTCGAATAAATGGATCGTATGTTTGTGTACATATATCAAAATGTATTTTGCAGATACGAGGAAAAAGAGTAAACATTCGACGACCTTTGGGTTTGTTCGTTTGGGTTTGCAGATCGTGAAAAATTGACAACGCTCGGTTTTTTGTTTTGATCGAAAAGAATGAAGGTTTAACGTTCGGGTTTGTTTGGGTTTGCAAAGTGTAAAGATCCGACGCCGTTTGGGCTCGTTTGGGTTTGCATGTCGCGAAAATCTGACGACGTTCTTTTTTTTCTGTATTCGAGAAGTATGACGTTTCGACAACGGTTGGCTTTATTTGGGTTTGCGAAACAGTGAGATTCGGCGACGTTCGGGTTTGTTTGGGTTTCCGAAGTACGAAGATCCGACGACGTTTGGGTTTGCAAATCGTAACAGTTTGACGACGTTCCGTTTTTGATTATACGAAAAGTATGCACATTCGACAAGATTTGGGTTCGTTTTGGCTTGCAACATACGGAGGATCGGAGACGTTTGGGTTTGCTTAGGTTTGCGAACGAATGATTCAAGGACCTTCGGGAGTTCGACAGCGTTCGATTTTTTCGTTTTAAATTCGAAGTATGAAGATTTGACAACGTTTGGGATCGCAACACATGAAGGCTCGAAGACGTTTGGGTTGGTCTGGGTTTGCGAAAGACAAACATCGGACGACTTTGGGTTTCCTTAGGTTTGCAAATCAGAAAAATTTGACGACGTTCTATTTATTTTTCTTCGAAAAGTGTGAAGGTCCGACAACGTTTGGGTTTGCCTGGATTTGCAACATACGAAGACTCGAAGGCTTGTTAACTCGAAGAAGGGTTGAACAAAATAAAAATTAAAAGTCAATGAAAAAAATCAAAAGGTAATGAAAAAAAATCTCTAGCAGTATTTTTTCAGCCTCAAATGTGTTTTTTTTTTCGTCTCCAAAACGACGCAGCAATTCGTCGAGTAGGCGAGGTCACCTTACCTTGGTCCCCGTGAAATGAACACTAGCGAAAGTGTGAAATGATGCTCGTTCCTGAATATCTTTGTGTCAGTTTCCCCTCGTAATTTCTCCGGCCTCTCTGACGACATCTTCGTTCTGTAGACTTTCCATTCTCTTCGCGAGGTCCTCGGTGACGTAGGCAGAAAAATTACTGGCGTTCATGAGGTTCTCCATGAATCTGATGGTGACGAAGATTTTTTTTTAAGTCCATTTCAAACATTCGTCGTATGCCCTTGAGGGTTTTGGCCTTCACGATTGGAAACTCAGCAAAATTGGGCGGTTATCAATTCGAGTATTTGTCCGGGCCAACGGATGGGGAGGAGAGTACTCTGAGAGACTTTGATCGCGTACTTTTCTAGTCCGTGGAGCCTCTCGATCTCTTTTTTTATCCTCTCGATGTGCTGTTGCCTCGAAGAATTCAGGAAATTCACCATCTCCTTGCTGGTCGCCACATCTGTTCGCGTTGAGAGAAGAAAAAGAAAATAAAATAATGTTGAAGTTCCCTCAGTTGGGATTGAACGAAAATTCCTTATGGGGTTCAACTTTTCGTCATTGGGAACGCATCGAGAGCGCTTTCGAATATTTTCATTCGCTTATTTTGAATACTGTGAAAACTTTTTTTAATTAAATAACATTTTAAAAAACATTTTTTTAAATGTTTTTTAAAATGTTTAAATAAAATTAAAACTGTGAAATATGAATTTTCATTGCATTGCACGCGAACATCAATCTTGTAATTAATTATTCTTTAAATTCAACAATTATGAAAGTGCAGGATAAAACACATTATAATATAATTCTAATGAGATAATAATGGAAAAAAAAAAATAATAACAGACCTAAAGTAGGAATTTTCATTGGATCTCGACGATGCGAAATTCGGTGTCGTAATTCGTCATTATTTTTGTTATTTCTTCACTTATAAAAGAGCAGGAATAACAAAATTATATTGAATGAATATTAAAAATAAAATTTATGCAAAATAGTAATGCTGTAGCAATAAAAAAAAAAGATAATTTGTATAATAATGATATTATCCAAACATTTTTTTTACGACTTCAGGAAAATGTTTGAGCAATTAAATTAGTTTAAGGGAGACTTTGTCCTTTGTGCCCAGCGGGAGATGTTAGCGGCTCAACATGAGCAGCTAGAAGAAGAGGAGGGATGCCTCTATGGACCAGGCATTGCCGATTAGCGGTAATTATAAACACATTTGTGTAAACACATTACAAAACTTTAAACGCGTTTTTCTCGAAAACACGTTTTTAAAAATGGTTGACATTCTCCTGACCGCTGTAATTAACATATCGACCTGAAATTTGGAGAGCATACTCAGAAAATATGTCTTCACGGAACGACGGATCGTTTTTTCGATAGATACATTTTTACATTTATTATTTATCTTTTTGTGCGAAAAAAAACGCGAAAATTCGATTTTTGTTTAAATTGCCGCCATTTTCCGAAATTTGTAGTAAACGAAATACCCATCCGTCATTGCATGACCAAAGGGTCACAGATTGATAATATGCTTTCAATATGTGCTTCAGATCAACAAAGAGGGGGTAGTGATGTCAGCCGTTTACCTCCCGCGATTTGAGGACCTGTTTTCGCGGAGCTGCAACGGCCACCGTTTTGGTTTTATTTCAAAAAACATTTTTTTTAACGTTCTGTATATCATGAATAAAAGCAAGAAAAAAACCGCACTCAAAAAGCTTTACTCGTTTCCTTTTAAAAAAATAAAATGTAAACACCTGAAATATGGCATTCCAAGGACAAAGTATCCCTTAAAAAAACGTAGGCTACGAAATTTCAGTTGCGTTCCAGCGGTGCAAACTTCAATATCATGAAAATATCGTGTCTGTTTTTTGATACCGACTCTTTTTTTTACAGCTTGATACGTGTAATAAAAGTTGGTAATTCTTTAGATAAGTGACTTTTCCGAAAGATCCAAACATTTTTGTTGTTGCCATTTTCTCATTTATTGGGTTATAAATAATAATATTCAGTCAGGGGAAGCTGACATCCCTCCCCCATAAAAAGTTATGGGGTTTTGAATTTCGCGGATACACATGTTAAAATAGGACATTTTTAAACATTTCGATGCCTTTATTGGGTTTGTTTGTGTTTATTTGGGTTTTTGAAAAATTGCAAATTATTTTTATCGATTTTTTTCTCAAAGAATTTGTTAATGAAAATGTCAGCTTCCCCGACTGAATATCGTCATTTATAACCCAATAAATGATAAGATAGCACAAAATGTTAGGCTCATTCTTCGGAAAAGTCACTTACCTAAAGAATTACCTAAAAGTTCAAATGCGAAGTTTCGTTAATGGCTTACACGTAGCTTGTGGTTTGACAATCCGTCGAGAACCAAAAATTCGATATTTTCAACATTGTCCACTAGCTGTGAGCCCCTAAGTTCCATTGGATCGTTCGCTTTTGAACCGCTCGACTTGATATTCTCAGTGAATATTGTGTGAAATGTTATATCTTGAGAATCCGTCGAAAACCAAAAATCGATATTTTCAAAAATTTCAACTGGTGTCCTGAAGTTCCATTACATCGCGTTCGAATAAAAGTAGAAATTCGCAAAATTGAAGACTTCTCAAAGAAAAGCGAGTATGGATCATCAAGATGGCAGTAGAGTTTGCATTTAAGGAGGTTGCTCAGCTGTCGCGAGATAGTAATAATTTGCCGAAATTTATTGAGGATATTTGCGAACAGGTGTTACGACTCCGTGTAAAATTTCAAGTACTTCGCCTGCGTGATGGTTGAGCAATTAATTACTGAAGTTCTTATACACGGGCAACATAGCAAAAGCTTCGTGAGAACTCGAATATGACTGTCGCAAAATAATTTTAAAAAGTAAGAATTGAATGGAAATAGGCGGAAAAAATTCTTGAGATTTTTATGAATAATTTCAACGAAGAGTACAGCGTTTTGTCTGTCTCGTAATCGAGATATTCGTGAAATAAAACAGAAAATTTCAGCTGATTCGCTCAAAACGATAAAAAGCGCCCTACGGCACGTGGCAACGCTGCTGTCAATTCGGCCATTTTGAATAGGCGCGAAAATTTGAAACGCACAAACTATTGCTGCCTTGCTATAAATTTCTTACCGCGGTTTCATAAAGAGTATTTAAATATTTTGAATCATTATTTCCAGAAGCTCCAGTGCACGTGTTTCGACATAACCTTCAAATCAATTATGCGTCGTCCCTCGACTGCGCATACTTTTCCCGGCTCAACTACTTTTTTCCGCCGTTTTCCAGGTTGTACTTGCTCCAACCGTTGATTGTACTGTTTTTCGGTTTGCATTTTTCCCTTCCATCTTTCGATTTTCGCCGAACAAAAAAACGGAATTTGCGAAGGATGTTTGACAGCTACGCGCTCACGATGTGGCGTTCGTATCTGAGCTCAGTGCTACCAATTACCGAGAACGAAATTGCGCGTTTGCCACATTTCAACTTGGTTAAAAACTTATTTGCAATGTAAATAAACAAAAAAGGGTTAATAACATTTATAAACTGTCAGTTATATGCATTCACCATATTTATTAGCTGAAATTTATTTATTTTACGTAACCGAAGATTTGATTATTCGGGGTTGGCAGCAGTTACATGCGCCCGTGTTTAAGCATATGCGTTACTCTTGTCGCCTGCCCCGCAAGACCCTGGGGCAGCCTCCTTGAAAAAAGCAACTTTATCCAAATTCTGTTGTTGCAGATTTAGGGTGCAGATTTTTCACCAAAGGCCACAGCCGGGTAAGTAGGGAAAAATTGCCCCCGTATTTTTTCCAGCGAAATTTGGAGTATATTCTGAGGTATAAAAAAAAAACAAATTTTCTGAAAATTTCATGCCCGTCAACGCAATCGTTTTAGAAAAACGATTTTTTTTTAATATAAAAAAAAACGTTTTTTCCGGAAACGGTACAGTGGATCGATTTGATTTTTTTTTTGTACTTGTACCGATTAAACGTGTTACGAAATAAAATTATAGAAAATCTTGCGAAAGATTAAGGTTTGAAAAAAAAATAATGTTCCTTGTTTTATTATTTTTTACTATAATCCACTTGGGGTACAATAGCGACAATTTTTTCATATAATCTTTGGGCACCTTATTAGATTATGTAATTTTTTCAAAATGATCGGTTTGGTACGCCATAGTGAACAAGAAAGAAACACACGTTATTGATATATTTTAGTTATATAGATATATTAACTAAAATATATCAATAAAGTCTGATATGTGACTAAATGATCGGCTTGGTATGCCACAGTGAAAAAAAAGAAACACACTTTTTTGATATATTTTAGTTATATAGATATATAACTAAAATATATCAATAAAGCCTGTTTCTTTTTTTTTCACTGTGGCGTACCAAACCGATCATTTTGAAAAAATTATATAATCTAATAAGGTGCCCAAAGATTGTATGAAAAAATTTCGTTATTGTACCCCAAGTGGATTATACTAAAAAAAATAATACAATGAACATTATTTTTTTTTAAACCTTAATCTTTCGCAAGATGTTCTATAATTTTATTTCGTAACACGTTTGATCGTAACAAGTACCAAAAAAAATCGAATCGATCCACTGAAGCGTTTCCGGAATTTTTATATTTTTTTTTATAAAAAAAAATTCATTTTTCCAAAACCATCGCGTTGACGGGGATGAAATTTTCAGAAAATTAGTTTCTTTTATACCTCAGAATATACTCCTAATTGGTGGAGAAAATGCGGGGGCATTTTTCCCTACTTACCCGGCTATGGTCTTTTAACCGTAAAAATAATAACTTATGTTTTAGTATATTTGGAAAATGGAATCAGGGAGCAAAGGGATTGACACCGTAATGGTAAAGAGAGTAGCGGGTTATATTTCAAAAATTTTGGAGATGGAAGAAGGGAGATGGCCGAGAGTATGCCTGATGGAAGAGGCGCGAGGCTTAGTTAACAACGATGGAAGCAAATGGGCTAAGCAGCTAAATGCAGCAATGGAGCAAGCTGGAGAGGGGCAGGTGGCGGAAATACTAAGAGGAGGAAACAAGGAAGAATGGAGGAAGAAGAGCGGGAGAGCGGTGAAGAAGTTGGAGCAACAGGAATTGCAGAGAATGTGGGGTAAAATTCTTAGCTCCAACTTCTGCAGGGAGTATAAAGAAAGAAAAAGAGATGTGGGGATGGAGGAGTATTGGGATAAAGGGACCGTGAGAGGGGAGACTAGGGAAATTTGGGCCAGAATGAGGTGCGGGAGCGTAGGAAGAGAGGCGGAAAAAGGATTTCGAAATACTAGGTGTAGAGTGTGTGGAGGAGCAGAGGAAACATTGGCACACGTCTGGGTATGTGAGGAGGTGCGGAAGAAGTTGGAAGGGGGGGCGTGGAGAGAATTTAAAAAATGGGAGCGACAGCAAGGCACAAATCCAGAAGGGGGGTGGAAGAGAGCGCTAGAGGGAAAAGAGGTGGTGTCAGAGATGTGCGAAATAGTGCGACAATTTGAAAAAATGGCAAGGGAAAAGGACAGAGAAATAGAGGGGTGAAAAGAGGGAGGAGAGGACGAGTAATAGGGCGAAAACGGGAAGGAATTTTAGAGAAGGATACTTAAGATAAGATAAGTTAGGTTAAGTTGCGAAAGGAAAAATGTAAGACAAGAGAGGAGTTTGTAAAAAGCCCGCAAGGGTGTACAAGAAATAAAGGAATGTACTATTACTACTAATAACTTATGTTTTAACAAGCAAAAACAATCATTTCCATTCCAACGATGCGAAGGTTGGAATTGTTCGTCGAGTGGCCTACCGGTGCGATCCCCGTGTTTCTCGTGGTCGCTCGTCTTATCGTGGGACGCATCGAAGTAACCGCTCTTCTCCAACAAATCCGCGATGGATTCTCCATCCTTGCAAGGTGCCGGTCCCTTCGATAACATCTCGTTGTAAACGAAGCTCACCGCTACCTTCTTTTTCGTACCGCCCGGCTCGGAGGTACCGCACTTCGTATGGTCGCAGTCCTCTAAGGAATTTCGTGCTACACTTTTTTCACCGGATTTCCGGCTTTCCGCATTTTTCTCGGGCGTCACGGACGACATTCTCGAGGTCTGAAATCATTCCCAGCCATAAAACGATTCGTTCCTTTCCGTTCTTCCAACGCACTCAATGTAAACGTTCGACCCTTTCAATTGATCGTGTTGGAGTTTCCATCGAATTTATTTTCACCAATAACATTTTTGGCCCGCTTATACTATAGCTGAAAATTCAAACCAAACAATCCCAAATGGGCAAGTAAAAAAGTCGCCAAAAGAAACGTAAATCATCGAATCTTTTTTTTTGCATTTCAACCATACAATCTTCGATATAGTTCAAATAATATGCTGAGTGCCAGGGGAGGAAAACTCGTTTACCCTTTTGTCGAGAACTACAGTAAGGGGGGAGATCCCTTTAGGTGACCAAAAAATTGCTGATTTTCATGATTTTTTTTTAAAGGAAACATTTCTGTACTTTTTTTTACACTTAGGGTATAAAATTACTACTTTTGGCCGATAGAGCGTATTTTTTAAGGGCGGGGTAAAGTATTAAAATTTTTTTTTTCATTTTTTTTTAATTTTAAAAATGAATGCATAACATATCAAGAATATTGTGTTAAAATTTCAAGTCGATCGGAGTAAAATTGACGAAGTGATGAGTATTTGAGCGTCTATTGCTCCATGCCGGGTTTTATACCTGGGCGGCAGCTGCGCGGCGCGCTATTGTATTTTTCGACCCCGAATAAATTTCTTGATAAACGGGCCTGTTCCGGGCCCGACAAGTTGACGATTTGCGAATTAGTAGAGCAGAGGAGCAATCGGCGCACGACAGTAAAGAAGAAAGAGTTTTGCGTAGACAAACGCAAAAAGATGCTCTCGATCATCTTGATAGAAGCCTTTTGCTCTACGGACCTGGCATCGACGACTTTGAGTGAGTATAAGAAAATTATCGAGTTTTATTTTGAATTTCTAAAAATTCAAAGATAATTGAAAAATCTGAGGCAAACTATTTATTAGAAATTATGAAGATGGGAGACGAAAGATGGCCGAAAAAATGTCTAAAAGAGGAAGCGAGAGGAATACTAAATGGGAAACCAACGAAATGGGGAAAGGAGGTTAAGGAAGCATTGGAAGAAGTGGGAGAAGGAGGGCTGTGGAAAGCCATCGCAAATAACGACGTAAGAGAAATGAAAAGAATATTCGAAAGGGGAAAGAAAACAAAAATAGACCAGGAAATTCAGCAGGACTGGATTAAGATAGAAAAATCAACATACTGTAAACAGTACAAAAATAGGAAACACACAATAGAAGCGGAAAAATACTGGGAAGAAAGAAACATATCAATGGATATGAAGGAAACATGGGCGAGGTTAAGATGCGGAAACGTGGGAAAAGATGGTAAGAAGGGATACAACGATAACTTAGGACACATTTGCACGTGTCCTAAAATCAGAGAAAATATCAAAAAAGAAATCCTAGAAGACCTAGACCGGTGGTTGGGAGACGAGAAGGGAGAACGGATAGAGGAGAAAATAGAGGCGGAATTAAAAAAGAAGCCGACGACACAACTGTGTACTTATGTTAAAGAATTCGAAAGGTTGGTTAGGAAAATAACAAATGATGAAAGGGAAAAGAGACAAAGAGAGCTGTGAAAAGAAATAGAATAAGGAATAGAATATAAGTAGATATAAGAGAACGTATGTAAAGACGAATGGACATGGCGGAGGGGGTCAATTATGTAAACACCCGGAGAGGGTATACTTGAAATAAACTGTACTACTACTTGAAAAATCTGAAACAATTCATACGTATTCAGAAAAATGAACGAATCACGAAAAAAAATTGGGTTGCGGGGAAATTTGTTGACTAATTTTTTTTTTTTCATCATTTTGTTAATAACATTTTGGAATTATTATTATGCAAAATTAATTTTTCGAGTACCTTTAATATGCATGAATTTTCTCAGATTTTTATGCAATCGAGAAGTGTTCTCAAACTTATGTGCAATGAGCGCTAAGCGACCAAACTCTTCTGCGTTTTTCAAACCGTTTTTCTGAGACTTGTCATATTTGAAGTCCGTGTGCACGATAACTCAAAATCTATTGGACCAATCGCTTTGAAATTTTGCACAGTACTTCTTCACATAATTCACCAGGTATTGCCGAGAGCTTTTTTGTTTTTTTTAATAATTACTAATTTTTCAACAACAAATTAGCCGATTTTTGTTAGCGAAAATCGGGTTTTTGGCTCCCAAGTGCTACGAAAAATCGAAAAATCGAAAAAAAAAAATCCTCCCGTCATGACCTCGAGAAACATCTCCTTTAACAAATGCATTTTGATTTTTTTGTTTCACATGATTCTGTTGCGAGTTATGGTGCACACCGCAAACCAACTTTTTTTCGAGGCGCCTCCGGGGTTTAATTTTCACTCGCTCAATTTTGAATATTTTGCAATGCAAATTTAGGAGAATGTTGTTCAAATGTTACTTTGTTATATGTAAATTTTTCAATAAACGAGCACGATTCGTTACGCCAAAAAAAAATCTTCAAAACATGCCCTTTTTTCGCCGAATTAACTTAACCCCGCGCTTAAATTTTATCAATCTTTAACAATGGCGCAGATATGGCACGGTCTTCTAAACGGGTTGCGGCGGATGTTGTCAGTCGACGTGACACGTAGCGTCGGCGGGATTAATCCGAAAAAAAAACAAACGAAGATTTTTCTTTCACTAACCCTCATGCGCAGAATATGAACCAAGAAAAAGTCAGAACTGTTGAAAATCGAAGAAATGGTACGCTTTGAAACAAAAAGATTGAATTTTCCGTAGAAAATGGCTTCGGTTTTCAAACTTTTTCAAAATAATTTCCAAACACTTTCAGGGTCATGTGTTAGAGAATAAGGTTGGAAAGATTTGTACCAAACTTCATCAGAATCATTAGCTTTTTAGCTACGCGTCACGCCACTTTTGAAAATGCAGTTTAGAGTACCGTGTCATACCTCCGCTATTTTTTAAAGGTTAATAAAAAAATACAATGTAACAGCGAAAAGCAATAATAAAACATCCCGGAAGTGTAAAAAATTATGAAGAAACCCTTCCTTAAAAAAAACGATAAAAGGCAGCAAATTTTTTCCTGGCCTGAAGGTATCTCCGCCCTTAAGGGGTCTTCTCACTTCAGATGCTAAAAAGACTATTTTCATGAATTTTTTTTATACGTTTATATTATCGATATTGATATAAAAGTTGTTACACTTAACGAATACACTTTCGAAATACATTTAAAAAAAAATTATTTATTTATTCAAGTCACTATTTATAGACGAGAAAGGTAGTTAAAAAATGTCCTAAAAAAATTGTAGGTCTGCGTTGTTGATGAAATCTCGGAGATGGATCGTCCGAAACAAAAAAAATCAAACGGCTTTAGATTCAGTACGTTAATGGTTATAGCGCATATCATACGATTTTTGATATATCGAAAAATAAAATGCCAAACATTTTTCGAAAAAAGAAAAAAACGTGTTTTTCACCGTTTTGGCAAAAAAGACTAGTAAATATCAAAATTTAGAAAAATCTTCGATATGCTCAGTTCAGTAGTTTCGAAGGTTTGATCAACAAGCCGTCGAAAAACGTTTCAAGAAAAACGCGTTTAAATTTTGTTTGGGCTACGTAAATACATTTTTTTCCCTCAATTTATGTATTTCGAAAGTGTATTTTTTAAGTGCAGCAACTTTCATATCAATATCTATAATATAATCTATAATCTATAATAATAATATTATAATAGATATAATATAATATAATATAATTATATTATATAATATAATTATAATATAATATAATTATATTATATTATAATTATAATATTATAATTATAATATAATTATAATATAATATAATTATAATATAATAATAATCTATAATCAAAAAAATGCATTTAAATGTCCCTTTTTTCGCGTCTAGAGTGAGAAGACCCGTTAAAAAAGAAGAAAAAAAGTGATCCGAACTCTTTGCTCCATCCGCGAAAATTCTTCGCCGTTTTCCGGCGGCTGGTCGGCCGTCAGATCGACGGAATTTCGCACAGTGGAGCTCGCAACGGGATCTTCTTCCGGGGCCGTGGTCGAGACATGCTCGTCCGGAAGTGCGTCCGTACTTCCGGAGCCTTCCTCCCTGAGCGGGCTGTGAATCGGTTGCAGAGAATCTTTATGACTCTGTTCCAGGGTCGTTTGTTTCAGGGTCGTTTCTTCCAGGGCCGTTTGTTCCAGGGTCGTTTGTTCCAGTGTCGTTTGGTCCAGTGAACTTTTCATCGCCTCGCCGAGTTTCGCGTACTGCTCGATCAGATCGTCCTGGATCAGGCGTATGCAAATGTCAACGTCTCCCGTGTACTCGCCCTGGCTGCTCTTCAGATCCAGGAGGAACCTCAGACACCAGTGCAGCTGCGTTATCCCTGTGTGCAATTGACCCTACTCGTTTTTTTTTTTCAAGGCTGTTTGATAGCGCGATTTATGCGAACCGATGTAATTCTTGTCTTTGTTGAAGAGGGACCATATGACGCCAAGGGCGTGATCGTGATACAGCCAATAAGGCGGACGTATCGCGGTCATGACGGAGCCGGAACCGAAGCCCCCACCGACCGCCCGGAACGAGTACAGAACAGGTTGAATGTCGGTGACGTCCTTCGAATTGATCGAAACCTTTTTTTCCGTCTTGGCTGATCCGTCCGATTGCATTGGCAAGGTGGAATGCACCCACGAAACCACCCGCGAAAAGGATCAATCGCGCCTCTTGTCCCGGAAAAATCCACGCACTTGAGACAATTTTTCTTGGTTGGATTGACGAATTTACGAATTCGCCTTTTATACGGCAAATTTGACGGGCCTGAAGTCGGAAATGAACGAGAGCTTATCGAATATTTTGGCGTGTTTGAATTTTTTTTTGTTCCCCAGTAGGCCTTGACATGCGGAGGAAATAAGATCGTCGGAAATTAAAAAAAAAACGTATTACTTTTTTTTAGATACGTTCATTAAAAATCAACCGCGGAGTCTGCGGAAGTTCCGCTGCATTATTTAAAGAGAAAAACAAATTTAGATAGTTTGGCACAGTTTCTGTGTTATTGTCTGGTTTTGTGATTTTGTTTAAATTGCTTTTTTAAGGGGTAAGGCCACAGTAGAATTTTCAAAAAATCGATTTTTTTTCTCGGTAAACGGTGCTTTATCATCATAAGAGTACGTTACTATTCGATTTATAGCAAGACATTTTTTTTGTCACCGACTTTGAGCGTATAACGTAAGCCATAGAGTACCTAAAACTTTCAACGCGTTTTTCTCGAAAACAGCTTTTTTTCAATTGGCGTGACATATAACTTCAATAATTTTCACTCGTTTTACTTCAAATTTAAAAGTTATGTTCCTAATTGCATTTCGCAGAGAAGTACGTATGGAATTTCTGATTAAGGGACAACACCACTGTGACAGCTTCAAAAAATCGATTTTTTGAAAACCGTCTAGAAAAATCTAAAATACATTTAAGATTAAGATGCCGTTGGAGCCAGGTCGAAAAAATAATTATTTTCGGAGATATTGAATATTTTGTGGAGCGGTGCAGCGCTCCGTGACGCTCGGGGTCCCGCGCAGCTGCGCGCCTCAGGGTCGGCAGGTATACCGGGCCTTTCCCAGGTCCTGCGGGTCTTTCCCAGGTATTCTTTTGTCTCCCTTCACAAAAACCGCCTATTGTTATAAATATAGTTTCGAAAAGAAGCCATAGGTGGCGATGATTGAAAAATGTTCAAGTCGTCAATCGTCAATCGTCGATATTGCAGCTAATATCGCGGTATTATTATTCAATGATGGCCTGAGAAGCCTCATGAAAGTTTTGGAGACGTTGGGGATAACTATCGGCCCAAATTGTTTCAATTTTTGCGTTGAAACCGACGCAGCGCGGATCGAGCTGGCGGAGCGCTCGCTCACAGACGCTGCAAAAGAGGCAAGAAGAGCCCCTACAAGTTCGAGAAAAGATGCTAGGAACAATGATTTGCTTCTTGAAGGCCAGCTATATGGTGCCGGCATCGCTGATTAAAGGTAAAACATTTTTTTTTTCAATTTATCGCATAAATTAACAAACCTAAAACTTTGAACGCGTTTTTCTCAAAACCACTTTTTTGAGTGCGGCACGCAGCAGAACTCGAGCAATTTTTATCCGATCGACTTCAAATTTGGACTGCATCGATAAAACTAGATTATCTAAAGAAGTACATAGGATTTTTTCGATATCTCAATAATAATAAAAGTTATAGCCTATTTTCGACGAGAAATTTTGCTCGAACATCGTCCTTTAATTTCAAAAGCGTGCCTATTTTTTATAAATCAATATTTTTTCAAATCCCTGTGTACTTCTCTTCAAAATATCATATTATTAACGAAAACACTCGGTATTTTTTTTAAGATCGACTTTGAAGAGAGTTCTGCTGCGTGCCGCGAACCACTGCAGAGGCAACAGTACCTGACGCGGGAGCTTCCCCAGCGTCCCCATGGGGCGTGAAAAATTTGAAATTTTTTTTTTATGTATCTCCAATAAACAACGAACAAAACAAAAAAATTTTTTTTCGAATATCTCTTTTTTTTCCCACAAAAAAAATTCTTGAAAAATGGCAAAAAAATAAGGGGTCACAGTGGTGTTGTCCCTTAATCGAAAATTTTTCATTTTATGAAGAGTTTTATACGAATTTTTTCACTGAAAATTCATTCAAATACCTACAACTTTTGAATAAAACAATATTTTTTTAATACCGTACGTACTTTTATTGTTATGTTTATGTTACGTACTAGGTATTCTAATGTAGATTGACGAGAATTTTTGTTTTTTGTTCTAGGTAAAAAATTGTGGATGCTAAATGTCGCGTCGCGGAGCGCGTAAAAAAAATAACAACAGAAAATATTAGTAAGCGGCCATTTTGTACATCGAAAAAATATAGATATATATATTTTTCCTAACAGCCCGATATTCATTCTAAATAGATGTGTGATTAATTTCATGAGTGAATCACTTTTTCATAAAAAACAAATTGTTAAATTCGCACGTGATTTCATACCCGTTACTGTGGCCTAACCCCTTAAGGCCTACTTGTTACGGTCTTTTTTCCGAAAACGACGTGGAGAAAGTTGCGAAAACTGCATATTTCTTGTTTTATTTTTTATGCTTTTTTACAGTACGGTTTGGATGTTTTTTTTCGTAAACTATCTCGAGAAACTCACGAGAACTATTTAATGTTTAAATGTTTAAAAAAATGTATTGGGATGTTTTTTTTTCTCGAAAACGATTTGGAGAATCTTTGAAATATTTGCATACCTTTTTGTTTTTGAAATTGTGTTTTCAATGCTCTTTTATTATGGTTTTTTTTTTCGAAAACAAACTGCAGAAACTCACAAAAACAACCCGTTGAAAATTGTTTTTTAATTACACTTCTGAACAGTTTTTATTCTTCACAAACAATGTGAATAAACTTGGAGGATTTGCCTATTTTGTGTTTCATTCCAAATTGTGTTTTCAATGCTTTTTTATTGTGGTTTTTTTAACCGTTCTCGAGAAACTCACCAAAAATGCCAATTTTTCGTTTTTTAATGCTTTTTTTTTATTACCGTTTTGATGATTTCTTTTTCGAAAACGATGCGTAAAAATGGAAAACTTTTCCAATACTTTGTGTTCGAAAAAAAAAGTTTTCGAAGTTTTTTTCAAATTTAATTTTGATGTTTTTTCCCTCGAAAACGATGTGGAGAAACTTGAAAAAAATTGCCTATATCTCGTATTATTTTTATATTATGTTTTTGAAACGTCTTATTCTTTTACGATTTTGACGATTTTTTTCTCAAAAACGACGTGGAGAAACTAACAAAGACTTTGAAGTTTAATTTTTATTAGAAGTATCTACGGTTAAAAAATCAGTATCGTTTGTTATTCACAAGTGATACGCTCGATCCGTCTTAATCGCAGCTTTTTCAACAGCTTCGTTGTACGGGCGGACCGGAAGTTTACGACGCTGAAGAATCGAATGACCAGAGGAAGTTTTATTTCAAGCATCATTTATTTTCCTCGTTCTTCATGCTCCGATTTGTTGCACATACAGGAATTAAAAAAAAAAACAAAGAATCTTCGGGAACCTGTATTTTATTAGTATACACGATGAAAAATGTTCACAATCAACCATTTTTACACAGTCTATCAGCATCGTTCGTATTTATTCTCCATTTTTTCTATGCATATTAGGAATGAAGAAAAAAAACGAAAATTTTCGGAAGCCCGTATTTTTTTCGTAATCAGGATTTTCTTTTGCAAAATCTCTCGCATCAACAATTTTACAGTCTTTCAAGTATCGTTCGTATTAATTGGTTCTTCGGGCTCCGGTTCTTGTGGCTCCGGTTCTTGTACAGGCGCTTCCTCGTTACTTTCTTCTTCCTCGACGGAAGAGTGGACTTTGCCTCCTTCCTTCAAGTGTGTCAGAAGTCGCGTGAATTGGCGAACATTCGCGGGATATCCGTCCGGCTGTTTGAGGCCGTGAAAGTACTCTTGGGTGTGTCTGACGTGTTCCATAGTGATGTCGTCGTAGGTACGTTGAGCGAGCATCATAACGGTGCTGACGGCGATACTGCACATTCTGACCTGACATTCGTGAACAATTTTTTGCAACAAGGGCAATTTTCAAGAAATCGCGAAACGTTTACAATTTCCTATTCGCTGGATCGCCCCAAAGTCAGCATGTCGGATTTCGTCAATTTTCCTCAACCTACCTGGGGGGGAATTCCAGTTGGCCTATTTGGGTAGATGGAAATTGAATATCGGGATGAGTCAAACGGCATTCTCTAAGTGTACCAAAATCAATAGATAATCAAAGTTGTAGAGCTTTACATTTTCAAAAATTTTGTATAAAACTTTTTTTGTAAAATCAATAATTGCTGAGTTTTAGCGCAATGAAAGTTGCCGTCAGGTAAAGATAGACAGCGATTAGTGGTAATACGTTACTCTAGCATGCAAACAAATTTATATATATATATATATATATATATATAGGGTTGGTACAAAAATCTTGCAACACTTTTTTTTCAATTAAAATATTTTTCCTAATAATGAAGTTCGAGAACATTCGAGAAGAGGAAATACAAGAATGTTCTAGAACCTTCCATGCCGCAGGATATATAAGCGAGTCAGATGTAATATGCGATTGCACTTCGAGCAATCGCATATTACCAATTCTTGCAAGGGCATTCTGTAAGAGCTGCAGCCCGTAATATGTGCAGTGCGTTCAAGGCTAATGTAGTTAATTATTCAACGGTCTCCCGTTGGTATCAGCGTTTTCGTTCTGGCGATACATCTTTTTAAGACAAACCTAGGTCCGGCAAGGAATCGATTGTGGACGATGAAGAACTGCGAGCACTTACAAAGGCAAAGCCTAATATGTCGTCACGAGAATTAGCCAACAAACTCAACTGCAGTCATCCTACTATCCTTCGACATTTACAAGAGATGGGATATAGGAAAGTTGATTCGTCTTGGATACCGCACAATCTCAGCGAATCAAACAAAGCCACACGCATGTCCATCTGTCTTTCACTCCTGCATCGTCCGCAAAGAAAGGATTTTCTTCAAGAAATAGTCACTGGGGATGAAAGCTGGGTGTTGTATGTTAATCATACGCGCAAGCGTCAGTGGTTATCGAAAGGGGAACAACCAGAACCGACCCCTAAACGGCCCCGTGAAATGAAGAAAGTTTTACTCTGTTGTTGGTGGGATTCTGAGGGCATGCTCTATTACGAATTTCTGCCAACCAACACCACAATACAGGCAGAGATTTATTCTGCACAACTGCAAAAGGTGGCTAAAATTATGAAACAGAAAAGGCGTAAACGTCTTCACGTTCGGCTTCTCCATGACAATGCTCGACCCCACGTCGCTAAGATGACACACGAAACTATTTCGCAGCTAGGATGGGAAGTTCTACCACACCCACCGTATTCACCAGACTTAGCACCTACCGACTATCACCTGTTTCGAGCTTTGAAGAACTATTTACGGGATAAAAAATTTGATGATCTGTCAGATCTCAAAAATACATTGGACGACTTTCTTAATTCACGATCAAAAGAATTCTGGTCTGCGGGCGTGCAAAGTCTACCAGAGCGTTAGGCAAGAGTTGTAGATGCGGAGGGAGCCTACATTACTGAATAATCGTTTATTGTTAAAATAAAATATTTTTCTTTTTTACTCGTGTTGTGTGTTGCAAGATTTTTGTACCAACCCAATATATATATATATATATATATATATATATATATATATATATATATATATATTCATCGATTTATAACTACGTCGCGCCGAATCCAGCGACGTGGACGAGCCTAAACCGGTATGCTTATTGCCGCGCCGCAACGTTTGCTGCAAATAATATCTTGCAAATGCAAGACAAATTGCGAAGCTGCCGGCGGGTGCCGAAAGAGTGGCTTGAAATGTTCCATAATTTGTTCAAATTGCAGTGGCCGAACATGCGATAACGCAATCCCTACAGTGGACGATAGCGATGAAGAGGATGTTCAAAATGAATCTTTCATAGATTCTTTTTCTGTCCATGACTTGAACATGGAAGAAGAAAACTCGCAAACCATCAAAAATCGCCGTTGCTGTTCCAAACAAAGAAAATTGTTTTAAATCTATCATCGACGTTTAAAATTTGACAAGAACAATTTTTTTAATTATTATGATGATGATGCGATCCTTATTTGTAGATCGCGACTCAAATCGCGCAAGTGGTAATGAATATGAATAACTGAATAAATTTTCATGTCTTTTTCAAACAATTCGTCAAAATGTTTTTATTGTTCCCTCGTTTTCATGATAAATATTATTGTTACCGTCTCTATTATAAAATTCTTCGATTACACTTTTTTTGGGATGCTAGAGTAACGTATTACCACTAATCGCTGTTTTTCTTTACCTGACGGCAACTTTCATTGCGCTAGAACTCAGCAACTATTGATTTTACAAAAAAAGTTTTATGCAAAAATTGTAGAAAATTTAATGCTCTACAACTTTGACTATTACATTTTTTTCGTATTTCCAAAAATTATCGAGATATTTCCCAAAAACAAACATTTGGTTTTCTTAATCGACTATATCTCGGTAAATATTAACAATAGAGAAAAAACGTTTAAAACAAAACGATGGGAAATTTTATCCTCTAGAAAAAAGGTCCTTACGATTTTTAACGTAAAACTCACCGTTTCCGAGATATTTGCAAAAAGACGTTTTTCAAGTAGGCGGCTAACGCTCGCGGTTTCGGACGTCGCAAACTTGGTTTTATACTTAGGGGACACTCTGACATGATCCAATCATAAAATCAATTATCAGGATTTTTTGCGGAACGAATGTCTAAAAATTCTGGACTATTTTCGAAAACGTAGCTGTGAGCCTAAATCGGTTGATGGGTCCTCTCACTTTAGACGCTAAAAAAAAGCTATTTCCATGAATTTTTTTGATAGGTTTAAATTATAGATATTCATATAAAAGTTGTTACACTTAATAAATACACTTTTGAAATACATAAAAAAATGTTTTAAATGTATTTATGCAACCCAAACAAACTTTCAATACGTTTTTCTCGAAACAACGTTTTTCGACGGCTTGTTGACAAAATTTTCGAGACTACTGAACCGATCCTTATGAAATTTTAACCACATATTCTTTACAACTATAGCTATAGCGCACATCAAGCATTTTTTTTGTGCCAAAAACCGTAAAAAAAACACGTTTCTTTTGTTTTTTTCGAAAAATGTCTGCCATTTTGTTATTTTTGCATATATCAAAAATCAAACATTCTGAATTTAAATCCGTTTGTTTTTTGTTTGTTTCGGATGATCTATCTCCGAGATTTCACCAAGAACGCGGACCTACAATTTTTTTACGACATTTTTTTAACTACAATTTCCATCTACAAATAGGTACTTAAATAAATAAACAAATTTTGTTATGTATTTCGAAAGTGTATTTATTAAGTGTAACAACTTTTATATCAATATCTATAATATAAACCTATTTTAAAAAATCATGAAAATAGCCTTTTGTAGCGTCTAAAGTGAGAAGACCCCTTAAGATATTCATTTTTTGGATTTCCAAAGGTCCTATCCGTTATAAAACTGATGGCTGATTGTGAAAATCCCATTGCCACCCTCTTAAACCTGACATTCCATAGAAATAATTTCAAAAAACATCATTTCCGGCAACACCATTATACCCCTTCGGGTTTTTGATTTTACGTTTTCCGAAGGCGGTTTCTCATAGAAAGTTAGATATCTCTAACAAGGAAAGGTCACGAGGTCGACCTCTCCGATTTCGATGAAATTTGACATGTTCGTAGAATGGGCAAAAATAGGCGACACGTATTTTTTTATATCCGCGGAACCCGATTTTTAAGGGACGAAACGCACCCTCGAAAAAAGGGGTGTTTTTCGTTTGAAATTCGTTATCTGCATCGTTCTCATCTCCCCTGTACGAGGGTGGGGTGAAAAGTTTCCGGCCTGACCAAGAGATGGTGGCACTAGCTCTAGTTTTGGAGCGGCGTCCTACAGTACCATTCCTACCGAGCTTGTATGTACAGTTTCAGCCCAATCGCTACGTTTGTTTGCGTTTGAGAGTACATTGCGCGAGACGCTTCCGTTTTTTTTCGTAAAAATGGAAAAATTGGAAAACGTGCTGTCATCAAATACTTCCCTTTGAAAGGTTTTACACCAAAACAAATAAAAGAAGAGATGGATTCAGCACTAGGAGACTCCGCCCCATCATATTCAACGATTAAGCAGTGGGTTTCTGAATTTAAAATGGGTCGTGTGAGCACCTCTGACGAGCCTCGCTCAGGACGGCCCGTTGAAGTCACAACTTCAGAGATGATTGAAAAAATCCATAAAATAGTGTTGGAAGACCGCAGGTTGAAAGTGCATGAGATAGCTGAGACCTGTAGGATGTCAGCTGAACGTGTGCGAAATATTTTGCACAACCATTTGAACATGGAAAAGCTGTGTGCAAGGCGGGTGCCGCGTTTGCTAACGCTCGACCAAAAACTGCTTCGAAAAACCATTTCTACCGACAATTTGGCGCTGTATAGGCGTAATCCAAACGAATTTTTGCGTCGATTCATAACTGTTGATGAGACATGGGTCCACCACTACACTCCTGAAAATAAAGAACAGTCAAAACAGTGGGTTGGAAAAGGGGAACCAACCCCAAAGAACAATTTTATCGGCAAACAAGGTTATGGCTACTATTTTTGGGATGCGAGAGGAATTACATACATTGATTACCTTGAAAAGGGTAAAACTATCACTGGTCAATACTACGCAGAGTTATTGCAACGTTTGAAGCACGAGGTGCAAATTAAATGATCTCATTTGGCGAAGAAAAAAGTTTTGTTTCATCACGATAACGCACCAGCGTATTCGTCGATTGTTGCCATGTCCAAAATCCACGAATTGAAGTATGAATTGATGCCGCATCCTCCCTACTCTCCAGACTTAGCCCCCAGCGACTATTACCTGTTTCCCAACCTTAAAAAATGGCTTGGCGGAAAAAGATTTAAGAGCAACGAGGAAGTTATCGAAGCTGTAAATCAGTATTTTGAGGAGCTTGACGAATCTACGTTTAAAACTGGTATAACTAAATTGGAACACCGTTATGAGAAATGTATCAGTGTTGATGGAGATTATGTTGAAAAATAAAGCAAAACAAATTTTAAAACATCGTTTTTCTTGGTCAGGCCGGAAACTTTTCACCCCACCCTCGTACACGGAAAAATAAACATTGTTGCAATTTGATTTTGTGTTCTTCATATCTCGTACCGTTAAAACGTTATCGACGAAAACACGCCAATTTTCGGCGGTGCGTTTCACCCCTTAAACAAGAAGCGTTACCGTGTCATTTCGTCGATCATCCCTCGACACGCCTTTACTCGCGCTCGGACATCGGATATTCGTTTCCAAAAATTCACCGATACTCGCTCGATCCTTCACTCTCGAGGTGTTCGCCGGTGCAGGAATCTTTGGAGTCGCGAAAGAGGCACTCTCAATTTTGACTCGAATGGAAGCGAATAGAGGAAAAAGTAAACGAGAATCCTATACGTTTTTACGATTTCGAACCTTCGCTTCGGAAGATTTGCTCCGGGAGGCGATCTCATCGCGACGATTGACCGAGCGCGGACGATAGCCGCCCGGAAGTGGTGTGATTTCGAACAGTTCCGGATGTTTGCTCTTGAGAAAGCGTCCGGCCTGAACGCTCGTGCGTCTCTCGTGCCTACTCGTCGTTGGCTCGTTGACGCTCACATTGCGAGCGCGTTCATCTCTCCTCGTTGATTCCGCCGATGACATTATACTTCCGGTGGGACGGTGTGGCCAGTCACGAAGGATTTTCCAGGCTCGAGCTCATGGCGGCCGCGCAACTTCCGGTTCCTCAAGCCTTCCTCTCCCATCCCATGTTCGCTCGGGCGCGGCGCGCGCGCGATGTCATTCGAAATAAGTCATCGCGTATCTTTCGCTCGCGCAATTTCCGGAAGGCTTTCGGGGGAGGGGGCGAGAGAAAAAAATGTCTTCGGGGGGTTATGGGTATCGCGGGAGTGCAGCTCGATGGGAACTTCCGGTGGATGATTTGCCTCCAAGTAGCATTGGAACGAGTAGAATTTGACCGGAAGTAGATTGCGCTCGTAACTCGCGGGGCTCGATCCGTTGATTTTGACGAATCGCGGAAACCGGAAGTCGCCGAAGCAAAGTGAATCCGAGGCTGTTGCGGTTATGTCATCGTTGCAATATCTCGTGGTCTGCTCTTGGCAGACCACGCGCGAAAAAAAAAAACACACGTCGCACCTTCACTTATTTCGAGATGTCGAATGACATTTTATTTTTTCCCCAAACAAACGATGACGTGAAGGAATCGTCACAACGTCAAAAAAAAAGTACTCAAACCCGTTTCCGGCTCCCATCCGATACGCAAAATTCTCGTAAGTATCGCGCCGGAAGTCCCTGGAGAGCGGAATGATCCGACTGTGAGGGAACGTTCATTTTTTTACGCCGTGCTATCGCTGGTAATCATGAAATTGGACAATTCCAGAGTAAGCACGAAACATGAAGGCCGCACGGGCCAAAAGGCGAGACCAGGTGATGTCCCTGTGATCCCCTGGACCCTGGACTCACAAGAAATGCCAATTTTTTATTTATCCTTGATCTGAGAAGGTTCGTGCGTTCACTTACAGCGCTGTACATTTATCACCAGACCCCCCTTAAAGTTTCTCGACTCGCCAAAACACATCGTCGTAAAAAATATCAAAAAAGAGAGAGAGAGAGAGAGAGAGAAAAAAAGAGACGGTTTCGAAATGCAGGTAAGATCGAGAACTCTGAAATTTTGGGTAGCCGCAAAACCATTCAACTCCCTGCCGTTCACGTGGCCGAATTTTGAGCTCGAAAAATCCGAAAAATTCCCGTACCGGAAGTCCCCACTTGTGAGCGCACATATACACCGAAAGAAAAGGTTTGTTTGAATAAAATAACATTTTTGCTAAATTTTTCTTTGATATTCAATTAAATTGAATATTCGCTTCGAGTAAATGGTTCGATCGATCGACTGGTGGAGCTGCGTCTCAAGGAGGCTAACAGTCTAGAGCCTGAAAAAGGTGAATTTCGATGATTTCTCATGGATACCCAGTTTATGGAATGGAAATTCCGTTTGGTGGCCTTTGTTCTACACATGTTCAAGTATCTGTACAATTTTTTCACAAGATTTGATAACAACAGGCGGCGGTGAAGCTCGATGGAGCGGGTCACTCTCTGAGAGTGTCCTGCGGCCGACGAGAGTTCTCCAATTTTTTGCCTGTTATGGAAATTGAAAATAATTTGAGTTCTCGATGAGATTTGCCTTCGAACTACGCGGGAAAATCGGAAAACATCGATTTTCAATATATTCAAAAATCCCTTACGTACGTTGATGTAAAATATTGTTATAAGGTTGCAAAGAAAATGTCAAGTCAATTGGTCAAAGATTGGCGATGTAATGACGAAATTATAAGACAAAGGTGACTCTCTTCATCCAGCTTCAGCGCCGCCATTTTGTCACAAATTCTAGTGGAAAAATGTGTACAAATACTTGAAGATATGTAGAACAAAGGTCACTCAATGGAATTTTCATTCCATCAACTGGGCACCCATTAGAAATTGGCTAAATTCATCCATTTGCTGGGCACTAGACTGGTAGTCTTCCTCAAGGGTGCGTCAACATAACCTCAAAAATTTTGAAACGCAGCTTTCTCCATGTTGTTTTTTTAATGGCCGTAGCCAAAGTGAAAGTAGCGGTTTTAGGTGAGAAAAACCCTCTATTTTCGTTGACAAAGAAACTACCCGAGTAAAAATGAATATATATAATCATATATAATTGTATACAAAAATTAGCCCGATAGAATTGTATACAATTGTATATGATCAATTAATATACAATTATATATGATTATATATATATATATATATATATATATATATATATATATATATATATATATATAATCATATATAATTGTATATTAATTGATCATATACAATTGTATACAATTCTATCGGGCCAATTTTTGTATACAATTATATATGATTATATATATTCATTTTTACTCGGGTATGTATCGAAAAAAAATTCCTTCGTTCGAGCACTGCTTTTTGGTATGGAAAAGAAGCTTGTCAAATTTGAAGTTGATCGGTGCAATGATTTTTTTAGATATCGTGGTCACCAACCTTGGAAAGTCATGTTGTAAAAAGGGTGTTTAAAATTCGCCAGTTCGCGGACCCTACCTATAAACGTCCACAACTCTCTTAATTTTGAATGGATCGACGTGAAATTTTCAGACAATATTTTTGAAATGTTCATTGGGAAACCGTCGAAAACGAAAAATCGATATTTCAAAAAATTTCAACTAGGTGTAAGTCCTTAAGGAGGTTGGAGCGGTCCATTTGAGTCAAATGACGGTTTATGAATTTTAAAAAATGAATCCCAAAAAAAAGCGTATGAGGTATAGATTTTTCTGTAGACGATAATATTTCATAAAAAATATAGTTGAAGGGCAAGATAATGCTTTTTTTAAATTTTTATTACGCAAATAAGAAAAACAATTTTGTGTTACCACTACCTTGAAAAAGTATAACACTATCGATGATTTTTATGAAAAAACTGCGTCAGCGAATGTTTTATACAACTCAAAAAGAAACTTGAGTCATTTATCCTCATTACCAAACCCTCGGTATAACGAAGATTTGTCCACTCCCTTTCGAAAGAAACCCGAAACCTTGATACAACAACATTATGCTCTAATAGCTAATGTTTAAGGGGTCTTCTCACTTTAGACGCTGAAAAAGACTATTTTCATGAATTTTTTGATACGTTGATATTAAAGATATTGATATAAAAGTTGTTAAACTTAATAAAAACACTTTCGAAATACCTAAAAAAAAATATTTATTTATTTAAGTCACTATTTATAGACGAAAATGGTAGTTAAAGAATGTCCTAAAAAAATTGTAGGTCTGCGTTGTTGATGAAATCTCGGAGATGGATCATCCGAACAAAAAATCAAGTCGTTTTAGATTCAGTATGTTAATGGCTATAGCGCATATCATACAATTTTGATACATGCAAAAATAACAAAATGACGAACATTTTTCGAAAAAAAAAAAAAAAAAACATTTTTATCATCGGTTTTGGCAAAAAAATAGTAAATATCAAAATTTGAAAAAAAATCCTTGATATGCGCTATAACTATAGTTGTAAAGAATACGTGGTTAACATTTCATAAGGATCGGTTCCATAGTTTCGAAGATTTTATCCACAAGCAGTCGAAAAACGTTGTTTCGAGAAAAACGCGTTCGAAGGGTGTTTGGGTTACATAAATACATTAAATTATTTTTTTTATGTGTTTCGAAAATGTATTCATTAAGTGTAACAACTTTTATATCAATATCTATAATATAAACCTATCAAAAAATTGATGAAAATAGCTTTTTTTAGCGTCTAAAGTGAGAAGACCCCTTAAACCATTCTTTCTTTAAAAAAATATCCCTATATTCATGGTACTGATATATTTTTTTAAAGAACATTTAAAGGAACATGACTTTCATATAACGAAACCGCAGTATAACGAAAACTGGATGTAACGAACTTCCCGAGAGTTTCGTTATATCGAAGTTCGACTGTACCATGAATTAATATTGAGTGTTGCCGAATTACGGCACCTCCGCGGACATTAAGGTTGGCAGCAATGCTCTTCATTCGCCGGCCACTTTTCGTAATCTCTCATCAAAACTTGATGGTTCAATATTGAAAATATATTGTTTACGATGGGTAAGATGGGGTTTCTTTTATCTAAATGTTTACGGAGGTTTAGTTTGCGTTAATTCGTTGTTATAAAAAGTTTATCTTGGTGCTAAATAGCCAAAAAAATTACATCAGCCGTAGCGTGAACGGCGTGAACATACATTAAACTACTTTTCTGTCTCTCTTGTTTTGTGGTGAACATTTTTTTTAAATCCTTAACCTTCAGTACGGTCTGGAGAATAACATATATTTGTTTAAAATTGAATCTTGGATGTGACTAACGCTCCAACTTCCTTAAAGGCTTACATACACCTGAGACGGCTAAAATTAAGGTTATGTTTAAGAATTTTGTTTGTGAATGAAACTGAATTTTATTGGACAACCATGATATACATTTTAAAGTGTGACATTTTATCTACATTGTGTGAAAATTTGGCTAAAAAATTTCAAACGGTAAAAAAGTTACAGTCGTTTTCCTGGAACGTGTTTTTGTTGACAGCGTTTGCGGTACCAAACGTGCCACTGCCATTTTTTTATGTATAAAAATAAATGTTTGTTTCTTGAAGTAGATAAGATAAGTACTGGATTATTGTGTGAAGCACAACTGTGCAAAACTTGATCCCGATCAGTCCAGTAGTTGCGGAGATATTTCTGATAACGATTTTGAAAACACTGTTTCAAGTAAAACGCGTTTAAGGGAGCTTTCCAGTGTGACAGCCCGAAAAATCGCTGTTTTTCGCGATTTTTTTTTTTAAAGAAAAAATAATCTAATCCGTCTGGTTTTTTTTTGTATATTAATTGGGTATTGAAGAATACAAAACAATTTTTTAAAGATCGATTTATTTATTAATTAATATCTATAAAAATGATGAAACAATTGTTGCAGAAAATGCACTTGGATGTGGTGTCCACGTTGGGGGTCACAATTTTGATCTGAAACAAAAAACACAAAAAGATTATTCATCGGTATATAATTGGCTTTCGTGCTATGGAGGCTTTTTTTTTTTGCAAAAATGGCGCCGGTTTGAACAAAAAGTATCGATTTTAGCATTTTTTTTGGCAGTTTTTTTTACAAAAAAATAGGAAGATGTCAAAAAAAAAAGCTTCCATAGCACCATAAACAATGACGTTAAGAATATTGTGTAAAAAATTCAACTCGATAGCTTTAAAACTCTGCCCTCCAAGTTGGACACCGTTTTGAAAAATGCTGTTTCGAGAAAAACGCGTTCAAAGTTTCAAGTGAGGAAATTTTAGGTAAATCGTTTACTTACGGTCAATCAGCGATGCCAAAGAAGCGATGGGAAGAGTGTATACTATTCGATAAAGCAAAAAAAAACAAAATCGATTTTTTGAAAATTTCACACTGGAAAGCTCCCTTAAAGTTTTCTCGGGCCGTTAGTCGTTGCTCACCTAGTCAGCTACAACGCGCTAAAACTTCGTCATTACCGCGAATTTCCGTATGAAATTTTCAGGCTAGACACTCAAAGGATAGTACTTTGGAATGAGCACCCTTTTGAAAAATCGTTCTTTTTTACCTACCGAGGTGTCTGCGAGCCCTTAAGAAAATGAAAAGCGTTGCGCTTCGTAGATAAAATTTGTCTCTGTGTACGACTAGAGAGCCCTAGGAAGAGGGCGAAGAGGAAGCGGAAGTTGCGACAAGAGATCGAATAAGTCCAGCGAGAATGGCGGGCCGTGCACCATGCCCGGGGCGCTCGAAGCCCGGAGTTTCGCGTCCCGGTTTGACGAGAACGCAGATGCTGCGAGCCGCCCAAACGTCCGCGGTCGTTCAGCAACGCGGGGGGGAATGCGCCGCCGGACCGTCGCAACCGGCGGCCGGGCCGTCGCGCGCGCGTCAGTCGCTCTCGAGGCCGGCACCCAAGAAAATCGACTTTGCCGCACCCCAAATGACCAAAGCGTTGCAAATGCGACAGCAGGCCGCGGCCGACAAGATCAGAGCGCTCGATTTGGCGAAGCAAAAAGCAGCGGCGGCGGCGTCGCGACGCCCGCGACGTACGCCGGCCCCGGTCGGCGGCGACGCGCGCCTCGGACGCGCCCCGAGGACCGCGCCACCGGCGGCCGCTCCTCGCAAATCCGCCGAAGCTCAGGTCCGAGTACTCGAGAACTCGATCGCGAAGGGCGCCGAGGCTGCCGAGAGAGGGCGGGCAGAGGCTTCCTGCGCGGTTGACGCCGCCATCGCCAGAGGTCACATCGTCACCGAGAGATCGGGCGCAATACCCAAAAGGACAATAGTAATTTTCGCCTCATGTATTTTTTCGACCCAATCAAAGAGAGGGCAGGGAGAAAGTACTTCGCTACGGAAATTGAGTCCGCATGAATTTGTGCCAAATTTGTCGATGCTCAAAAAACGCTCTTACTTTTTCATTGAGGTATTCCTTTCGAGGGGGGCCGTATTTTGTGAGGCCATGAGGAGGGCCCTTCTGAATGATTGGGAAATTACAGTGGCGCTTAAGGGGAGAGATACCTTTAGGCAAGACAAAATGTTTCTGATTTTTTTAAACCCTTCGTGATCATCGTGCGTTAAATCGACCCGTCGATCAACTTTGGCCCCAAATAGACAATAGTTCCAGGCTTCGGATGAGACTTGGGTCGCCGTCTATCTGAAGATTGGAGTATCCTCTATACGTAGGGACCGTTAGAAATTCGAATAAAGCGTTAGTAACTTTTTTAGAACGCGTACTAGGCTGCTATTTTTTGCCTAGAAGGGTCAGATCTAAGGAGATCCAGATTCAAATTTTAGGTAATAATCGTACGTTATCTACAGTGTTGAAAACATGTTCAGTAATTTTTTGAACATTTTTGGATCGATAGCTTGGTCACAATACTGGTTTGAAAATGGACCGGGTAGAATCAACCCAGTGTGACCACCGTGATCGAAATGGGAAATGTGACTACGAAGGGTTGAAGGAAAGATTTCTCCACCATTTTTGAAAGACTTAAGGTGTGTTTTATTACTACTTCTGTGGCTGTTTTACATGGGAATTTTTTTATAGTTTTGTTCCAAGTCTTATAGGGCTTTCTCTTTTTACGTGCTCCAAACCCGCCCCTCAGCTTTGTTCTACCTCCTGTTCCACACCCCCTCGCCATCTTGCGGCCGCAGCCGACCTTCCCCTTTGTAACGTATTCACCATGACATATCTACCATGGGCATAAGGAAATTGCAGAAAACCTATACCGATACAGCCGGTCCCAAGTTCGCTTCCCAGTAACGAAACTAATCATCATTCGCCGAAAAATGTCGAAGAAAAACATTTCACGACGAAAGTACGTGACTGGGATTCGAACCTGCGACCTCACGATCCACTGGCTAGCACACTAACCACTAGACCAACGCGCCAGGTTGCATTTTTATATTATTAAGGGAAGGTTCTGCCCTGTTGGGCCAAAAAATGTTCGATTTTCACCAATTTTTTATGCGAAAAGTATTAAATATAGAATGTTGATATTTGGTATGTTGACTAAGCGGTCTTTATATTGAACATCAAAATATTTTTTAAAGTTTGACTAAACATGGTGGTGGGAGTGGGAGGAGCCACGTATGAATATAAACCAAGAAAAAGTGAGACATGTTGATAATCGATCCAATGGTACGCTTTGAAACAAAAAGCTTGCATTTGCCAAAAAAATGGCTACATTTTGTAATATAAAAGACTTCTGTTTATATTCTAAAACATTGAGAGTCATGCTTTAGACAATGAGGTTAAAAAGATTTACACCAAATTTCATCAGCATCGGTCGATTAGTTTTTTAGCTATACGTCATGCCAGTTTTGGAAATGCAGTTTGGAAGACCTCGCTATAACTCCGCCGTTTTTAAAGATGAACAAAAAAGTAAGAAAATACTAATAAACAGCCAAAAGTAGTAATAAAACATACCCTCAGTTTAAAAAATGGTGAAGAAATCTTTCCTTAAAAAAAAAGAATTATGAAAATCGGCAAATTTTTCCTCGCCTAAACGTATCTCTCCCCTCAATAAAAATAAGTCACAATCAATTATTATACCCAACGATAAGGTAAAATAAAAAATTTCGCGCATATTTAGTAGATTCGGACATTTTTACATTTTCTCTGAAAAGTCGCTACGAAAATTTTTCTCGTCACATTTTTCTAAGTTTTATCATTAATATTTTCTTTGAACATTCGGTGACCCCCCGTTTTCAATGTCGTTGCGGAATTTTTTTATTTTTTACACCTGTAAACAGTTTATATCAGGCATCTCGAGTTGTTTAGTGTATAAATGATTAGATAAAAATCTAGCCAGCGTGTCATCTCCATGAAGCACTGTATAAATGAGACGTTATTTAAAGTCGTAATTTTTCGTTAAAAGTTCGGTAACTTGACTTGAAATTTTACCAGTACACTGGGATGTTTTTTTACTTGATTATAGACGAAAATCAGTTGATTGATAAATATTCGAGTTCGTGAAAGGAATACCTTAAAGGCCCTTGAGGATGCATCACACGTGCATTTTGAGCCAAAAAATGCATTCGATCGCCATTCCAGTTTCTCGCGATTTGACGAAAATCTGACAAAAAACACACTCGTTGAAACAGTTATAAATATTAATTTTCAATAATAATAATAATGCCGTAAAGCTAAGGACAAATACCTCGAACGAATAATTGCTCGACGAACAATCAGGAGGAAAGTTTTCTTGTCATAACAATGAGTTGATTGTTTTCAATGAATATATGGACTACCCATCTTTCGAAATTTCTAAAGAAAAATTCAAACGACCATGGAAACCACTCGTAACATTCATAAATATGAATTGTTTGATTGGTCACGATCATTTTTTATTCTTCAGTAATTTCGGAAAATGGATAGACCATCGCCATTTTTCACATGTTTTTTTTTTGTGGAGAAAGGTTCTACGTTCCTTTTAAGAAGTTTCTAATTTATTTTGTGATTTTTCTATACGTATAAATGTAAAATATTCATAAACTTCGCATTGATGAAATTGAAATTATTGAAGTGGAAAAGAATTATTGAAAATAATATCTAAATTTCGTATTTATAGAATATGACATCAATTTTTAGTTACATTTATAACCTTAAAAAATGCAGCTAACGAAATTTTTAAGAACGAAAATTCTGAAAATAATTTAAGCATTCATAAAAATGAAGTATTTTGTTTTTAGTGAAAAAAAAACTTTTTAACTGATTATCCATTGAAAAGTCCGTTTGCTTAAGCAGTTCGTCAATAAATGTTCACGTTATTATTATACAAAATCAATTTCCATAGCATCGTGAAAATGGCCGTTTTTTCCAGATTATCATCGCATAGCAAAGTGCTCAAATCGCACGAAATAAATTGTGTGATGCCGGTACAAAATCGCTAATATTTCAAGGTTACGGTGTTGCCCGATGCCCAACCTTACGATGTGACGTTTTACATCTGACAATTTCAACCGTAACCTCCTGGCGGGGCCATCTTTTGTAAAACGGCAGAGACTTATTTGTACTCCCAATATATCGTTTCGGCTGCCCTGAAAGGCAAAAAAGAATGAATAATTCCTTATAGGCCTCCGAAGTAACTGGCGCAGCCCTTGCGGCGAGTTTTGGCTATACTTGGATTGGTGTTCGTCTGCTAGTGCAGTATGCCGGTCGCTATTTAAATCAGGTGTTTGCGTGAATGACAGTACCGCGTGTGATGTTTACGTTGTAAAAGGTGCGTAAACAAGTATTATAAATGAATAAACGTCATGGGCACTCGATCGAATGTAGGCGCTAATCGCAAATGTCGTGTTGAGGGTTGTCTCCCCACGGAAGCGACGAATCCGGAACTTCATTTTTATAGTTTTCCGAATCGACGTTGGGCAGTGCATCGTAAGGAATTGTGCATAAACGCCGTAAATCGAACGTATGTTATATTATTTACGACGTAAATATGTAACACGTGGGTCCGATTTTAGCAGATCATATATTTCGATTGCCTTTTGTTTTGCACTATTCTTAATTACTTGTAATATAAACTCTAAATTTGTCAATTCGACTTTATGATTTTGTTTTAATAGCCACAATAATGGGAAGAAATGGTTATTCGTTCCATCACACTATTTCAATTTATTTACAAGCACATTCCATTCACAATATGAGATCTAA
The DNA here is from genome assembly GCA_964007375.1 of Ophion obscuratus. NCBI lineage: Eukaryota > Metazoa > Arthropoda > Insecta > Hymenoptera > Ichneumonidae > Ophion > Ophion obscuratus. Next base: position 44,587,374 of record OZ023320.1, read on the forward strand.
AATCGTTGATGCTTGCCCAAGCCTGGGTCTTTCGTGTTTGTGCCGGTTTGACTTAACCGCCATGCGCCAATCTAAGTTTTGCCGCTGGCAGCCGTTGCGCGGCGCCACCGCGAAAGTTACTTCAGAGGCCTATATCGTTTCGGCTGCACTGAAAGACAACAAAGAATGAATAATTCCTTATACAAATGTATTTCTCAGTGATATCAAATATACATTTTGCCATAAATATATGTAAAAAATGATGCCCCGTCTGCCCCAAGAGGCGCCGAAAACGTATAACTATCGTTTCCAAGGGAAGCAAAAAAACAAACGCAAATTGAACCATTGCTCGCACAGCCAGGGCCATCGGGGTTGCGACCGCCTCGGCCGCGGGCAACCGGGACGGCGATTCCCCAGGACACGCGTGAGCTCGCTCGGTTGATGAACGCGGACGTCGTGCAGGCGATGCCGATAAGCGAGGGTCCGGTGAACAAGATAATAATCGACCCGGGGGCGGTGAAGCCCGATCGCAGCACGATTGTTTGCATACCCCCGACAGGGGACGAGGGCGCGGTCGGTGGTATAGCGAACAAATCCCTACAGGCGATAAGCGAGACCCTCGACGAGCAGGACGCCGTCGAGAGTGCCGCCGTCCAGAGCAAACTCGAGGAGCTTCAGAACGCGAGACGGGAATTCGTCATAGCGGTCGCAAACGTCAGCGGTAACGCGGTAAACGTTCACGACGAGAGTGGCGAGTCGATATTGAACATCGACGAAGTACCGGACCAGCTCGAGTACATGCCGAGCCCGCCGAGGGAGCGCGCTGTGTACAAAGTTCCGGACGTCTCTCACGTGATGTTCCAAGTCGAGTACGGCCGTGATCACCCTGACGTCGAGGCCGCGAGGCAATTCTCACGCCGAACGCAAATGACCCTCGACGAGTTGCAGTCGCAGAAACGCGTCGAGGCAGAGTTCGAGCGAGTCGCGAATCAACAAATGGCCGATTTCGATCTCGCCGTTCCACTCGAGCAACAACTGCAGGAGGGCGATATATCGCTGGAGGAGGACGAGTTCGGCACCATACTCGCTTGCCCCTCGAGGATCAAAGCCTCCATGAGAATTCCCCGAAGACTCGATCCCCCACCCCCTCAGAGGTCCGCCAATATCGAAGAACTCGAGAGATTCTTCGATCTCGAGAATTATCCACCCGAGCAACCCTCCTGCCCCAGAGCACCACCTGGCAGAGAAGGCCTCAATCCCGATCTCTGGTCCGTCGATGATCCCTGGTTCCACGAAAGAGTCTACGACGAACCCTCCCTCATGCAATTCGACTCCGCGTGCTGATCAACACCCACGGAACCTCGCATTCCAACCAGCTTACTTCTTCCCTCTTTACCTTTCGTCCCTTCGAAATTCCACCGGATCTTATGCTTTATACGCTGTAATTGAGAGAACGATTAAATTATATGTTTTTACAAAAAAAAAACTATCGCGATGGCATGTCCCTGCTTTTTCGTTCTGCTTGGCCTTTTTTTTCGTCGTTTTCGCGGAAATGTGTCTAGGAGGGAACCTTTGGGATACCTTTAGACGAGGAAAACTGCAGATTTTTTATTTTTATTTTAAGGAAAAGAATTGAAAAATTATTTTTTCCCTAAGGTAGACCGAGCGCGCGCTCTTTATTTGTATAGATTTTTCGTTTGTATAGACGTTTCGAGAAAAACTCGATTGAAAAGTAGAGTTTAGAGTGATTTATAATTACCCAAGCTTAATCTTTGCTGCGAGGAGTATAAAGCAAGCCTTTTAAAAAATCATTAATCTGGACTGCATTTATCTCTTTTTGTGTAAACTGTTTGTGTGAAAACGAAAATCGACGGTTACACGGGCCGAATTATTCTTTACAATCGTCGGAAGTCTATTATTCAAAAAGTAAACTAGCAAACTTGTTTGGCTAAGAAATAAAAAGTCCGCAAAGGGCGCGCGCTCGTTTACCTACTCTCGGTACTTTTGGAGGGCATCAAACTTTGGCAACATATTCTTCAGATACCAACTGAATTTTTAAAGAAATAAAAAAAAACGATATCTGGTGGAGGTTCCCCCCTTAAAATGGCAACTTTTAACACTGCAGGGTCTGCATTGAAATTTAGACAGAATAATTTTCCGTCAAAAATATTTGTCCCCTATAGGGGATAAATATGGCAACACCGCGTTATTTCACGTATCCAATGACGTAAGTTCGCGCGGCATATATCAAATAATACTGCAATACATTTTTATTTGGAAGTAATTTTTAGTCGAGCATAGTTTTTAATTAGTTATGAATTAACAAACACTGTTATTTGTGCATGAAGATAACATAAGCAATATAAATTGTTAATATTTACAACGCGGATATTTTGTTTATGATAAAAGTTTTTAACTTTCGGAACACGATAGTTATTTTTGCTCAAAATATTGAACAATACGGTTCGGCGGTGTTGCCATATCTCTTCTTATTGTAGGGGACAAATATTTTTTACGGTAAATTATTCTGTCTTTACTGAACGTTTTTAGCAAAACTGAATAGTAAAGGCAATCCAAACTTTTTTCACTCGTTCCCTAACTAGTTTTCTATCTAAATATAATTTTTTTCAACATTTATAAACTCAATAGAATGGTACGACGAATAATGTGACCTGACCTTCGGTCAATGCAGACCCTGCAGTATTAAAAGTTGCAACTTTAAAACCCATCACCTTCCAATCTAAATCGTCGACTGTTCTGAAATTTCACCCAAGTTCACAACTGGCAGAAGGTGAATTTGAAAGTACCTGCGACGCTCGGCATCGACAACGATCGGCCCTATCGCGCTCGACTACGAAACATAAAAGATCGGAGCAAGACCTAATATAGAAGGGCGCATGTGCCGTCATCCTCGGCCGCACACTGCATCTACTCGCCACGAACGCTCCTGGAGTTTTTTCGCGAAAATTCAAGCAATACTTGGAATTTCGAATTAAGGGACAACACCACTGTGACGGCTTCAAAAAATCGATTTTTTGAAAACCATCTAGAAAAATCTAAAATACATTTAAGATTAAGATGCCGTTGGACCCAGGTCGAAAAAATAATTATTTTCGGAGATATTGAATATTTTGTGGAGCGGTGCAGCGCTCCGTGACGCTCGGGGTCCCGCGCAGCTGCGCGCCTCAGGGTCGGCAGGTATACCGGGCCTTTCCCAGGTCCTGCGGGTCTTTCCTAGGTATTCTTTTGTCTCCCTTCACAAAACCCGGCTATTGTTATAAATATAGTTTCGAAAAAAAGCCATAGGTGGCGATAATTGAAAAATGTTCAAGTCGTCAATCGTCAATCGTCGATATTGCAGCTGATATCGCGGTATTATTATTCAATGATGGCCTGAGAAGCCTCATGAAAATTTGGAGACGTTGGGGATAACTATCGGCCCAAATTGTTTCAATTTTTGCGTTGAAACCGCCGCAGCGCGGATCGAGCTGGCGGAGCGCTCGCTCACAGACGCTGCAAAAGAGGCAAGAAGAGCCTCTACAAGTTCGAGAAAAGATGCTAGGGACAATGATTTGCTTCTTGAAGGCCAGCTATATGGTGCCGGCACCGCTGATTAGAGGTAAAATTTTTTTTTCCAATTTATCGCTTAAATTAACGAACCTAAAATTTTGAACGCGTTTTTCTCAAAACCACTTTTTTGAGTGCGGCACGCAGCAGAACTCGAGCAATTTTTATCCGATCGACTTCAAATTTGGACTGCATCAATAAAACTAGATTATCTAAAGAAGTACATAGGATTTTTTCGATATATCAATAATAAAAAAAGTTATAGCCTATTTTCGACGAGAAATTTTGCTCGAAAATCGTCCTTTAATTTCAAAAGCGTGCCTATTTTTTAAAAATCAATATTTTTTCAAATCCCTATGTACTTCTTTTCAAAATATCATATTATTAACGAAAACACTCGGTATTTTTTTTCAGATCGACTTTGAAGAGAGTTCTGCTGCGTGCCGCGAACCACTGCAGAGGCAACAGTACCTGACGCGGGAGCTTCACCAGCGTCACCATGGGGCGTGAAAAATTTGAAATTTTTTTTTATGTATCTTCAACAAACAACGAACAAAACAAAAAAAAATGTTTCGAATATCTCTTTTTTTTCCCACAAAAAAAAAATTCTTGAAAAATGGCAAAAAAACAGGGGGTCACATTGGTGTTGTCCCTTAACGATTGGACACAATATTCTTAAGACATTGGACTATCGATTTATGGAAAGAAAAAAAATAGTTTTTCTTCACATTTGTCATTGGTCCTTTCCCCTTAATACGCTACTCCGTTGTCTGGCCTTCCTCCGGGACCAAAAAACTCGCCTCTTCTTTGGTGGTCTATAATCATCATTTATTTGTTCGTAGTGTCGCTAATAATTGCTAAACGCTTAAATACAGGTGTGATTCGTATTCGAGAAAGTGGACGATGTCGTCGCGACGCTCTTGCCTCGAGGGGCCGAGCTTGCCTCGTTGAGAGAACCGTCAAGTACACGAATTGCTATTCAACAACTTTTTTTAGCATTCAAAGTCGTTATATATTAATTTAAAATTTAAAAGAAGACAAAAATATATATATATATATAACACTTGACTACCGAGTCCGAAGCCGCGCGCGGCTTCCGGCACAGACGTCGCGAAGAACGGAAGAATAAACGAAAGACGAAGATGAACGAGCGAAGAAACAAACAAACAAAAATAGTCTATACAAGAATATTCGTGCGAAAATGAAATAATGATACTATTATTACTATCAATATTATTATTATTATTATATTATCCTCCTCGAGGATAGAGAGTGCCTTATTGTACAGATCGAAGGAATAATACTTTTTTTTCCATTAGGATTAGACTAAGTCTTTCTTTTTCCCTTACGATCGTCCCTTCCGCGCATTCGCACACATACTTTTTTTCTTCTTTTTAATTCGCAACGGGCAATCCGTGATTTACATTCTCGTTTCATTCGAATCACAATTAACACGCACACGCGCGCATTTCAGGGTCGTTACACGTAGCTAGTCAATTACGCTTTTGTTCACGTGCCATACATACATGGCTAGTACGATCATTCCCGTTGGCGATGTAAAACGTAACGTCCGATAATATGAGGGGGGGGGGGGGGGGGTCATGCAATATATATAATCATCGTTAACGCAGTCCTATATACAGGGTGTTTCATTTGGATCGGCCGACTCGAATATTTTGGAAGCTGTCGATCAAAAAGCTGTTTCGGGCAAAAATGTAATGGTTGCATGGGACATCGACGTGATTATTTGAAATTGGTTTTTTATTTCAATGCACAGGTCTCTCGGAAGTGTTTGACTCTCGTTCGAAGTATATAATATTAGTATCGTCAAAAGTTACGAGGCATCTCGAGCGGATCGATTCGAACGGAACACCCGTTGGTATATGCGTGCGCGTGGCAAATATTCACTCTTCTTTGACGCACGCGGCAAAGAAACAAGATAAACATTACATTTTGTCGTAGAAGAAGAAAAATGAAACGAGACACACGGACAAACGCGTCACGAGTGAAAAGCGAATTTTCACGTCACAAAAGAGTCTTGAGCTCGAACGAGCTCGCGAGAGACAAGATCGCTGAATAGAATCGGGAGGGAAACAAAAAATAAACAAAGAGAAGGGAAAAAATAGCAGAGTAAACAAAGATAAAAACGTATCTTACAAGGTCGTGCAAAAAAAAATATTATTTTTATACAAATTGTCAAAAATCTTTTTCTTTTATCTTTGGTAGAAACTACTAAATAAATATTATTACTTAAATCGAGGATTTCGAGGTCGGGGGAGAGGGAGACTGTGGCTGGGGCCGTGTTTCGAGATTACAGTAAATAATTATCGCGTTGAGATTATTCGTTTGCAAATATATATATATATATATATATATATATATATATATATATATATATATATATAACTCATTTAGTCGTAACGAGGACTGTAAGAGTTTTGGGTCTTAAGAACGAAACGGAGAAAAAATATACACGAGCATATACACAAAGGTCCGACGAGTTTCAGCGTAAAGCTACACATTCCAGTTTCCCGACGTCCATCGTTTTCTTTCTTTCTATCCGAACGATATATTCGATTTAGAGAGTTTTATATTCTCACGGACGTTTCAGGGCCACGGTAAGTTTCGCCAGCGATTCCTTCGAAAAAAAAAACTAATATGTGCAAAGAATTTTTATGCCGCCGGAAATAGTTCGAAAAAAAATGTCAAAATAATTCCTGTACACGACGTGAACGTGATCGAAATATCTCAACTCGTCTATCTGTACAAAATATCAAACGTAAATATTATATCTACTGAAGATATACGTTTTCGCGTATAATTTTTTCCGAGTAACGGTGGAGTGAAAAAAAAATCGTTTTCATTTGGGACAGCACGAGTATTGCGTACAGCTATGAGGTGGAGGATAATCGAAGAGTAAAAGTCACGAATATACAAGGAATCGACTCCGATGACGATTAAATTTGCCCAAGAGAGGTGTGATGTTCCTTTTTGTTTTTTTTTTTTGTTTAATTCGTTAGTGTACAAACTATTCTATTTTTACCTAATTCGACACTGTAATTCGCGACAATGACAACGGATCCTACTACCCATCACGTCCGTACATAATTATAAGCTAAGTAGCCTCTATATCTCGTGCTCCTGTCATAGCGATGATGGACGCTCGATCAACACACATCGAAGTTTTTCTTGTGTTTTCTTCTCTCTCACTCTCTCGTGTGTCGAATTATTTTGGCCAAATTCACGCAAACGAATTGCGCAACGATCCAAAAGAGAAGAGAAAAAGGAGGCAAAACTCGCGCGAGGTTTTTCAATTTTGGAAAAGTCGAGCGTTCCACCGACAGTCAAAAGATACGATTTTTCAGACGCATATCACGTCCGCTGAAAGCTCGAAGCTTCGACAATTTTCGCTACATTCACGAGAGTATTAAAATGTGAGAAATTTCGTTTCTCACGGAAAATCGTAAACTCCGTCGCATTACTCATGCTGCGTGCCCATTGACAATAAAATTCTATTCTTCCAATTGACGAATCTTAGAAAACTTTGATGAATTGTCTAGGATTATTTTTTAGAAAAAAAAAACGACGAAACTTCGAAGTTTCATTGGACGCGTCTGCCAAAAAGGATCGGTATCTTTTGATGGGTAAAGCTCGAGCCCAATTAAACTGAAACAATAAAAAAAAGTTTCTCTTCGCGTTTCTCGTTGTTGCCTTTCTTCTCGGCTCTTTTGGGCGATTCTCGCTCGGAAAGTATTTCAACACGACGAGCTCTTGAGCTCGCCGATATCGGCGATATTTTGAAGAAGCCCCGTTGCCTCGCTATTTGGCTGCGCCTTCGCGTTGTAACGTTGCTTCAACGTGCTCAATGCGGACAACAGTCTTGTGTTTGACGACATCAGGCGCGAATTTGCGGCGTCCAGTGCGGCAATTTGTTGCTCCTGCGCGTCGATCACGCGCTGCTTGTACGACAATGTTGCCGACATCTTTTGTTGCTCCCTCCGTAATTCCTCCTCCACAGAGATTAACCTGCGACGAAAAATTTTCACACGGTCAAAAATGTTCCGAAGCCCGTCGACGTTGTCGCCCAACTCAGCGTCGCGCTCAGCCAACAAATGTGAGACAATGTAAAACAACAAATGAGATAACGACAACGGATAACGAGAACACGCAATTGGATGACGTTTTTGTATTTTTTTTTTCAAGGTTAGGGGAAATCTCTATACATTTTTATGGTATAGTGATATTGCGAGAAAATTGCGGGAGAAAAAATGAGAACTTTTCGTCCGCAATTTCGTATCATTATTTTTTTTTTACTAACGGTTGCACAATTTTTTTTTCGGAGTTCAAGTTTGTATTTTCGGAATGAAAGTTCTTTCGTCTTATATATATATATACATATACATATATATATATATATATATATATATATATGTGTGTGTGCATATTTGTTAATTTTTTATCGAAATTCCCGTTTTGAAAATTGAGCCCCTTGATAAAAATCCAAAATAAGTTTGAGATCTACGTATTAAAAAAAAATGAAATCTCCATTCAATATTCCAACGATACAAACGTCAACGTTCCAAAGTACTTATTTTTGCATATCAGCGTAAAATTCAACGGAGCCTGCGCGCTCTCCTCGACATACTAATTTGTTATCGCGCTCGTGGGACTGAACGAGAGATAAGAATTTTTTTCAGATTCGCTTCAGGCTTCGATGATACCGAGAAACACGGCGCCAATTTTTTTTTTTGTTTTTTTTTGTGCACAAGCAATTTGAAACCGTGTGAACTTGGAGTGTGTGCGCGGAACGAACGTTGGCGGTTCGTCTTCGTTCACCACCACAGTCACGCGATGTCCCAAACGGTTCGTTACGAATGTTCCGACGATAATACGAAAAATAGAACGAAAAACAAGAGACAAGCTTTATTAGCGAGCAAACTCAAAAAAAGAATGAAATAATGGAAAATAACGAGGTTCGGGTTTGCAACTTTGGAATGCAACGAAAATTCTTTTTTAATCTTTTGGTTTCTTTGTTTTTATTATTATGCAGAATGTCTTGCGGGAAATTAGGTCCTGCGGATCTCTGATGAGAATTTGAAAAAAATGTTTTTCTTTATTGTACATTTTTTTTTCTATAAAATGAATTTTCATTGCGTTTCAACGAGGCCAACTTCACCGCCACGTAAAATAAGAAAAACAGTAGTGACATATCCGTGCAAATGAATGATCAACTATCGATTTCGAATAATTATGAACGCACAATCGGCGAAGAGCATGGACGCGCTTTACGTGTTTTGCCGACCGAAAGCAATCTTGAAAATACAATTTTTTCTTTGATTCTTTTATATCTTAATCCTCCGTTTTTCTTGATATCTTTAATTTCTTCTTCCTTCCATTAATAAGTTTTCAATCGAATTTTTTTCTCTGTAGATATTTCATTCGAAGCCCCCAAATCGGAGAATACATTTTTCGTCCCATATCCAAAAAAAAACGCCAAAAACAAACAATCATTGTCGCTTGGGGAGTAAAATAGTACGAGAAAAGTTTAGAGATATATATTATCGAGATGAAAAAGTACTAGAGAATTCTGTTATCTTCCAAATAATATCTCGACCATCCGTTTGCTCCTTTTTTTAGCCGAGATCCGTCTACCTTTTAGTCCCGATCGAGAATTCGTAATGCGCGCTCATACTTTTCGCCGGTAGCGTAAATGATCAAAGTACGATGTACGTGTACATGTGTGTGTTTGTGTCTTCGCGTGTGTTTCTTGACACATAACGACGTAAACTTCGAAAAATGAATTCGAGTTCCTTCGAAAATGGAAAGAACGAAAAATAAATAAACTTTGCCATAGTATGAAGAAAAATCTTGTTCCTCCAAACGAAAAAAATAGTTTTTATTACTCTGCCGACGATATTTGTCGTGTGTTTTCATTTTTTTTTTACATTTCTTTGTATTGATTTTTTTCTGTTGAATGGAGAAAAGCTTAGAAATATAATTGACTCTTACACCAAGATCCAGATCAAGCCAGAGTATACCAAATGCAGCGGATAGAATGCACAGGAACACACAATATAGTTAAACATACATTCATTTCGATTAGACCGTTCATTTCATTTCGTATTTATGCCTTCCTCAACGCGCGTACGCGAGCGACAAAAAAAGAAAATCATAATCCCCGTCGTGTCGTCAACAGCGAACGTTTCAGTTGACGCATGAGAGACATCCTGAATTTACGTGATCACAAAACAGATGAAAAGACGAACGAGGAGAGAGATAGAGAGAGAATGATAGACAGGGTAAAAATAATTCCCCGAATTATTTTTCCCCGCGAACTTGCCGGTTTTATTTCCCCGCGATAAAGTTCTACGGATGTGAGTGAATGAAATTATGCAATGGACCGAAATGCGTGATTAATTTCGACCGGAAGTAGGGCTTTTTTCCCGCTGAGTGAATCGCGCAAGGGGGTGGACCGTATTGCGAACGACTCTAGCGCGATTTTTCTTACGCGGACATTTTACGAAGTATCCAGGAGAGTTCTCGAGGGGGATGGGAAAAAAAAGAGAATCGTCGCGACGTTATTCGTCGCATTGATGGTACCTGGAGATGATGCTCTTCATTTTGGCGTCGGGTGCTATTCCGTCAATTTCGGTATCGTCGGTTGTGCCCAAACGGGCACGCAGACGGTCAACGCTACTCTGCAACCTCTCGATTTCCACCTCGTACTGGAAAGGACATAAATAACGCCGAGTGTTAGTTACATCTTGTAAAGGGGACGACATTCCTGATTTTTCATGAAATTTAGTGAGTTATTGACACGCAGAGAGGGAAAGAGAGAGGAGAGAGAGAAATAGATTACCGACCAACAGGGCGAGACATACACGCTCGGAAAATGAGCCAACGAAAAAACGCATGCGGAGTGTACGTGCAGGAGTATCATTCAGAGACGAGTATCGAGAACGTAGTTGTCATCAAAAACGAAGAAAAGGGAAAATGAAAGAAGCAATGAATTGCTAATAGTGAACGACAAGCACTTCATTGCTTCTTTCATTTTCCTCGCTCGTCCGAGTTGAAAACTTAACCCTAAGGGGCCAAACGATCGCACTGGGCCGAAAACTGATGTGGAGAATTTGAAGTTAATTTGCAGACAATATATGACGTTTGTTAAAAATTCAATTTAATTGTAAAGTAACAATTTGGTGCTCAGAACAGAAACTTTAGGGGAAAAATACAAAATGGCGGCTCACTAGCGACTCGAGGCTATTTTTTCGCCAACTCTCCGTGGAATTGTTCAATTTTTAGAATCGGACCAGAATATAAAATACGGAACACTATAGAACTAGCAAGGTTTTTAAAAAAATATTCGATTACGGAGAAATGATGCATACTTGCAGTTTAAAAAGAAAATCATAAGAACGTAATTCCAAAGAGGTTTTTCGAAATGTCTCAAAATTTTTAGTACTTTTCTAGTATTCTATGTCTACATTAAGAATCGCTTTGGTATTTCGCTTCGGGTTCGACCCTAAAAGTTCTAGCGCGGATATCGTTGGCGAAAAAAATCGCTTCGGACTTCCAGAGTGCCGACATCTTGTATCGACAATTTTTTATAATAATAATATTACATTCAAATAATGATTTGAATAATAAGAATTAAAAATCCAACAATAGTTCTAATAATAATAATGAATTCGAATTAGAATAATAATGAATTTTCCAAAAAATGAACGAATTTTTTGGAAAATTTATACATTTTTTCCCAAACTATACATAGAAAAAAAAGACGAAAAGATTTATGAAAAAAATATATCTTAAAAAAATCGCTTCGTACTGCAGTGCCGCTATTTTGTATGAAAATACAAACAATCGCCTTTTTTCACTTATATTTTGAGAAACAAATTTCATATTTTCCCCAAAATTCGTTAATTTTATGAACATTTAAGGGATAACAACGTTCTAGGATTTTAGAAAAATCGTTTTTTGGCTTAAAAAATACTTTGGAGTGATAAAAACAATATGCAATTGATCCTGCAGCGATTTTTTTTTTACGTTTCAATTACCGAGTTCGCCGCAGCCCTTCGGTCTTCTTTCAGGCGCCTCGTACAACTTTAAACGCGTTTTTCTCGAAATCACTTTTTTCAAACTGAGAGGACGGATTACTCGAACACCTTTGCATGGATCGATTTGAAATTTTCACAGTAGCTTCATAATTACATTCTCTATAGGAGTACGTAGCCGTTTTTTGATTGAATGTAAACTTTTTTTTATAACCCCTTTACTGCTCATTTTTGGGGCAAAAAATCGATTTATTTCTTTCAACGTGCGCTATTTTTTCAAAATTTGATAAAAAATTCCTACGTAGTCCCGTGGCTTATAATATATAGATTATAATTTTTTTGGTTTCTGTTCCAGGTCTTATACTTTACGACAAAACCGTCCTACCGTGACGCTATTTTTGAAAAACACGTTTTTCAATATGGGCTCTGGTCGCCGCCACTTTGTATGAAAATTATAATAATCGTTTTTTTAATACTTCAATATGCGTTAAGGGGTTACCCCCACTTGCGATTTTGAAAAAATCCATTTTTTTTATTGCATTTTTTCGAAGTATAAGTATCTGAGAATATGTCCTGAAAATTTCAAGTCGATCCGAACAAAATTGACTGAGATACGAGCGTTGAAAGAGAAGAATCCGTTGTGTAAACGACCGGAAATTGAAACTTTAAACGCGTTTTTCTCAAAATGGCATTTCCGAAGTCGGTGACCAAGATTACTCGAACACTAATGAACCGATCTTCTTGAAATTTTGCAGGCTTATTTAATACATAAAAATGTAGTCTTTAATCGTTCGATTTTTTTTCGAAAAAAATGGCCGTTTTGTAGCCAAAAAACGGCCGTTTTTTTCGTTAAAATCGAACCATTAAGGGAGCTTTCCAGTGTGAAATTTTCAAAAAATCGATTTTTTTTTTTTTTTGCTTTATCGAATAGTATACACTCTTCCCATCGCTTCTTTGGCATCGCTGATTGACCGTAAGTAAACGATTTACCTAAAATTTCCTCACTTGAAACTTTGAACGCGTTTTTCTCGAAACAGCATTTTTCAAAACGGTGTCCAACTTGGAGGGCAGAGTTTTAAAGCTATCGAGTTGAATTTTTTACACAATATTCTTAACGTCATTGTTTATCGTGCTATGGAAGCTTTTTTTTTTGACATCTTCCTATTTTTTTGTAAAAAAAACTGCCAAAAAAAAATGCTGAAATCGATACTTTTTGTTCAAACCGGCGCCATTTAAAAAAAAAAAAAAAAAGCCTCCATAGCACGAAAGCCAATTATATACCGATCAATAATCTTTTTGTGCTTTTTGTTTCAGATCAAAATTGTGACCCCCAACGTGGACACCACATCCAAGTGCATTTTCTGCAACAATTGTTTCATCATTTTTATAGATATTAATTAATAAATAAATCGATCTTTAAAAAATTGTTTTGTATTCTTGAATACCCAATTAATATACAAAAAAAAAACCAGACCGATTAGATTATTTTTTCTTTAAAAAAAAAAAATCGCGAAAAACAGCGATTTTTCGGGCTGTCACACTGGAAAGCTCCCTTAACTTTGACTGTCCGCCATTTTGTGAAAAATGAATATTTTTTAAAATCCTTCGATTAAAGACTAATTATACTTATATTTGACTAAATCCATCCGCATTTTTTTTTTTCAGAAGATCCACTTCGCCGCAATGTTGGTCACCGCAAACCGTGTATATAAAAACATTATTTCATTGACGGCCATTTGCCACTAGACAATGTAATATTTTTCAATAAAAAAAAAAATAACCGAAAGTTCTTCAAGATGTGTTCTTTAAGATGGTATATTGATCGATTAAAAAAGTTTTGTAGTTTTCTTTAAAAAAATTCATGAAAAAGGCCTTTTTTTGCGCTACAAGTGGTAACGCCTTAAACAAACCCTCTCAAAAAAAATCCCATTCCTTTTTTCATACTCCGAAAATAAATGGTCAAAGTTAAGTCTTATTTTCTGCCGCTAGAGTGGCATCATTAATGTCGCGTATGTAACATTTTACCGCAAATAGCTTTTCCATGTACATTTTGAGCACAAAGAAGTAGTAAATTTGTCCAAAATCAACTCGAAGTTCCTCGTATCAGTTTTCGAGCGTACGGATCAGTGAGGCGTTTTCGCCCGAATTATCGCGCCCTGCTGCGAATCTTAATTGTTCGATGCTGACCTGATCGACGCTGCGATGACTGCGAGACTTGCTCCGTCTGGTGGCGCAGCTCTCCTCCTCGCTCGTGTCCGACAGATCTCTGTTCGAGTCGAGGGACAATCTCCTTCGAAGGCTCGTGCAGCAAACGTTGTTCTGTGTCTGCTCGTTGCTCGCTCTATGGGCGTTATTCGCGGTTCTCCATTGCGGGGGTCCGTTGCGTTGAATATTCTGAATGCTTGGTTGGGGCGGTGGTGACGGGCTGAGATCGACGCCTCGGACGCCCTCGACGCCGGCGCCGCCACCGCCGTTGCCGCCTTCGCGCTCCTCGGAGCTGCTGCTGCCACGTCGGCCGCTTCTCGCTCGTCCGGTCTCCATGTGATAGACCGGATTCGCGAATGCCAACGGTGCGGCGCTCAGAATGTGAGGATTCGCGTTGTTGCTGAGATCGACGGGACTGGAGCTTTGGCTGTAGGCGGCGAAGCTCTGATAGCCGGACGAGGCGACGTTGCTCAATTGCGATATGGAGATTTGCGAGCCTTTCTGCGACTTTGATTCGCACGCCTCGTCATCGGCGTATCTGAGAAGATCCGAGAACTCGTCGAGATTGCCGTTGCCCGTGCTAGTTATCGCGTTACTAGCGGTGCTCGTTGTCGAATTGTGCAACGCGGGCTTGCCGAGATTGTTGTAATTGTTGTTCGGCTGATGATGATTTATCGAGAGAGTAAGATTGCTCGTGGAGTGATTGACTATCGAGGGATTCGCGTTCACCGTTGTTTTCGTCACGTTGTTGTAGTTCTGTTGATGCGTCTGATTGGCATTTTGCTCCTCCTTGTTGCAATGATTCCTGCTGCTCGAGCGCGACAGAGCGTTGTAATTGTTGTGATTGTAATTGTCCTCGTGTACCTCGAGATTGAGTATTCTGCCGTTGTTGTGACGGGCCTGTTGTTGTTGTTGCTGCTGCTGCTGTTGCATTTGGTGATACGAGGCTTGAGCCTGAATCGCGTTGTTCGTCGCGTTATTCTGATTCACGTTGTAATTCGAGTCCTTGAGGTTGCTGTGGCTCTCGGAGCGGGTCGGGCTCGTTGGGACGCTCTGTTGGCAATTGTTGACGTTGGCGAGGCTCGCCGATGTCGTAAGTCGATAGCCCGCCGTCATCGCTCTGTTCGAGCCTACCGGCCGATATTGACGGCTGGCCGGTGTCGGTGAGCGCGAAACGAACGCCGCAGGCTCCAGGGGATGATAGTCGTCCGCGCTTATTTGCAACTGCAACTTCCCGTTAGTCGGCAGGTAAGCGTTTCGCGGCAGTGTCGCCGCTCTAACGACACTCGGCGATCTCGTGCTCTGATGGCCAAGCGTGCTCGACTGAAGGATCTCGTTGCTGCCGTCTCGCAACGTGCCGTTCAACGTGCCGCTGTTGTTGCTCAGCGTCGAGGTAGCCGATAACGAGAGATTCGTATTGCTGTTGCCGATCGTCGGATCGTTGTAACGGAATATGTTGTTCTGTATGCTCGGATAACGATGTGACACCGGCACCGGACTCGGACCCGGCTGATCCAACGCCGATGATATTCTCTCGAGTATCTCCGAAAGCCCCGACGACGAGCACGAGGTCGCGGCGACGCTCTCGCGCAACAACGCGTGCAACAGCGACAGCTGCTTACCCAGGTCGATGTAACCGTCGAACTCCAGGGAATTGTTCGACGGCGCGTCCTTCGGCAACGGACTCTGTTGGAACGTATAGGGATTTTTCATTTTTATGACTGTGCCGGGTATATTCGTAGTGAATTTTGGGATTATTGGTGTATCGGTTGGATTTTCGAGTGTAAATTTTTGACGAGGCTTTTCACGCTCAACATTTTTTTTTTGAAATGTTTCGACTACACCGCTCGCTGCCATTTATTACATTCTACTGTCATTGCAAAGGCTATTTTCATCATTTCATTTCATAGATTTATATTATAGATATTGATATAAAAGTTGTTACACTTAATAAACACACTTTCGAAATACATAACAATTTTTTAATGTATTTATGTAACCCAAACGAACTTTAAACGCGTTTTTCTCGAAACAACATTTTTCGACGGCTTGTTGTTAAAATCTTCGAAATTACTGAACCGATCCTTAGGAAATTTTAACCACATATTCTTTACAACTATAGCTATAGCGCATAACAACGTTTTTTTTTTATTTTGATATTTACTATTTTTTTTTACCAAAAAGGGTGAAATAACACGTTTTTTGTTTTTCCGAAAAATGTCCGCCATTTTGTTATTTTTACATATATCGAAAATCGTATGATATGCGCTATAGCCATTAGTATACTGAATGTATAAACGTTTGATTTTTTTTTGTTTTGAATGATCCATCTCCCAGATTTCATCAACAGCGTAGACCAACAATTTTTTTAGGTATTTTTTTAACCACCATTTTCGTCTATAAATAGTGACTTAAATAAATATATTTTTAAATAATGTATTTCGAAAGTGTATTTATTAAGTGTAACAACTTTGATATCAATATTTATAATGTAAACCTATCAACACGCATGAAAATAGCCTTTTTTGGCGTCTAAAGTGATAAGACCCCTTAATTACAGGCCTTTGAAACACTTGTCAAAGTAGGACGTGATGCAATATACGGTAGGATTGAATTTTGATAAAAACGTCGAAAGGATTTTGTTAGAGTGGAGTTTGAATTTTCAGAAAAGCGGCTTCTCATGCTGTAACTGTCTTCAACAAAATTACGACGACTGGATACATTTTTGTGCACGCCAATTTATGATACTAGATGTATACTTGGCGCAACGATGCTCAGCAGTGTTTTACATCGCCATATATTGGGGGAGGAGACACCTTTAGACCAGGAAAAAATTTGCTCAATTTCATGATTTTTTTTTCAAAAGATAGATTACTTTATCATTTTTGAGACTTGGAATACTGTTTGATACTACTTTGGGCTGTTACATGGTTTTTTTTTATTAATCATTAAAAATGGAGGAGATATGGCAACAAGGGCATAATCACCAATAAGGCTAGGGAGGCAGCTCATATTAGTTTGGCGGAAAAGGGGGGGGGGGGGCAAATAATAGACTAGATTTTTTCTCCCTTGAGCCCCCCCCCCCCCTTCCAGGTACGGCTTTGTTTGGCAAGGTTTTCTGAAATTGAATTTTCAAAACTGGCGTGCCCTATAGCAAAAAAACTAATCGACCGATTCTGATCAAATTTGGTATAAATCTTTCTAACCTTATTGTCTAAAACATGACCCTAAATGTTTTTAAAAATAAAGACTTTTTTTTTTGTAAAATGTAACCATTTTTTTCGGAATATTCAATCTTTATATTTCAAAGCTTGCCATTTAATTGATTTTTAACATTTTTCACTTTTTTTGGTTCATACTCTGCGTACGAGTGTTAATAAAAGAAAATTCTTTGTTGGTTATCTTCAGGAGGATCCGACGTTTTTAAAGATTAAAAAAAATAAAAACAATACCATCTAACAGCCAAAAGTAGTAATAAAACATACCCTAAGTCTCAAAAATGGTGAAGAAATCTTCCCTGTTAAAAAAGACCATGAAAATCAGAAATTTCTTCCTCGCCTCTCGTATCTCCCCCCTCAACTACAGGCCTCTGAAACACTTGTCAAACTAGTCCGTGATACGTCAGGATTGAATCTTGATAAAATCGTCGAAAAGATTTCGTTTCAGAGGAGTTCGAATTTCCAAAACAAGATTCGCATGCTTCAACTGTCTCCAAAAAATTACAACGTCGGAATACATTTCTACGCCTATTTATATGGTATTGGAGTTTGCATCGTTGGACTACAACGAAAGTATATTTTCTTCGTATTGCCGATTTTTTTGGAACATTCATAGCATGAAAATGACAAATATTTCCGAGGATCCTTATTAAATATTTATAACCAAAAACGGCAAAAAAATATTGGATATCAATAAAAATTAAGAAACGGCAAAAAATCAAGAAGAATTTCCGTTGCATTCCAACGATTAAAACTTCAGCACTATCTATTTACGATACGAGATTGATATTTGGCTCAGCGGTGCTCAGCAGTGTCTCATATCGCCATATTAAAATACAGTTTCGGACAGAAAAGTTGTGCAAACCGGAAGCTTGCACATTGATCCACCGTCTTAATATTGCACTTGAATAAAACTTCATTAGAGTCTTCTCTGTTTCGAATGTTCTCCGAGTCTGTTGTACTGAATTGAAACATTTAGTCGCAGGCAACTTATTATTTGATTTAACGCGAGCGAGCTGTATCTCTCGGTGTACGATTACCGAAAGTAACGATAGCGATACTCACGCTTATGAGCTGCAAAAAGTTCTTCATCGAGGCTGCCTCGCGTTCGAGCACGTCGTTCATGAATTCCATGAAGTTCTCCTTGCCCTGGAAACGCGTGAAGTTGGCCAGGGTCTGCAGCGTCTTCGCGACGAGTGTGAGATTTCTCGCTGCCTTCTCGTTCGGATACTCTGTCGAGGGGCAATTATACGTGTTACTTTGGGATTCCTTAGAGTCGCGGTCCGTGTGGAATTTCAGCTGGCACTCGGCTCGGCTAAAGGCCGGTCGCGTGTTTTTATACCGAGGACCCTTAGGGGGTGACGACCGCGTTATGCCGAAAAACGACCCTATTTCCCTTTTTTAAAATCTTCAATTTTCGGTCTCCACAATGATGTCCAATTGGCTTTAAATCAAAATGAAGCGCGACGATGAATTTCGGAGTCAATATCATTTTATTTATCGGTTTGAATAACTGAATTTTCCGTACGAACAAAAAATCATTAACCGGTACTTTAAAGACTTTTTTAAAAATATTTTTCTTAGATATTCTGTTACGGTGAAAATTTCTAAAAGTGTGGAAAAGATATTTGCGCTCTGTTTGAAAATCAGGAATGAATATTTTCATTCGTATTGTTTTACGGGGAAAAAATGGAAACGCGCTTTTATAGCTTTCAAATTTTTAGTCCTTCTCTAGTATTTTATATCCGATAGTGTGTCGCCATTTTGCATCGGAAAAAAAACCCTTAGAAAATGTCTCCTACTCTTTTTTGGATATACTCGAGCCTTTAATCATCAGCGAAATTACTAAATAATTTTGTTGGCGTTGTTTCATTCCGCGAAAATGTCGTATTTCGTGAAAAATAAACACTTCACTATTTTCATTATAATAAGATTATTACAATTTTTGCATTTTTAATGCAAATATAATAATAATGCAGGTTTTGATAATTCTTTAAAATACGAAATTTGAATTATTATTTTATAATAGTAATGCCAATTTGGTATTATGGAAATGTTTGGGTTATGATAATTAACTACTTTCCAATATACGTTTAGAAGTAAATAGCTTTAAAAATATGTTTATACACTGTGCTGTAACAAATCCTTCATTTCTATAGTCTGCAGATCTAAAATGATCAGAATATAGCCTTGAATGTTTTGTGTCTGTAAAGTGCTTGCGCGGTATAGCAATTTCCCATTGCTTGCGAAGTTTTTCGTTTTTAGGAAATAAATTAACGCCTTCGTTTCTGCATCCAATTGCACAACACTGATGCATTCGTCATAATTTATTCACGACAAACGGATTATTTAAAGAAAATTCAACAGTAGTCGTAGAAACACGAGCAAAACCAAAGAGAATCTCACTAAACGTCGTGTTCCGTTTACGTTATAATACAATGTCCCCTCTAGCGTGAGAAATTGGCAGTAAGGTTCCCTAGTGGGACGGCAAATTATACGCAAAGACCCGCAAGGGTATTGGAACGTTGGGACTCAGGAATTAAGATGATCGACATTTCCATCCGCCATTTTGAATGTTCGAGGTCCATTGCCAAGTTGGCATTCGTAAAAGTGAAAAATATGAAAATTTGCATCATATGTGACACGGATGATGGTTCGATGTAAAAAAAAAACCTCCGAGTCGGGTTGAAGAACCTACCGTGAGTGATATTGAAGAGCGACGGGCTGAGAATTGCCGGGCAGAGAAATCTGAGGAATATCGAGGCGGATATGAGATTGTCGGCGATGTCCTCTCGGCCCATCTCGGCCAGGCGTTCGCGAAAGATGCGAAAGCACTCCCGCAACTCGAGTGGAAAGTGCGCGTGGCTCGCGAGAATTCGACTCCAGGCGAGCTCGACGGCGACTCGCAGGTTGTGCTGTTGTTTGTGGAGCGCTGCGACCGAGGCGACCTTCAAGGGATCGACCTCGCAGTCGCCACCCTCGACCGCCGCGCGTACAACGGCACCCAGGGTCTCCTGAAGATAACGATCACCCGTCAACTTGAGGTAGGCTTCCATCGCTTTCGTAGCCAGTGAATTTCCACGGAACGTGAGCCTCTCGTCATCTGCGAAACGGGAGAAAAATCGAAAATTTCAATGAGGGATTCGATTCGTTGGGAAATTCATAGATTCATTCTGTAGGTGCTAACTTTTCGTGAAATATATATTTGACGGCCGAAATTATGTATTTTTATGATTTTGTTACGTAAATTGGGAACACTTTTGTGTTATTGCCAACTTGAAAAAGTATAATATTATCGATGATTATTATGAAAAACTCGCGTCAGCGAATGTATTATACAAATCAGTATATAATTTTCAGTCATTTGTTGTATAATTATGCCTATTTGTATTTATGTCAGGAGATTATTTATTATCATCATTAATTAATACTAAGTGTTGCCAACTACTGGTTACGAATTGTGGAAATGGACAAATGACCGAAAATCTGCCTAAAGGAGGAACTCAGGAACATTAAAAATGGGAAGGAATCGAGATGGGAGAGGGAGTTAAGGACAGAGATGGAGGAGGCAGGAGACGGGAGGAATTAATAAGGGATAATGGAGACAAAGGGGCGACTGGAGACTTTCTGAAGATAGGAATAGAGATAAAGAGAGATCAGGACATACAGAAGGATTTGGGAGGAATAGACAAATCTCCATTGTGTAATTGTTTCAAGGATATGGAAGAAAAATTGGGGAGGGAGGTTTTCCGGGAAGACAAAGACGTGAGTCATAAGAGTGGGAAAGACTGAGATGCGGCAACTTAGCATTGGGCATGCAGGGTATGCGGAAAGGAAGAGGAGACGTTGGACAATATATGTCAGTGTGGGGAAGCAAGAAGAAAAATTAACAATAAGTGGGTAGAGGGAGTCGACAACGGGAGGGCGGAGAGTGGGAGATTGCCTAAAAGGCTGGTGGATAGAAACGCTGGAAGGCGAAATAGTGAAAGAATTGGGAGAATACACAATGGCATTCAGGGGACTCGACGCAGTAGGCTGAAAACTTCGCGAATTAGTTTATCAAATATTTCCAAACTAGTAGTCGCAGGCATGCAATGGACGAGCGAGCCCTTTTAGGGATACTTAAGGGGTTACCCCCACTTGCGATTTTGAAAAAATCCATTTTTTTTATTGCATTTTTTTGAAGTATAAGTATCTGAGAATATGTCCTGAAAATTTCAAGTCGATCCGAACAAAATTGACTGAGATATGAGCGTTGAAAGAGAAGAATCCGTTGTGTAAACGACCGGAAATTGAAACTTTAAACGTGTTTTTCTCAAAATGGCATTTCTGAAGTCGGTGACCAAGATTACTCGAACACTAATGAACCGATCTTCTTGAAATTTTGCAGGCTTATTTAATACATAAAAATGTAGTCTTTAATCGTTCGATTTTTTTTTTCGAAAAAAAAAAATGGCCGTTTTATAGCCAAAAAACGGCCGTTTTTGTTCGTTAAAATCGAACCATTAACTTTGACTGTCCGCCATTTTGTGAAAAATGAATATTTTTTAAAATCCCTCGAGTAAAGACTAGTTTATACTTATATTTGACTAAATCCATCCGCATTTTTTTTTTTCAGATGATCCACTTCGCCCCAATGTTGGTCACCGCAAACCGTGTATATAAAAACATTATTTCATTGACGGCCATTTGCCACTAATCAATGTAATATTTTTCGATAAAAAAATTACTGAAAGTTCTTCAAGATGTGTTCTTTAAGATGGTATATTGATCGATTAAAAAAGTTTTGTAGTTTTCTTTAAAAAAATTCATGAAAAAGGCATTTTTTTGCGTTACAAGTGGGGGTAACGCCTTAAGGCAGTAGTCTGCTCTAGAAATTTGACAAAATCGATTTTTTTTCATTTTATTATTCCTTAGACCTTTCTTAATACGCTCGTGAAATCGTTTATTGATATTTCAAAAATTAGCAGAGTAATCGAAATTATAAGCAAACCGCGCGCAAACCTCATCTAACGGTATCAAAACTTTGAACGCGTTTATCTCAGAACTATGTTTATCAAATCGGCGCCCACGATATCTCGATAACTAATTGACCGATCGAGCTTAAATTTTGCACATACCTTTGGTAGCCTCTTTCGAAGGACTGGTAGCAGAATTGAGTCGAACAATAATTTTGCCTCCATTTTATAACTCGTCGAATACCCGAAAATGTATGAAATATCGTTAATCAAAGTTTAACATTATGTGGTTTACGATGGGCAAAATGGGATTTTTTTTCTAAATACCTATAAAGGTTTAGTTTGTTAATCTGTCGTTAGAAATGGTTTATCTTAGTGCTAAATACCCCAAAAAATTACATCAGCCGTAGCGTGAACGACTTGCATATTTGACCAGGCGTAAAATTACACACATTAAGCTATTTTTTATCTCCGATGTCTTGTGGAAAAAAAAATCATCAAAATTGTAAAGACTGAGTACAGTCTAGACAATAACGTATACTAAAAAAATGTAAACTCTTTACCCACGATCCAAGGTTGACGAAATATATATTTGTGTATATACTTTTTTTATTCTGTATACTATACTGTACTCTATACTATACTAGGTTTTTACAAGTTTATTAACATTTTTTTCTCCGCGAAACATTAAAGATTAAAAATATAGTGTAATGTATGTAATTTTACGTGCAGTGAGATGGGCAAAACGTTCACGCTACGGGTGATGTAATTTTATGAATATTTAGCACCAAGATCAACCATATCTAACAATGGATCAACGCAATCGTACACTTTGTGAACGAAAAGAAAAAACCCATCTTGCAGATTGACATATATATATATACAGGGTGTCCCATTTTAATCTTACACCTGAATTTTCTCGAAAAATATTGCTCTTAGAATCGAAAAATATTGCTAAATAGTGAAAAACGGAAACATAACTTTTTTTTATTGCCAAAAAATTTGTCAGCCGAAAACTAAAAACTTTTGTTGAAAAATTTTTTTGATAAAGTTCATAGTTTTCAAGTGAGAACATCATTTTCAATTATTTCAGATGTATCCAGGATTTGTGTGTGTGTGTGTGTGTGTGTGTGTGTGTGTGTGTGTGTGTGTGTGTGTGTGTGTGTGTGTGTGTGTGTGTGTGTGTGTTTCTACCCATCGTGATCAAAGTTCGTCAAGGATTTAAAGAAACACGTTTTTGGGCCTGAAAATGGCACAAACGCTATTAAAATGAAAAAAAAAAAAAAAAAAAAAAAAAACTATTTTTCATCGATTTTCCTCCAAAATTTTCTCATGAAATATCGTCCAAATTTGAAAACAAAAAAACAAAAAAAACCAAAATTTTCGACAAAAAAATTTGTTTCTTTTTTTGTTCAAGTGGTCATACATTCGAAAATACAACATTGAGCGGCTTGCCGTGGATACATCTGAAATAATTGAAAATGATGTTCTCACTTGAAAACTATGAACTTTATCAAAAAATTTTTTCAACAAAAGTTTTTAGTTTTCAGCTGACAAATTTTTTGGCAATAAAAAAAAGTTATGTTTCCGTTTGAAAAAAACATGTCAGCCTTTGTAACGCCGACATTTTGAATTTTGGCTCCGCAAATAAATTTTTTTCAAACATCCCCCTTCAATCCCTAGAAGTTTTGTTCCACACAATATTTCGTCCGAGCAATATTTTTCGAGAAAATTCAGGTGTAAGATTAAAATGGGACACCCTGTATATATATATATATTCAATATTGAATCATCCAAATTTGAGAAGAGATTACGAATCATGGCTGGCAAATGATGAACATTATTGCCAACCTCAATGCCGTATCTCAGCAACACTTAATATTTATTAATGGTAATAATAATCTCGTAAATAGGCATATTTATAGATAACTGAAAATTTCATTCTGAATTTTATAAAACATTCACTGTCGCAGTTTCTTTTTCATATTAATCATCGATAATGTTATATTTTTTTTTCAAACTGGAGGTAACGCATAAGTTTTTTTCGCGTAATAAAAATATTTTTGCCCTTTCGTTAAATGTTTTATGAAAAATGCGCATCTATAGGATAAATCGGTATGCATTTTTTGCGGTTTATCGAAGAAAAAAAATCATAAACCGTAATTTGACTCAACTGGACCGCTCCAGCGGACTTTGATTTTTCAACGGATTCTTTGGATATAACATTTCAAAAATATTCTCTGGAAAGTTCAAGGCGATCTGTTGGAAACAAAGGGAGTTATGGTCGTTTACAGGTAGATTCCGCAAACCGGCGTTTCTCAAAATTACTTTTTCAAGATCGGCGACCACGATATCTCAAAAATCACTGGACCGATAAACTTCAAATTTTACAAGCGTCTTTTACACATCAAGAAGCAGTGCTTCGACACAGGAATTTTCTCTTCGATGCATCGTTTTTTTTTTTTATCAACGAAAATAGAGCGTTTTTTCCACCGAGAACCGAGATTTTCATATTAGACTGCGGTCATTTTTGCCAAAATCAATATTTTACTACATCCATCGTCCCAGCCCTAGATCGTTTCGTGCAAAAACCAAATGCGTTTGATTTTATTTTACGGATTTGACGAATTTTTTTGTACGGTTTATGTGTGAGCAGCATTGGTCACCATTGCATCTACCACATTTATAAATACTTTTACTCGGTTCTTCGATCGAAGCTTTTGGCCCTTCTACTGCAAACCGACGTTTTTGCCCTCGCTCACCTATTCTGTGAATGTCCATCATGACCAGGTCGGCCAAAAATTGCGGTGCCTTTTTCTCGCGTTGCATAACGGCGACCAGAGCAGTGGCGATATCCTCCTTCGCCTTGACGCCAATAACCGGTTCGAGCTTCTCGCAGAGAGAAGCGTAATCGGTTTTCAGGTACTCGAGAAATTCTTGGTACACTTGTACCGGCAGTATGTCGACCGACTGAAAACGGCACTTTACCCTCAACGAGGGTGGCTCCTTGAGGGGACCCTTGTCGCCCACCACGGGATACCACTTTTCCGTCAGATATCGTGACGTCACGTTGTGCACGGGTATGCTCACGGAGCCTGAAAAAAGCATCGAAATGTTTAACAAAAATTAACCCATCAAAAATTACGATCGTGAAATCTTAGCTCCAATTTCGATACGGTCGAATACAATTATGCCGATTACGTTCGGGTATGAAATTCTTCTCGTCGTTAAAATCAAAGTGCAAAAAAAGCCTGCAGTTTGCTCGAATTTGTTTGTGTTTCACTGCGATGCTTACCGATCAGAACGTTCTTGTCGCGTTTCTTTTTTCTGTCGGCCTCCCGATAAAGATTGACCTGGATCGTGTTTACCGAGGGAAGATGATGAAAGTCAAAGTGCTCGCCCCAGAAGCACAGTTCCGTCTTTACTTTGGCGGTGGTGCGCGCGTAGAGCGTACTGTCGAGGCATACTTCGCAGAAGTAACGCTTCTTCACGGGCACGCCCTTGGCCTCGAGTAGCCAGATCTGAAGGGAATTGTCCGTTCGACGGGTCTGCTCCGCGTCCGGTTGCACGGATTTTCTCAAGCTGGTAACAAGATCGTAATAAAATCATGATGTAAAAATGGTAACAAAATCGCGATAAAATTATAATAAAAAATGGTAACAAAATCGTGATAAAATGATAATAAAAAATGGTAACCAGATCGTTGTGAAAGCGCATTGAAAAAATGGTAAAAAACTGATAATAAAATCATAACCAACAAATGGTAACAAAATCACAATAAAAAATGGTAAAATCGTAACAAAATCATAATGTCTTTAATTAATGATAATAAAATCATTAATTATAATAAAATCATAACCAACAAATGGTAACAAAATCACAATAAAAAATGGTAAAATCGTAAACAAAATCATAATCATTAATAAAATAATGAATAGAAAATGGTAATGAAATCGGAATTAAAAATGGTAACAAAATCGTGATAAAATCATTTTTTTAATGGTAACAAAATTGCAATGAAAGAATGGTAACAAACTCAAAATAAAATCGAAATAAAAAAATGGTATTGAAAAGAAACCAGTCAAACTGTTACTCCACAATAATGACGGTAATGAGCTCAGGCACTACTTGGATGGCAGACCGCTCGAGGCAGCCCTCCGGTCTTTGACGACCCGGAATTCGTAAACTGACAAATGCCGGGTTTAGGACCGTCGAAAAAAAACAATTCAATGCATCAGCCGACAAAAATAGCTTCAACTTCGTGTATCCATTTTTCAATCCCAAACTATTTGTCCAAATAAATGGCCGTCGGTAAAAAAAAAAAACATCATGCAACCGCTATACTTGTCGTCCTGTCGAGTGCCATTGAACGGCCATATTTTCTCTTTTCGCCGTTCAATCACCGGACGTTTGTTTTACCAAAGATCGTACCGTTTTGTTTTTATAAAAAGAAGGCTCACCTGTGAAGCCATTGCTCCCGTTCGTGCGCGGTCCTACAGCTAAAATACTTTGGTCCACCGGTGCTCGGGGTAACTTGAAAACAATGAGGTCTGCCAAGAAGGCTCGGATGAAGGGGCGTCACAGCGGCGAGATCCATCGAGGTCACGGCCTGACCGCAGAGGAGAGATTCGTGCGATCGGCAGCCCCGGAGCCCGGCGCCACGTTGCTTCTGTCGCTCGAGCTTCGTCACGCTCTTCGTTCTTTTAAGGGGGTTCGACCGGAACGATCTCTTCGAGAAGAAGTTCTGCGGAAAATAACAGAAAAAAACGAAGGAAATTAATATACACGTATAGTAGCGTTTCATTGCGGGTGTTCGGTTGGGTAACGGCCTGAAAATTGGATTTTTGCTCTTCTTCAATTATTTCCATTAAATTTTTATTACTTGGCCAATCAAGTGAGACCGGAGGAGTAGGTAAAAAAAAATATAAAAAGCCCGCTTCTTGGCTGAAATCTTTCCTGATAAGTAAATACAATTTCTAATAAATTCTCGTCGTGTGGTATTGTTGTTTAATTAATATTGTGCGCGGGAGGTTTATAATTGACACAACTATGCAAATTATTGTTTCATTCATTCGTATATTATTAATTATACAATGTTTACATATTATTAATGAATAAATAATATATATTGCATAATTGTTGTATATTGTTTAATGTATTTTTTACAATATTGTTAACGATATATAATGAGAATTACATTGTTTACATATTATTCATAAATAAATAATGTGTGTATATATATATATTGGACATTATTTATTTATGAATAATATGTAAACAATGTAATTCTCGTTACGCTAATTCAATAATCGTATATCAAAAGAAATGCTTCATAATATATAAACAATTTATTTTCGTTACGATGTAATTAATAATTGTTTTGTGAACATTCCATACATTAGTTTTATTATCAAAACTAATGTGTGGATTATCGATTTTTTAATGTATTCCCACACCATTGACAATAATGGATACAATATAATTGATATTAATTGATGAGTTGGTAAATTAATTGATTAGTTAATTAGTATGTATGTGTACATATTGCGCATATATTATCAATTCATTCGTTGCAGTTTAAAAAATGCATATGTTATATTAAATATCATGTCGAAATTCGCATCGTTGGAATGCAACGAAAAATCTTTTGTAATTTTTTTTCCTTTATTATCCCGAATATTTTCTCTTTCTCATTTGGGTTTCCGCTTTGACAAGAATTCCAAAACACTTTCTCATTATTACCGTTGTTTGAATCTGTCTCAAAAAAATCTCAGGAATTCGAAAGAAAATATAGTTTTAATTTTGTTCCGACGACGGAAATTTTAGTTACTATTGCGAAGATTATTCATTTGACGATTGTCAAGTGTTGCTGACAAACTTTGATTAATAAAAAATACTAATAATCGAGTTTTATTTGCATAACTTGCTTACAAGTTTTTTTTAACAAAAGGTAAACTTTTATTGTATTTCACAATGAAAATTAACTGTCGCGATATAAATGTACGGTGATATAATTTTTTTCCGTTCGAACGTTTACTTATTGAATTTCTGCGGTGAATTTTCCGCGTTCAGGCGAGAAATATTTGGCGACGGTGAGGAGCCACGCGGCCGAGAGGAAATCGTCGACTGGCCTTTCGCCCGAGGATTTCCACTCGAGGTTTCTGCGGTGAAAGGTGGAGTTCGTATTCCCGATCGACGATACTCACCACGACACACTCGCGGCGAGCGCTCTTCGAGCTTACGGGGGACAGGCACGCACACACAAAAGCGCAAATGTGCGTGCGTGTGCATACGCGTGAGAAGACTCGCCACGTGAGAGAGCGCGTAGGAAAGTCTTGCGAAAGTGTCACGCGTGCTCGCGAATCCCACCGCGCTCTTGTGTGTGCAGGCCTGACCTTCGAACGATACGATTTTCAAGTATGCATCGTTGGAATGCAATGCCTTTTTTTTTATTTGCCTACGTTTTTGGCCCTCCAAGGGGGAAGATACCTTCAAGCGAGGAGAAAAAGGCTCATTTTTTTTTCAAAATGAAACATTTTTCCACCCTTTTTGAGACTTGGGGTATGATTTATTATGACTTTTTGCATGGTATTTTTTTTTTATTAATATTATTATTAACATTATCGTCTAATGACCCTAAATATTTTTGAAAAGGTAAAAAAAAAGTGTTTCGTTTATTGCAAAATGTAGACATTTTTTTCCGGAAAATTCAATCTTTTTGTTCCAAAGCATACTGTTTCATTGATTTGTCAACATTTCTCACTTTTTCTGGGACGAAAACCCAGAACTTTTTAGCGTAGAATATGAATTTTTGACTGAAGGTAGATCGTTGCATACTGAAAGTAACCCCAATGAAATATTTTCCTCTCAACTCGCCCCAACCCCCAAAAATAGGGGTTGAAAACTTAAAAATCACCGTATCTCGATAATTAATAGCCCGATCAAAAAAGGTTTAAAACAAAAGTTGTTTGGAATAATAAAATTTGCATAATGTTATCTGACATCCAACCCCCTATCTTTGATAACAGCGGCACAAAAACGATGGTGCTTTCGTGCTGCCGCTATTTTCAAAGATAGAGGATTGGACGTCAAATAACTTTATACGTATTTATTATTCCAAAAAAACTTTTGTTTGAAACATTTTTTGATCGGGCTATTCATCATCGAGATATGGCGATTTATAAGTTTCCAACCCCTATTTCTCAAGGTTGGGGCAAATTGAGGGGCAACATTTTATTGGGGTTACTTTCAGAATGCAACCATCTACCTTCAGTCAAAAATTCATATTCTACGCTGAAAAGTGCTGGGTTTTCGTCTCTTTTACTGGACGAATATCGGTGGCGGCCATAAAAAACGTTAATACAAAAAATTGGTGAGCCAGAATCCATCCTTACCGAGGAGTTAAAAGTGAAGGAATTAATATCTCGGTCGATAAAGACATTCTTGTATTTTTTATTTGCGTTTTTATATTTTATATTTTATTTTTTATGTTCTAGCATTTGTAACTATTTACTTCCTCAATTTTGTTATTCCCATATTTCCATTCTTCATTTTCCTTCCTTCTCCCGCCACCCCTACAAACCACCCTCGTCGCAGGTACACATTAATTTCCATCCTATTTCTCTTCACGTATCTCTCTAGACTATCTTTATTATTTTTATTTAATATTATTTTATACTCTATGTTTATTAATATACAACTGTCTGAATGATTATTTATATCCCATATTTACTATTATACGCTAACTTCATTATTTTTATTTATTATTATTTATATTCCGTTAATTATTTTACCACCATCTTTATCGTTACTTGCATTTGTTATTATTCATATTCTATCTTTAATATCATGATTGCCAATGATTCTTCGTACGCCATTTCAATTGTTTGAGAAATCGGCAATACCGATTGCTCGACCACCAGCGACCGGTTGCATTTTTTGCAGATATTAAGCAAGACTTTTTTCTCGTCCCGTATGTATGAAAATAACGCAATTGAAGTTATTCGATCGCGATCGAGACCCGCGACGTACGAATAACATGATTTATTTACCCTCGTTGTAAAATAGTTGATAATCACGTTGACAACTCTCTCGTCCTCGTTATCCTCCATCGTTCTCACGCACATTTTTCTCTTCCGCATCGGGGCGATTTTTCGAGGACGCGCGTGCCAGCCGATCCGATCGATGACATAGATCGAGGAGGCGCGAAGCCTTCGCAATACACTCTTCAGGCTCCCGAGCAGGCCGCGCTCCCTTATCCTTCTCTCGCGAATTAACTGCAGGACGGACCAGACACCAACGCGGTCCGACCTTTTGCCGCGAATTATCTCGCGACGATCACGATTTAACATGTGGTTGGACTTTTATCACATCAAACAACAAAATACGGCGAGCACCACGTCCGATTTTTTTCCCTCACTTTTCTGTTTTGTTTCGGGCAACAATTCGATCTGTTTTTTGGCCCGATCTTTTTTCGCGCAATGGAGTTTTTGTTTTTTTACCGATTTTTTTTTCGATTTCTTACCGATCTTTGGTTTTACCGATCTTATCCTTGCCGATCTTCTTTTTACCGATCTTATTTTTTTTCTTCGTTTTTCTATCTCGTCTGTTTTCTTTCTCCGCTTTTCGATCGTTGCGCTCCTGAGATCTACTGTGGGAATAATTTGAGCGATGCCTCCGTGGATACGAGGAATGTGCGTGCACTCTCGGGAATACTTTCGGGTCAAGCGCCTCTATGGTCCGCGATGCGGCTGTCTCTCTCTCTCTCTCTCTCTCGCTCTCTGGGTCGGCCTATATTATCGTGGCAGAAACATCGCAGTTACACCCCGACAATCGTTCCCAGAGCTTATCGGCCACGTATGTGTGTACGCCCGACATAGATAAGGGGTTCTTCAACCGTGCGTGACCACCGGCGAGTACGCGACCAAAAGCGACAGCAGGCCCCGCTTTGTGTATTCGTATAATCACGAAAAACAAACCCGAACAACAAAAAGATCGTGTAACTCTCACCGGATCGCGGGAAAAATTACTTTTCTTTTTATTCTCTTAAAGTCGATGATTTTTTTTCTCTTTTCACTGCCCTCAACAAAGTCATTGTGCAATACGTTTACGACGTTCGAAAATTTTATCGGTTTCCTTGCATGACAAAATGATTAACGTCAATTTACTCACGCACCGCGCACTTTGTTCTCTCTCTCTCTCTCTCTCTCTCTCTCTCTCTCTCTTCCTCTCTCTTGTGCCTTGGATAATAGGGCAAAGACACTGTACACTAAATTTTTTTGAAAAAATGTATCACTGCACTTGCTCTTAAGTTTATATATATACACATATACAGCAGAAGAATCACCAGAAATTCGGCACTTCCGGCGATTTCTTCCGGGCCGTTGTGAAGTGTGCACGCGAAATTCAGAAATCTTGTCCAAAAGTGTCACCCGGTTAAGGGGTTACCCCCACTTGCGATTTTGAAAAAATCGATTTTTTTTTATTGCATTTTTTTGAAGTATAAGTATCTGAGAATATGTCCTGCAAAATTTCAAGTCGATCGGAACAAAATTGACTGAGATATGAGCGTTGAAAGAGAAGAATCTGTTGTGTAAACGACCGGAAATTGAAACTTCAAGCGCGTTTTTCTCAAAATGGCGTTTCTGAAGTCGGTGACCAAGATTACTCGAACACTAATGAACCGATCTTCTTGAAATTTTGCAGGCTTATTTAATACATAAAAATGTAGTCTTTAATCGTTCGATTTTTTTCGTTAAAATCGAACCATTAACTTTGACTGTCCGCCATTTTGTGAAAAATGAATATTTTTTTAAATCCTTCGATTAAAGACTAGTTTATACTTATATTTGACTAAATCCATTCGCATTTTTTTTTCAGATGATCCACTTCGCCGCAATGTTGGTCACCGCAAACCGTGTATATAAAAACATTATTTCATTGACGGCCATTTGCCACTAAACAATGTAATATTTTTCAATAAAAAAATTACTGAAAGTTCTTCAAGATGTGTTCTTTAAGATGGTATATTGATCGATTAAAAAAGTTTTGTAGTTTTATTTTAAAAAAATCATGAAAAAGGCCTTTTTTTGCGCTACAAGTGGGGGTAACGCGTTAATAGGTTAATAACTAAACCCGTTATTAGCTACAACATTATTATAACTCTGATTTTATTTTAGTTTTTTAAGTTTTTAGTTTTTTTGGAGGCCGTGATACGTCAATGGAGTTGACCTTGAAATAAATGTGCCGGCCAAATTTTGAATCCTGACGAATTTTTCAGTTTTGTGGCTCATTTAAAAAAAATCTTGAATCAACATTCATACAAGCTTTCGAGTGTCAAATTTTTAGTGACTCATTCCGTATGTGGGTACGATATATATGGGTGAAAATGTAACTAAAAACTCACGATTTTTCGATTTATAAAAACGATATTATGAGTTCAAAAAAAAAACAAAAGAAATTCTACATTTTTTTCCACAAACGTGACGAGTTTCTTTTTTTAGAATACAACAACTGCCCAGCCGCATTTTAGAGTTATTTTTCGCCCCGATAAACAAACAACGCAACAACAACAACAAAAAGAAACATTGAACGATCGCGCGAATAGTTGGCAGCTGAAACGACCGGGGCGAAATCTCAGTGACGACTGCAGATGCTCGCGGGGAAGCGTTTCGAGCTAAGGGACGAATTCAAGACGAAGGAAAAGAGGAGGGAAAAGGAAGGTAAGGCGCCCCTGTGCGGTTACCGTTGTACACGGCTCGTGTATACTCGCTCTCGCTTCTTCTCTCCCTCAGGGGGTAACAAAACGAAGTCAAGGGATCCTTGCGAAGAGTGTGCGTGATCGAGGGGCCCCCGAATGTGCACCTTTGTGCATTACGAGAAAGAAGAAAAAAAAAGAAGGAAGGAAGAAGAAGGAGAAGAAGAAAGGGAACATATTTCTCCCCTTCATGTGAATTCGTTAAGGGGGATGCAAGGTGGGGCAGTTACATGTCGTTCTCTCTCTCTCTCTCTCTCTCTCTCTCTCTCTCTCTCTCTCTCTCTCTCTCTCTCTCTCTCTCACGCACACACACACACACACACTCTCTCTCTCTCTCTCTCTCTCATAAGTTTAGATCGTACTTCGAATGATGCATAAGTGCGACATAACACGATCCACAGAGTTAGATTGGAGACGGTTCATGGTGTGGTGCCCGTTTACCCGTGTCGTTCCAGCCCCCGTTGCGATGGTTTCGGGCGGACCCCTTGCCCCCCCCCCCCCCCCCACCTCCACTACTGCTGCGTTCGCCGACTCCAAAAGAAACCCATAAATTTCTTCGAGGGGTTCTCAATTCTCAAAGCGTGCTTCGCACGATAGGGGCAGTGGGGGACGAAGCCGATTTTTTTAGATCGTTTTTATTTAAAAGTCGCGGATGATTTTTTCGCGACATTTTCCCACGTTGAGTGGGTGGACGTGTCGGGCTTGCGAAAAATAAAAATTCTTTTTATTTTATTTTTGGCAATCCACTTTTCCCAACTGTCGAAATTGTTATTTTTTGATAATTCTTTAGATACCTGACTTTTCCGAAAAATTGTATTTGCTATTTTCTCATTTATTGGGTTACGAATGATGATGTTCAGTCGGGGAGGCTCGCATTTTTGACGGGCGGAAAATCGATAAAAATAATTTCGAGTTTTTGAAAAACCCAAACAAACCCAATATAGGCGTCGAAAAGTTCAAAAATGCCCTATTTTATCCCGTATTCCCACGAACTTCAAAACCCTATAACTTTTTATGGGAGGGGGGGGGGGGTGAATTTGAGCTTCCCCCGATTGAATATCATAATTTACAATCCAATAAATGAGAAAATAGCAACAAAAAAATGTTTTGCTCGTTTTTCGGAAAAGTCACTTATCTAAAGAATTGCCATAATTTCGAAAACCTTTGGAACTTGGTTAACTACTCTTGGTGATTCATTGGCACAAGATTCGAGAATTTTTCGCATTTTTATTTCCGATATTCTATATTAGTACGTCCGGCCAAATGAATAAAATTATGTACTTTGACGTTTGTGTGTCCTCCCCTTCTTACTCGTTGATCGTGTGTGTGTGTGTGTGTGTATATATATAGCCGTGGGGCAGCCTGCTAAAACCAGTTCGAAATCTTCCCACCTGCAACGTGTACACACGGTGTACCATTTAAGATCGGGGTAAAGTATTGAAATTTTTTTTAAATTTTTTAAATGAATGCATAATATATCAAGATTAAAATTTTTATTATTTAATGCATAATATATCAAGTGTTAATTATTTAATGCATAATATATCAAGTGCATATTTAATGCATAATATATCAAGTGTTAATTATTTAATGCGTAATATATCATAATATATCAAGTTATTTAATGCATAATATATCAAGTGTTAAAATTTTTATGCAATCGAGAAGTGTTCTCAAACTTATGTGCAATGAGCGCTAAGCGACCAAACTCTTCTGCGTTTTTCAAACCGTTTTTTTGAGACTTGTCATATTTGAAGTCCGTGTGCACGATAACTCAAAATCTACTGGACCAATCGCTTTGAAATTTTGCACAGTACTTCTTCACAAAATTTACCAGTTATTGTCGAGAGCTTTTTCATTTTTTTTTAATAATTACTAATTTTTCAACAACAAATTAGCCGATTTTTTTAGCGAAAATCGGGTTTTTGGCTCCCAAGTGCTACGAAAAATCGAAAAATCGAAAAAAAAAATCCTCCCGTCATTACCTCGAGAAACATCTCCTTTAACAAATGCATTTTGATTTTTTTGTTTCAGATGATTCCGTTGCGAGTTATGGTGCACACCGCAAACCAACTTTTTTTCGAGGCGCCTCCGGGGTTTAATTTTCACTCGCTTAATTTTGAATATTTTGCAATTCAAATTTAGGAGAATGTTGTTCAAATGTTACTTTACTATATGTAAATTTTTCAATAAACGAACACTATTCGTTACGCCAAAAAAAAAATCTTAAAAACATGCCTTTTTTTCGCTGAATTAACTTTACTTCGCCCTTAAGTTGACACAATGAAACATTCCGGGAGAGATGCAGTTTAGGAAAAAAATGTTTTAAACAAAAGTTTCATAGTTTTAAGGAACGAAAATGATGATGTTGGTTTTTTTTACCCGATGGTCATTTTCGAGATTATTTCAAGATCAAATTTAGTTTGTCAAATGAGAATCGATATTTTTTATTCCGGAATCATTTTTCGTGTAAGAAGATAGTGAATTTTTATCTGGGACTTTTTTCTATTTGGGTTCAATTTTTAAAGATATTTTGCTAAACGGGTAGCCGATAAATCAGTATAAAAGCTTTTAAACTTTAAAAAGTTAGGTCGAACAACAAAAAGTTTCCGCCAAAAGTTACCGATTTTCTTACGCAACAATGATGACAAAATAGAAAATATTGATTCCCATTTGGAAAACTAAAATTGACCTCGAATTAGCATTGAAATATGCCATCGAGCAAAAAATCTATAGAACTTTTGTTTGAAACATTTTGCCCTAGGGTGCATCCCTCTCGAGATACGTCGTTTTACCATCTCAAATGGTACACCCTGTACAAAGACGCGCACCCTCGTGCGTGTTTCTACCGGATCCTTGCACCGAAACCTCCAACCGACTCTCGTGCCACGAAGCGCTCGATCTTCCGAAAGCATCTCGTCAAAGATCCTCCTCGACTATGTCCTTTCGCGCTCGTTTTTTTTACCCCCCATTCTTTTCTCATTTCCCTTGCGCACCGTCGAATCTCGTTCCGCGCCCGTAAAACGTCAAAATCGATCATGGGATTTTGTGAATCGCCATTGTTGGATGTAAACTATTTTCAAAGGCGTTTGGGTTTTCGAGACCGAGAGATTTTTTTTTCCCTTTAATTTGCGCCGTTAGGCCCCGCAGAGTCTGAAATTCTTCTGTAGTCCCGATAAATCCATTCACTTCCGGAAACTTTCTCAACGCAGTCGACTTTTTTGTCCCAAGGAAAAAGATCGAAGCGAAACGCGTTAAAAATTCGGAAAACGTACTTCCGGTGGACGCTTTATAAATAAAATAAAGATAAATAGAATGGAGTGAGAAAAAGAAAAATGTGGAATAAAGGAAAATAGGAAAAGGATGGAGGGATTTCGTTACGCAGGATATATTTCTCTTCGGATGGTCCCGGAATCTGGGAGAAGGGAGAGATCGGAGGAAGGAAGAGATCGTGCAACGTTTTACAAGACGCGAGACACTTCGTGACGTTTTTACGAATCATCCGAGATACGAGTGTTGCGTGTGTGTGTGTGTGTGTGTGTGTGTGTGTGTGTGTGTGTGTGTGTGTGTGTGACTGGGTTGCGAGATTTCGAAGCGTTGTTATTATTGACGACAGAGCGCCGTTGACGAGACTTCCGCTCGATGGAAGAGAAATCTCTATTGTCGTAAATTTCGCGAATAAAATACATAAAAAAAATACGACTACTATTTGTGCGGGACGAC
Organism: Ophion obscuratus; assembly: GCA_964007375.1. Taxonomy (NCBI): domain Eukaryota; kingdom Metazoa; phylum Arthropoda; class Insecta; order Hymenoptera; family Ichneumonidae; genus Ophion; species Ophion obscuratus. Next base: position 44,623,834 of record OZ023320.1, read on the forward strand.
GTATTGTTGGTTGTACGCTTCGTGGCCTCGAAATTCTTCGAGCATATGCTGCACTTTGTTTCATTGATTTGTGGTCGTCAGTGCGAGGAACGTGACGTACTCGCGTCAGCGATTTTTGTTCAATTTTGTTTAGATCTTGGGATAAGGTTCCGACCCCCCCCCCCCCCAACCCATCGAGCTCAAATTTTGCACAAACCTTTCATTTAATATCTCAAGACAGCCCCTAAAGGGATTTTTGGCAACTTGCAATAGCTTTCTAGATAGTAAATTTAAAAAAAAATTTAAACGTGCGCCGACTATGTATATATTAGGGTGTGCGGGAAAAAATCGATATATTTTTTTTCGGTTGCATCCACCAAAACCCGTGCAGAAATTTTGGCAGGGATACAGCTGGATTCTGACTTGTATCCCGGGCTCCCAGTTGGGATCTAGTCCGATATCGGATCAGATTCGAAGACTAAATGTAAGATCCGTAAACTGGATTCCATTAGGGATCCAGAACCGGATCCTTTAATGACTCTAAATAGATTCCCCATGGAATCATTGAGGAATCTGGGAAGGATCACGGGTGAATACAGGCTGAAATAAAACGTCAAAAATGGAATTATGACATGTTAAATTTATTATAAAAATAAATAACATTTATAAAGTTTTGGTGCATTAAACTATCAGTAAAAAAAAATTTGTCCAAAGATTCAAATGGCAGATCGCGCTCATCGCGAGATTTTGATGTGAATTAAAAAAAATTCACATCAAAATCTGTGAATGCAAATGTATTGACAAGAAATTATAAATACAAAAAAATTCACAAAATTAGTTGTGATTTTTTTCGTATTTAAGACAAATTAAAATCAAATTCAAAATGATTAGATTAAAATTTGTGCCAAAAGTAAGTTCGTACGTATTTTGAGAGAAAACATTGCCTCGAGGCAAAGAAATTTTTGCACATAACTTTTTGTGCGAACATTTCTTTGCCTCAACACAATGTTTTCTCTCAAAATACGTTTACACTTGTGGTGTAAATTTTAATATAACCGTCGTGAATTCGATTTTTATTTTCTTCAACTTGAGGAAATTCACAACTCATTTTGTGATTTTTTTCATATTTATAATGTAATATTTGAAACTCGCAACTTTTTTTGCAAAAATTTCTTTGCCTCGACGAAATGTTTTCTCTCGAAATACGTAAGAACTCACGGTTGGTGTAAATTTTAATCTAATCATTGTGAATTTGATTTTAATTTATCTTAAATACATGTTTATACCCACCGACATGTCGGTGGGTGTAAACAGAGACTTATTCCCCAAAACCGGTATCCCGGTTAGAATCCAACTTGCATCAGTATCGGAATATGTACGACGACGATGGCATAATTTTGAAAATTTTGGCATCACGTGTATTTTCGGTATTACTATGTAATTCCTATCTATAGATAGGAATTTTATAGATAGGAATCTGTAGACAGAAATTCCTATCTATAGATAGGAATTCCATAGTAATACAGAAAATACACGTGACGCCAAAATTTTCAAAATGATGCCATCGTCGTCGTACTGATGCAAGTTGGATTCTAACCGGGATAACGGTTTTGGGGAATCCATGACAAATCCTGATCGGGATTTGATCGGACATAGGGTATCCCGGTCAAAATTTCTGCACGGGAAGCAGGTGACTTAAGGTAAAAAAAGAAGAATCCTCGAAGGGGAGCTCAAAAAAAAAATATTTCGAACGGCGCATTGCATTTGAATACTTTCCATAAGAATAACACAGGAAAATATTGGCACTTCTGAACGTCGTAGTAAAACTCTTCAGAAAAAAATCTCACAAAAATGTCATTAAGATATTCTGACAGAGAACTGAATTCCCTACAAAAAAAGTTCCTACGAACAATTAGCTTAGAACAACCGTTCAAGTGGTATCGCTGTCGGAAATTAATTTTTTTATTTATGCCGCGTGCGCGCCCTAGCACACGCTGCCACCTGGCGGCAGCATGCGGTAGCTCGTAGTGCAAAATTACAAGCTCCACGCTAGCGCCACGAACGGGAAACCGCAACATTTTTCCCCCAAATCAAAATCTGTCACTGCTAGAAAATTTCTTTCGTTATTGCGAAGTGAATCCTGTAGTAGGGGAGGCTGCCTCGAGAAATTAGCTAGTCACTTGTGGTACTTTAACGAGAAAATTGTTGCTTTGTCGTTTTTTGACAATGCTTTGCCGATAAGTGTGAAGGCAAAAATGGTACAAGCTCTGCAATCTCGAGAAAAATCCAAAAATCCTTCCGAACGAGTGATCGTTAAAAAAAAAAAATGATTGGGAAATGGTGCTGAAAGAAGACACAAGCGATTTCGTTACTCAAGAATCCTTATTTCTTTTCCAGCAATTAAATTTACCTCATGATTTTTTGAGAGTAAATATTGAATTATGGCCGGAAAATGCCACTTATTTGAGTTGCTTTGATTTTTTTTTTTTAATCCAAAAGTCGTTAATAACGTAGCCGAACGTGGTGTCACTTCGATAGAAGCATATAACGGTTCATTAACAAAAAACGAAGAGCAGCTACAATATTTATTGGGCGTAGTGCAAAATCATCGACAGAAATACCCTAATTGCAAAAAACAGACTCTTAAAAAAAATAACGACGATTATCAAGCATTATAACGTAAAAACAAACATTTTATCTTATTAAACCAAATTAATTCAATAAAACCTTTCGAAACACGATCAATGATGGACGTCGTGTCTTTTATACTTCTTGTTGTACTCGATTCTTTTTTGTATCAGAGAAATATTTTGAGAACGATTCCATGCAAATTGTATGATTATCAAGAATTATAATGTAAAAACAAATCATTTTATCTTATTAAACCAAATTAATTCAATAAAACTTTTCGAAACACGATCAATGATGGACGTCGTGTCTTTTGTACTTCTTGTTGTACTCGATTCTTTTTTGTATCAGAGAAATATTTTGAGAACGATTCCATGCAAATTGTATGATTATCAAGCATTATAATGTAAAAACAAATCATTTTATCTTATTAAACCAAATTAATTCAATAAAACTTTTCGAAACACGATCAATGATGGACGTCGTGTCTTTTATACTTCTTGTTGTACTCGATTCTTTTTTGTATCAGAGAAATATTTTGAGAACTATTTCATGCAAATTGTATGTTAGAGCAGAACAATCTCTATAAAAAAAAAACCCAAAAAGTTTTTTCGTAAAGCGAAAAATTCGATTTTTACAGCCTTCTGAATTATTTTTTTTCTATCAATTCAATGTCAGACAGCGATTCCACTTGAACGGTTGTTCTGAGCTAATTTTTCATAAAAACTTTTTTTTTGGAAATTCCATTTTCCATGAGAATATGTCAATGACATCTTTGTGTGATTTTTTCCTGACGAGTTGCACTACCACATTCAGAAACGCCAATATTTTCCTGGGTTGTTCTTATGGAAAATATTCAAATGCAATGCGCCATTCGAAATAATTTTTTATTGAGCTCTCCTTCGAGCATTCTTCATTTTTTACCTTAATTCACCTTTTTTGGTGGATGCAACAGAAAAAAAATAGTATCGATTTTTTTCCGCACACCCTAATATATATATATATGCTACGTCCCGTTCATACCTATATATGTTATCGCGCTCTCCGTTTTGTCCAAACAAACCCAAACCCTAAAACTATTGCGCCTCGCCAAAAATCCCATTATTTTAAGACAACAAATATTAAGAGGAAGGTTTGTGCAAAATATCAGCTCAATCGGGGGGGGGGGGGGGGGGGGGGTTCGGAACCTTACCCGGATCATGGACTATACTACACTTTTCTTTGATATGCAATGCAATTCTATATTCACATCCCGAGTCGAAATTTAGACCCTCCTTTAAACCTCCTTTCGATCCCAATTTGTCATTCAATAGAGGTTCAAGAGGTTCAAATGGAAATCTCAAAAACATGTATATCAGAACCTACTGAACCTCCAAAAGTGACAGAAATTGGACTTTTTCACTCAAAGGAGGTTTAGTAGGTTCATCTGAACCTCCTTTAAACCCTAGTGAGCCTGATTTAATGCTTACGCAAACCTACAGACCCTCTTTTAAACCTCCTTTCGCCCTACTAACTCTTCTTTGACTCCTTTCACCGGTGGCTCGCAGAGCCTTCTAGCCCTCCTTTAAACCTCTTCTGACCATACTAACCCTCCTTTAAGCCTACTTCAATATGCTGCCCTCCGCTCCCCCCCCCCTTCTCTCCCATCCGCAGTTCACCGATATTCCAAAGAAGGGATAATTATAATTAAAAAATATTTTCAGATAAACTATATATCATTTATTTATAATAATGAAATAAACTTGAAAACACACAAACAAATGTAGTACCAGCGTACTTTACTGGACTACTAACCTATACTATATTTGTACTATACTATAGTGCATATATAGTATACGTTTAATATAACGTTTTTTTAAGTTACACGAAATAATTTATAGTTGTGACAATGTATGTATATGTTTCGAATTAATAAATCAATCTTATAATAAATAATCAAACATCATATTTTTAATTCACACATATAATTCATTTTTCAGATATAGCTTGACCCTACAGAACCTCCTTTGGATCCAATCTTTCATTTTCCTTCTGCTTTGGATTCAAAGGAGGTTCTGTAGGGTACAGATATGACTTTAGGCCAAAACGAGGTTGTGTAGGTTCACGCAAGCCGAGCCCATAGGCCTAAAGGAGGCTC